>OX439472.1:91746177-92299172 GCA_949320105.2 Crepidodera aurea
GATTCCGTAGACATACTGTATATATTTCCCGAAAATATTTCAACAAACCACCGGAACTATTATCGATTCTGGCCGGATACAACGAAGCATTTTAATTAATAAATTTACTAAACTCAACATTGACGTTATTTGCACGTCACTGGATTATTTAAAGAGTCCCGGTCCGGAACATCAGGAGAGAAGAGCTAATGGTTGCAGCCAGTTTTACACCTTAATCCCATCGGGAGCAGACAACTGGAGCAAATTGTCCCAAGACACGTATGAGCCCGAAAGCCCCGAGCTCGATGAAGCACCGGACGAGAACTGAAAACTAGAAACCGAGCTCCCCCTTTTCTCTTCCAGTCTCCTCAATTACCGGCATTATCTTATACGCTGTTGATCGTCCACTTTAGTTGTCCGGCCATAGTTACTGGCTTGATTCTAATTCGGAGAAAGTGAGTATATTTTTAATAGGAATTAAGATGAATCTAAATCGGCATAAAGAAGTTGAAATAAACATTGTTAAATCTTAATACAGTGGTTTAGTTAAAGCACTAAAGAAAATTACAGAATTTAACTAAAGATACAGTAAAAATGAAAAAGTGTGCTTGCAGATTCTAATCAAATTGTAGTAGCGACAAGGATAGAAATGATATATTTCCGCATTCCTCTGGGAGCGTGCAGAGTATATCGGGATATAATAGATATACGAGTCCATTTGCATTAGTTCATAGTGTCAATAATCCCTATAGTGTTTGTATAAAGAGATCAGGGCATATTTATCTCGAAATTAAATTGGGTGCATTATTAGACAAAACAATAACTGGGTATTTCAATAAAGCGTTGGTGTAATGAACGATTGTTTGCGCAAAGCGAATCCCTACATTATGCAACCATTTGTATGCGCCATATTGATGATTATATCTCTTTGATAATATACTTATATGGATGATTGTGAATTATGTATCCAATTTGCAATGTGAAATATGTCCCTTTGACATAGATTTAAGCCCTAGGATTAACAATATTGCAGAACTTCAGATTAAATTTGCTTATTGTATTCCGAAATACCATTGTTAATGTTTGTTTATTACAATTTGTTATCAGTTGGAAAAATTATGAACTTTTTCCGCCGTAATATGTCAGTTGGACAAAAATATCCAGGTAGTTCCTAATCCTACCATTCAGTTGGCCAAAAAATATGAAATGAAGAGATTAACTACCCCCAACCTTTAATAGAGAGTTTTAGCACTTTTCCGCTACCGTTGACGTTAACGTTAGAATGCTGATTATCAATCTGCGCATGCCTAAGTGTAGTAGTGTATTGTTACGTGTCGCAAATCTAGCGGAACACGAAAGAATGGCGACAATAGTGGGTGTTTTAGAGTGACACGTTATACGAAATAGGGACTTCCTATTAGATGAACTTACTGACATTTGCATTTGACATTTCAGAGTAAAAATAGTATATTGTGCAACAAGTGGGAAAAGTACTTTCCCCACGTGTTGCACACTATACTTTTTCTACAACTGCACACATTTAAAGAATACAAGTAATGTAACTTGTAACTTAATATTTATTTTTATGGTTAGCAAAACTAAAATAACATGAAAGTAATCTACCTCTTAACAGTAGAATAATTTTTTTAATTTTTGTATTTCTTCTCCATTTCATAAATTTTTCGTATGCCAATTCAAGCTTTTTTCTTGAAATTATCGGCAACAAATCTAACGTTATTTTTGCGGTTCTTTCCAATATCTCTGACCTAGTATTATCAAAATCGTTACTACTGTCATTCGTTACTCATATTATTTATTATAAATAGGTATGTCTTATTACAATAATATTTAATGGAAATTGCGATTTTTATCAAAGCACGAATAAAAACTACCTTAAGAATTTAAAAAAATTCTACAATCTGACAGTTGTGACAACTATTTAAAGCTGAACAGCAGCCTACTAAGTTTTTGTCGATTTTTGTTGATTCTCCATATAAATGTATGTGGTGTGAGGCAAAGTGCCGTGAGGAAAAGTATTCGCTCACGGTGTGGGCAATACATGGTTTTGAAATTAAGTAAGCTATGAGAAATTCGCTACTTTTCATAGCAGTTGTAGAAAAAATTAATTTGTTTTATGAAATAATAGAACGACTTCAATAATTTAAAAGTATTGGCATCAACAAATAAGTACATCATAAAATTCAGAAATAAACAATAGTTGACTTTGACCGCTAACAGAACAAGGTATAAAACCATGGTAAAAGTTAAAGTACCTTAACTTTGCTCAACTATATTTTGCACTTGCCGTTACAATCTACGCAACGTTACTTTAATGCTAGCGTTAACGTTAGCGGAGATCTAACGTAAATTTGCTAAAACTCTCTATTGTCCTTTTAATGTACTGTTTATACAAATTAAGAATAATTATTTCTAGTTTCATTCAGTATTTTGAAGTGCTCGATGTTATAGTTAACTTACAGCCTAAAACATTATAGTTTTGCCATGCTTTACAAACCTAAATTTTTGAATATTGTACCAAATTTTATCAACAAATATTTGCGTTTAAAAATGGCTATTATGTACCCATATTGTTTGTTTTATTACCTAGAAAAACAACTGATATATACGTTCGACTGCTGTCAAAAGTAATTCAAAAATGTGTAGATTTAGGTTTAACCTTTAAACCAAAAATTATTGTTGTAGACTTTGAGCTATTCACAATGCAATTTCCTCAGTTTTGCCATTTTCTAAAATAATCGGTTGCAGATTCCATTTATGCCAAGCATGGTTTCGTAAAGTTCAAAACTTGGATTTAGCAGCTGAATTTAAAAACAAGGTATCAAATGTAGGTCAATTTTTGAGATTATTTTTTGACGTATATAAAAATTAAGACATAAAATATTAAGAATGACTCTTTGTCTCGTTTTAATTTTATTAAATGTGTATCAAATAAATATTTAATATAATAATAATACCTACATCATTGGAATAAATATAATTATTATTTAGTAGATTTGTATTATTTTTTACCTGTTCCGACATTTGCCCAACTGACCGATAGGATTATGTTGACCCTTTTTCAGCAACGGATTATAGAAGGTATTTTTGCACAACTGAATGGTCCACTTTTCCGCTTGTCCATATAACCATATTTTTGTTTCCAAAAATGGGTGTATCCCGTCTCGGCACACTTAATTACGGTCAATTTTATGACACATTGCTAGTCCTTTTGTAATGACCCATCTCGGCACACAGAACCCACAGGCACATTATACTACGGTCAATTATTTTTAAAGAAAAGCAGTGAGCGACATTTTAGAAAAACCAGCAAAAGTGATAAGAAAAAGAACTTTGTGAGCAGCGTACAAATACGATGGATCTAACGTTAAAAGACATACATTGCGTAAGAAAAAACATATATTACGCCCATTGGAGGTTGAACTTTTCTAGTTTCTGGTAAATCTGTAAATAATAAAGATTTTTTTATTGTTTTCTACACCTTTTCAAGTACTTAAATGCCAAGTTTCATCGACATCACATTTTGTGCGAGCTTTTAGTCAATATCCTTCTCTGGCAACTGGGCTATTATTCAACATCAATATGGTTTCAGGGGGAGTGGGTGGCTCAGTGGTAGAGCACTGGACTCATAATCCAAGGGTTGTGGGTTCGAATCCCACCGAAGGCAGAAATCATGTTCTGATTTTTAATTAATTAAAAATTTAGAAATTGATTTTCATATACCAGTTGTGATTCCCCACTCGACCATTCACTGTAGGGCTCTATTAACAGTGCTGTTCCTAAAGTGGCGCTGGGAAACAGCAACAAAGCCTACACAACCGTTGACACTGAAGTAAAAAAAATAGTTTCTAGTCGTTTAATCCGCAAGATGATTTTTCACTAGAGAATTTTGATACAGAAAGACACTTTTTTAATTTTGATCAAAAGTACATTATTATCTCGGAAATAAGAAAAAAAATACAATTTTTCGAATTTTTCTCGACAGTTTTGAGGTTATGTTAAAAGGTGTCCTTTCAAAAGTTGAAGATTTTTTCATAATGTACAACTTTCATACTGAATATTTTTCAAAACTATTTAAAAATAATTATTTTTTATATTTATCTGCATTTTCATTATTACAATTGGAAATTTATAACAATACGGAACAAAAATCAAATTTCAAATAAAACAATGAAACACAGTTTTTTTCGTATTTTTTTCTGTAGAATTCAATGGATTAATCAGTTTTTTAATTTTATTAAAAATTTAAACAAATTATCAACAATTAAGTACTGAAAAATTCGTTATTGCAAAAATAATTTTTTGAGTTTTTTCAATTTTTGAACATGTTTTTAAATAGGGACTATTATTTCTTTTTATTGTAACAAAAAGTTCACGTAAAAACAAAAAAAGAACCATGTACGGTGATATTTTGCCAACCAACTTTATTTTTGAAAAAAAAAATGTTTTTGACCTAAAAACTTTAATATCTTGAAAACAGTTAGATTTTTTAATATGAAAAATGTTTTTTTTATCTGAGTCCTATAAAAAGATATACTTCCACAAAATATCATCAAAATTAAATTATTTTTGCGGAAGTTGTACATTTTTTCTAGATCTACAACTTTGCCATTTCGCAGAAAATTGCAAAGTACCATTTTGTCACTCTTTTAACCCCACTCAAATTAACCCTTTAGCTAGCCTCTTGTTGGACAAATTTTTTTTACGTTCACACTTCCAATAATAAAAACCTTGCAGAAAATTATTTTAATAAATAATATAACCTCTGCAAGCAGTAATATTTTTACTCAACTCAGTCAATGGATTTTTTTATTTTCAACCACGCTGTTATTTAAATCAGCCAAAAATTTGCTCCGCGTAGCACGCAACCTTTGATAAAAAATATCTCGCACATTCACATAACTAGCACCGAATTAACATTTTCCATTTTTTCCGCTTTTTTTAGTCAAACGAAGATTTCGGTGCTTGGCACTGGGTCAAAACGTGACGTAGACCCGTTGAGACAGATTTTTCATCGACGGCTCAGCTTTTATTTAAATAATACCACGGGTTGCCGCAATTTCAGAGGGAAATTTCGAAAGTTCGGCACGTTTTCGCGGTTTTTGTTTCGACTTTCCACTTTTAAGCCGGCAGCTTTTTCACACCGGGATATTTATTGAATTTTTAGTACTTATTTGACGTTTCAATATTTGTTTTTCCTTTTTTGCTTTTACTTAAGGAGAAAAATACAAGATATTTTGATTTTATTCTTGCACAAAATGAACTGCTTGTGTTTGAGGAAATATTGACTTTTGAATTTATTTGATTTGACATAACCGGCTTTTGTCATTTGGATTCATCAATTGGGACTTTTAATCTGAAAAATAATTTTCAAACTCCTCCTAGGACAAAAGCCCCTACAAGAATTAAAATAAATCATTCCAGACTCGTGTTGATCCTGGCGCTGTCAAGATGTCATCTTTCCGAGCAAGTTATAGCCAAGTTGTCAGAGATTAATAGCACTACTTGAAAGAGCGGAATATTTTAATTATCAAATTATTCAAAATAAGAAAGCGAATTCGAAAACTCTACGCGCGCCGAGCTTTTGAGTACAGTAGAGTACAGTATTCAGGCGAGGCGTTATAGTATCTTTGCCTAAAATGTATGCAAAGAAAAAAAAGAAAGCATTTTAAAGAAGAGACCTGAGGCTTTCTCAGGAAGCCATTAGTTTTTATTTTTTTTTGTTTTCTCATAGAGAATTTGACCGGAAGTTATAATTTCTAAAATTCTCACTGATTTTTATAAAACTGAAGATATATATTAATAGAGCCATAACAAAAAAAAATCCTTGTACATTTCTCATTATTCTGATTATCGGATTTAGAGAAGAGCATTCCACAAACCAACACTGTCATAAAATTATCAACAAAATTAAAGAAAGCCTATAAACTAGAAAGATGTGTGCAGCAGTTTTTCTTTCAGCAAGCTTTCGATAAAGTATGGCATGATGGACTTCTTTACAAGCTGAAAACAAATCTCTCTGACCAAGTATATCTCATATTAAAGTCATACCTACAAGACAGGTACTTTCAAGTAAAACTCGATGTCACGTTGACCTCTTACTTCCCTATAAAATCAGGAGTACCACAAGGCAGCGTTCTGGGGACATACTTATATCTTATCTACACTACAGACCTACCGGTAACAGCTCATACCACAATTCGAGGATGATACAGCAATTTTGACATCGAACACAAACCCACAACAGGCCTCCGAAATTCTGCAAAACCATTTAAACCTACTACAAAACTGGCAAAAGAAATGGAGAATCAAAGTGAATGCTGCTTATTTTTTTTTCTATTTAGCTTAGGGCGTATACAAACATACATAAAAATAAAATAAAATGTACAACACAGCACATGTATAAAAACAGACATAATTACATGTAGGTATTATCACAGCTCCATATCTAGTTGGTTAATCCATTGGATGGCCTGAGGTGTTGCATGCAAAAAGTCAAAAGTTGTGCCAGAAAATGCCCTTGTAGGACATTCGTAGGTAATGTGATGCCTTGTTTGAGAAGCAGAACCGCAATCGTATTCTGGACTTACGCCCATCCCCCACTTGAACAAGGCCGATCCACTTCTGCTAAGGCCAGTCCGGATCCTGTTTAACCGAACCCAGATTTTACGGGGCATGTTGAAACCCTGTGGTAAATTACCCGGATCTAGCAAGGATTCCCAGGCCGGACTAATTTTGCTCTGCCAACTAGATATCCACTCGTTATGTCCGTTAAAGTTGTTGGTTATAAGCTGTTGGGTTGTTTTGACAGTTGGATTCCTAGACTTTAGTCTAATTATGCCTTGGTGGATCGGTAAGTCTAGGTTTTCGCTGACCTTTTTAAATTCTCGGACTTATATCTGCTGTCTACGGATTTTTAGTGGTTTGATATGACACAGCACGGGCAGCCATTCGATGGGTGTGGATTTAATAGATCCTGTAATAATTCTCATTGTTTGGTTGAGAACGGTATCCACTTTACTAACTAAATCGTCACAAATTACATTCACCACTACACACAACGTTTGTCCCCAAGTTTCTATAAACAACTCACATATACTACAGAAAGAAGTAGTATTATATCTCTGACTATATTTTGATAAAAAGTTTATGTGGAAAACCCACATACTAACAAAAAAGAATCAATTAAATCAGGCAAATGTACTGGCTGTTGGGAAGAATGTCTCAGCTGTCACTAGAAAATAAAATTCTTATCTATAAAGCCATATTAAGACCAATTTGGACATATGGAGTTGAACTCTGGGGATGTAGCAAGCCCTCAAACACAAAGATACTACAGACAATCCAGTCCAAAATTATTCGTATGATAGCTAATGCACCATGGTTCATATTAAACCATACACAATGATTTGAAGATCCCAACGGCAACCGAATTCATACACGCCACCAGATTTTTTTTTAAATAACTTTTTTTGTAAAATTTTCCGCTCTTTCACTTGGTGCTATAAGTTTTTCGAAATTTTTATTTTTTTTTCGAGATATAATGAAAAAAATCAAACTTCCGATGTTTTTTTCGAAATTGTGAACTTACCGTACCCTTTAGAGCAGCAAAGATTTTTTTATCGTTTTCTACACCTTTTCAAGTACTTAAGTGCCAAGTTTGATCGGTATCATATTTGTGCGAGCTTTTGGTCAATATCCTTCTCTGGCAACTGGGCTATTATAATTTTAAATCATTTTTGATTTAAAAAAGTCAGTAGTATACTAACTGGATAAAGATCAAATTATTTGAAGTACATAACTCGATATCAATATCACCTCGTTCGAAACAATGTAATATTATCAATTTTCACAAAAAAAAACACAATACAAAGCGACATTTTCATAAAAAAAACCGATTTTCTGACAAAATACCGTACAGACACTTACTTTTGTTTTCGCTACTTTACCTTCGAGGAAAATATCCCATTGCGATAAAAATAACCCTTGTTTTGTGCGATAAAGAATAAAATCTAGAGTCAAACAAGGCGAATCCTCCAATCCACATGAGCCACTTGGAAAAAAACAGAAAAAACCCTTTAAAGAAAATCAACACAAATCTGGCGTATAATCGAAGCGAGGAAAACTCCATAAAAAAGCAATATCAAACGGGACTTCCAATAAATACAACTTTTATATATTTCGTATAGAAAGTTAACAGGGTAGGATTGTAAATGAATGTTTAAGAAGCTAAAAAATATTTTTTAATAAAATAATGCTAATTTCATCAATTATTGGAGGAATATTTTTATTTGGTCAGTGTACGGTATTCTAGTAAGATGTATAAGGAAATAAGTACAGAATAGGAAATTGAAAAAGAGGAAATACAAGTCCTTGAGAAGAGGAAAATTAACAGTGATCGACGAATAACAGCTGCTTGAATCTGTTTTTGAATAGATTAAACGCATACTCCACTTGCTCTATTAAGTATGGTATGGAAAGATCAAGAGTCTTAAAATAATGAATACCAAAAAAGCAGTTAACATTCGAAGAGGAGTTTCTCTGTATTTTAAACATCCGGGGAAAAACGTCGTCAAAATGCTATGGTGAGTTTCTATTTAGTATTGGAAATAATTGCGTTGTTATCATAAAAAGGGTTGGGTATACCACGTCGCCTTAAAGTCTAGGTATTTTTTTTATAATTGTCAACGAAGGTAAGCCCAGATCTTCTTGTCTCTAGCGCTGTTCTTTGCCTCATTCCAGCTAGTATTTTTTTTTTTTATAAACACTCGGCTACTACGTCGTTTCATTTCTTTCTGGGTCTACCCCTGGTTATTCTCTGCGTTGACCTCGCCAGGTTTTGTTTGTCTATTTTCCTTCAATTGTTGATTTTCAATGCTTTGCATTATTGGTTGCACTCCTAGGTCTTGTCTTATAGTTTGATTTCTTAGTCTGTCTCTTTAATACCTCGTAAGAATTTCATCTCTGCTGTCTGTATTTTGCTTTCTTGTTTCTTAGTCAGTACCAAGCTTCCGCAACCGTATGTTAGTACTGGTTTAAAATTGTTTGGTAAACTGTTAATTTTGTCTTCCGTGAAATCTCGTTCCTTTATATTACTGTGTTGTTTAACGAGTAATATAATTTAGTAGCATTTTCTAATCTTGTGTTTATTTCTGCCTCATTTTTCCCGTCCCTTTGTATTTTTACCCCCAAATATGTTGTATCGTTTTGTTGTTTAGTTTTAGGCTTGTTCTTATGTCATTCCTTCCAATAACCATTATCTTTGTTTTTCCAATATTTATTTTTACATTTCTTCGTTTTAGTGCTACATCCCAGAGCATCAAGTTTTGCTGGAGTTCCTTTTCGCTTTTAGCAGTTATCGTGAGGTCATCAGCATAGGCGCATTCTGTCAGATACCGGTTCTAAGTTTTTGTATCCAATTGGTAACTTCTTAATTTTGTCTTTTATTTCTTTCATTACGTCATCTAGCCGTGTAGTTAAAAACTAAATAGATCTGACAAATCTACCAGGCTAGTCTAAAAATTATTTTTTTCTTAAATTTATTGTTCATCACTTTTATAAAAAATTCACCATGTCTCTTAAAATAAGTTTTCCAACTTAATAGCAATCTCAAGCTGACATGAAGCCGTAAAACGTTAATAGCGATACAAATTTTAAGGACCCAGTCCTGGACGTTTCATATTTTTCACCTCTCTACGGACCTTTTTGTCAGCTCAAAATTCAATCTGGGAA
Organism: Crepidodera aurea; assembly: GCA_949320105.2. NCBI lineage: Eukaryota > Metazoa > Arthropoda > Insecta > Coleoptera > Chrysomelidae > Crepidodera > Crepidodera aurea. Next base: position 91,755,907 of record OX439472.1, read on the forward strand.
ACTACCAGTTGCGACTAACAGCCTCGCCATTGCCATCGCCATCGAAAACCAACGCCAACTTTATACCGAAGCGACTCACTCGGTAATTGAATAAAGAATGCAGGTTAACAAAAACCAGAATTTTAAATTACTTTCCAACAATAAGAGTTTCCTTGCTTTAATTTCCCTCTTTTAGTGGCGGCGGTACTTACCACGTCATTTTTATTTATTTATAATTATTCTGAAATTATTTAGCAATGGCGGATTTCCTGTTTTAGGGTAGTGAAACAGGGCTGTATTGAACGGGTTATAAATTCTAGCGAAAAAAAAAACGAAAACTTTACTTATTTGAAGTAATTCATAAAATCTTTATTATAATATTAACTACTATACAAATACAAATATAAAAACATACATATTAACAAACAGTAAAATAAACATAAATATTGTAAGAGTAAAAAACTTCTGATGTACGGTTTTCCCAAAAAAGTTAACAAAAAAAATAAAGAAAAATATAAAGTAGCAAATTCAATCAAAGAAAAATGAATGGTGGACAGAAGAAATACAAAAAGAATCAAAGAAAAGAAAAAGTTATGGACAAAACATTTAAGTACGAAAATTATAAGGAAAAACAAAACGGTTTGGAAGGGGAAGGATCAAGGATTTAATAGTAATACTAAGAGAAATTAGAGATAACATGATACATAAGAACAAGAAAATATATATTTCAAATACTTAGGAAACGAATTTGATAGACTAATAGAGGAAGAGGGTAAAACATGAATAGATTTGAGTAGAGAAAAGAATTAGACATAATAAATCATATAATTAGAGGCAATAGTAATTATAACGTCTAACGTTTGAATATGGAATCAGGTTATTGTTTATTCTGACTGGAATATGATCTATCCTTTTGTTTGTAAAGTTAATGGTGGAGTGATTTAGTTTCATTAAGTTTAATTTTCCATCTTTTCGTCCAGTCATAGATAAGGTGGACAGCTGTTTGCAGCTTGTGGGTTGCTTCTTCATTGCTCTTTCCTACTGCTAGAATGGCAGTGTCGTCGGCGAAGGTGGCTATGGTATTGTTTTCTAGCATGTGTGTACAGTAAGTATACGACAGGTCCTAGGACACTTCCTTGTGGTACTCCAGCCTTAATTTCTTTAAGATCGGAATAGGTTTCTTCTTGCCTAATTCTAAAGTATCTTTCCGATATATATGAATGGAGGATATCTGTATATTGTTTTGGAAGAACAAGCTTGAGCTTATGTATCAAGCCTTCATGCCAAACCTTATCAAACGCTTGTACTATATCAAGAAAGATAGTAGAATAAATGTTTTTCTCTTTTAATGATTTCTCTATAATGTTGGTTATTCTATGAACTTGGTCGATCGTCGAGTGCTTATTTCTAAATCCAAATTGGTGATCAGGGATAATTTCTCTTTCTTCGATAAGTGGTTTTAGTCTTTTGAGAGAAATTTAAAAATTAAAGTAAGACTATCCAGTTAATATTGAATTTGTTATAAACTTGTATTTTTTTTTACCACAACGACTATTGTTGCCTTAATTTCCTTGCTTTAATTTTCTGTTTTGTAATGTGACTACATTCCGAGTGTGTTCAGAAGTGTTTTGACTCTACAATTGCTATTACTGTGAATGCAACTTTTTTTCTCAAGACGCGATTTGAATTTAAATTATAAGCAGACGTAGGACGTCTGTTCAATCTGTCTTTTTAATGATTGGCTGGTTTATCATCGCCCATTTTATTAGTATCTTTAATAAATCCAACAGATGTGCGCCTACAATTGAATTTTACTCAAAATACTATTCAGTAACAGTAAATTTAATTTCTCGTTAGTGAATCAAAACTCTATTATCGAAATAATTAATACTTTTAAATCCAATGCCGCTGCTAATGATGGGATCTCACTTTATATGATAAAACAGTGTTTACCTACTATCCTAAATCATATTACTCATATAGTCAATAGTTGTTTGCTCTTTGGCTATTTTCCTAGAAAATGGCGCGAGTCAATAGTATGTTCAATTCCAAAAATTTCTCTTCCTAATACTGTCCAAGATTTGCGTCCCATTAGTCTATTATCAGTCATGTCTAATATACTAGAAAAAGTATCTTACAGCCAAGTTTATGATTATTTTATTAGTAATAATATTTTACCTGTTCATCAATCTGGCTTCAGGAAAGCTCATAGTACATCTACTGATAATATCAGAGCCTTAGATAGGAAACTTGGAGTTGCTCTAGTTTCCCTAGACTACTCTAAAGCTTTTGATTTAATCGATAACGATTTATTAATAGCTAAGCTAAACTTCTACAGTTTTGGAACCACTACTTTATCTTATTTTAAATCTTACTTATGGAAATGCTCTCAGCGGGTATGCATAGATAACAGCTTTGCAGACTCAAAAAACATAGTTTCTGGGGTTCCGCAAGAGTCTATTCTGGGTTCACTATTGTTTCTTTTGTACACATCAGATTTACCTAACATAGTAACTAAATGTGAAATTCAACTCTATGCTGATCCTAATAAAACTACGGTGCTTTTATTTGGAACCAGAAATAGCCTGATTCGTAATATTAAAATAAAGCTGAACAACTCATACCTTATTATTTCCGAATGCGCAAAAAATTTAGGTTTAAACATAGACACTTCTCTCAGATTCAAGAACCACATAAATCTTTATTGCAGAAATGCTACATGCGCATGAGAATGTTATATGCTAGTAAACACATATTAAACTTCAAAATGAAAAAAAAAACTCTGTGGAACATTTGTTTTGTCTCTACTAAATTACTGCAACATAGTATACTATCCATGTCTTGATAATAATTATGCTTAACTCAAGTTACAATGAGTACAAAATACTTCTTGTATGATAGTATTTTATACAAAGAAATTGTCTTTGTCGATGTTTCGACATCTATGAGCCCATCCTCAAAGTACATCCTGAACTTTTTGAAAACAATAGGACTGGAGGAACTGCTCTAATCGTTGAGACATCAAAAGACAAATTTAATATTTAATGTTAATTATATTAAAACGTATTTTGAGTGTCCAGAAAATGTAGCTATTATCGAATTATTTTGGAAAGAGAATTTAAATTAAAAATTAACCTAATAAATAAAATAAGGTTAATATTAAGGAGTAATAATAGTTCAAGAAAGTCCTGGAAAGCCCTGGCTAGACTTTTTGAGAAGTTAATTGTTGAAAAAAGAAAAATGTCATGATTAATAAAATTTGTAAAATCTACAGAGCTTTAAGTCAGAGAAATACAAGAGCAAAAATAAATATTCTAATACAAACATTAGAAAAAAAAAAAAAAAACAAAATGAATACAACAAAAGTTGTTCGAGTTAAAAAATAACTCCGAACAGTATTTCTCAAATTTCCACTTGAACCCGATAAAAAAACGGCCGCATGAATTATTATATAAAAATTTCTGCAACTTTTCGTACAAAAGTGTGAAGTGTAATGGTTTTAAGCCAGAGCAGAACTCCAAAAAGAAAAATGACGGCAATTTTTCAAAAGGATTGTCCCCATCGAGAAGCAGAGTTCGTTCGTATTGCCGAAGGGAAAACAACGGAAATAAAAATCATTCGGTAAAATTTACGTGGCAAAAAAGAAAAATTACGTGCACTTAATTTAGCACTTAACGTTTTGGAACTTAAAACAGATGCCTCCAAGATATGGTTATGCCGCTACCTATTACTTTTTAAGGCCGGGACCCCATAAAGGAGGGGAAGTCAAAGACGAACTTTTAAAACGTAGTTTTCGACTGAAGTGAAAGACGAGAATCACTGGCGTTACACGATCATTTTTTTAAGATGAATTTAAAAAATAACCTTCACTAATATGACTTATTAAAAATGATAGCCCCAAAGTGTTAAACCTTGATTCTACAACCTTCTTTAACTTTTTAATTCAATCCATAATAAGTTAGCTCACCCAGGGTTAGTATTAGAGTGCCATCAAGCTTTAGCTAACGCCTCGGTAGATAACAATATTATCCTGAGGTGGGTTAAAGGGCACGACAGGAGTAAAGGTAACCGCAATCCCGGAACTAGCCAAACGTTACACCCAATCAAGGGATGTAGTTTTGCCAGGGTCCCCCTGGGCGACCCTGGGAAGCTGGCGTCGAGGAAATACTTGGCGATGAACCTCCATCTAGCAGTAGGATTTCTGACTGTAAACTAAGGAAACTTCTCCATACAATGGGGCTGGTGGACACACCTCTATGTAGGATGTGTGAACAGGAAGACGAAACTGTCAATCATGTCCTATGCGATTGCCCGGAGTTATCGTCAATGAGAGAGTACGTGTTCGGAGAGTCTTGGCCTACATCTGCTGATATAAAGGAGATGTCTGATAGTGACTTGTTCACTTTCCTGGAAAGGACAGGATGGACCTAGGAGGACAACTCCTCGGGGGATATACAATGGGTCAAATTTGGACTAAGTGCTGTGGGACTAATTCACCCTCCATACTCTACAGATACAGAAGTTAGCTCACAGACGACTTTTATATAATAATAATAAACTACTTTATTGTTTCAATAACAGACTACACATTAATAATGAATAATAATACAATACATTATATGAAACAAAAGGCGGAGTTCAGCGAATAAGATGATTAAATCACCCTATACTCTGATCTTCTACTCAATCAGAAACATTTCCAGCCTAAATAGTGGAGATGAGAGACTCCCTTTATTATGTTTATTGATGTTATGTACGTCGGTTCGGTATGTAACTTTGCCATGTAAGAAGGTGTTTTATTTATAATTACTTTATGAAAAAATACAGCACCATGCAGAATTCTTCGGTTGGTCATATTTAGCAATCCAGCATCTTTTAATTTATGTGATATATGTTCTCTTCGGCCAATTCCAAATATAAGACGTAAGCATGAATTTTGAACTTTTTGTATTTTCTGACGATACTGACTGGACAGAAAAGAACCATATAGTACGTCAGCATAATTAAAATTTGACAATACTACCGTATATTGTTTTGATGGTAATATATGAACGTTGTATAAGTTGATTTATATGTTTTTCAAAATTTAAATTCGAGTCCAACATGACACCTAAACTTTAACATGCATTAGATTCCTCCTTAACGAAAATGTGACATTTGTCAGAAATTTGATAACGTTTAATTTTATTCCCAAAGAGCATAATGTTTGACTTACTACAATTAATATTTAAACAATGTTCTTCAGCAGCTTTAATGAAATGTTTAAGATCCTCATTTATTTCGTTACATGAGTCAACAATTGTATCAGGTTTAAAACTGTAATAAAGTTGGGTATCATCTGCGTACAGATGTATGTTACACAATTATAAATTGTTGACTAGGCCAGATGTGTATATCGCAAAAAGTAGAGGTCCCAGAATAGAGACTTGCGGAACCCCACTTGGTAAATTTACGTACGTAGATGAGTCACCTTCAATTTCAACCAGTTGTTTACGACCACAGAGATAAGATTCAAATAATTGAACAGCAACTTTAGAAAGACCTGCATAATGAAGAATTCCTAACATTAAATTATAATTAATCGTGTCGAAAGCTCTGCTAAAGTCTAGCAAAACCAGAACAGTGCACTTGCTTTGATCTATAGCTTTCACAACATCATCAATTATATGAATTATATGGTTTTCGTCAGCCAGTATCATTCGTTCTTTATCGTTATCGTTATCGCTTTAAGTGCAGCTTAGCTCTTTGACATAATTTGGAACTGCGAACGGATGGATGAAGGTTTTTTGAAGGCGGAATTGTTACCGCACATACTTTCCATTTTGAAAATTATTTTTTTTTTAAATATAACTGGATAGTTGGATAGATATCTTTCCGGAAGAATCAGCTACAAAACTCCTAAATTGTGCCTAAAGAAAAGGTATAAAAAAAATAAAAGATTCGGGAAACATGGAAGTTTGAAAATCAAATACTCCCAGCCTAAGCACCCACATCTCCCTAATATATCTTTGGTTAAACGATGTCTTGCACAAATATGTAAGTTCTTAACGAGATATATCTTTTATAAATATTTTTATAATCACATTTTCACCGTTTTGGATACGCTGCTGTTTTTTTTTTCGTAGTTGTGGAGTGGATGGCGACATTACCGTAAATATTTTCGTTGAAATATTCCCCGTCTCTGGTGGAGTCTGCTCGGCTCGTTTTGCAGATTTATTGTTTAAATTATGCCCCGAGACACATAATAAGAGACATAATTTCGGATTGTGATACTTAAAAAATGGGAACAAGGGGATTTGCAAGTAATTATTTTTGAACTGTTTAAAAAATTGCTGCAACCTAATATGGTTTCGTGAATGTAAAGTGGCGCAGTTAGTAGGATTAGTAGAGTTTCGCCACAATTTATACAGGAAAAAAGTTAAGCAACAGCGATACTAATATGTACTTGTAATTAGAAATGTTTAAAATGTTATTTTCCATAGGAATGGATAAAAAATTAAGTATTTCAGTTTGTGCTCTCTATTTTTTTTATTATTATTATTAAACACCCATAAAGGCATTTAGTATATTACATTCTGGTCAACAGTGACCAATGAGCAATTTAATTCTAACTTAATCTAATAGAGTTTGAAACTTAAAACTAAGGTATACTCATCAGCGTTCCTTAGGTTCTGTAGAATGGATTGCACTAAACTTTAACGTGCACACACAAGCTATACTTTTGCACTAAAAGCACTAAACTAACTCAAAGGGCTTGATCCTCTTAAGCCTTCTTTCTAACCCAGTATTGTCAAGGAGCTGGATAGCCTCGACATTGACATGATGGTGAATCTTTCTTCATGACTCTTGGCTAATTTCTTGATGGTCTGGTCAACAGTATCCATTTCCAGATTCCTATGGAGGTGACTATTGCGAATCTTTGGATGATTGCTAAGTTGCTTGATTTGGTGCATCCCCATAGTTGGATACCACAGGTCCATACAGGCTGAAATATCTGCTTATAAAGCATAAGCTTATTATGTAGAGACAGAGAGGAATTTCCTCCAATTAGCGAGTACATTTTTCTATATTTCAGTCAAAGTTCTTCTCTTTTCTTTTTAACATGCTCTCTAAAGAGCCTTGTGCCCCATCTAGTATTTGTTTTAGTTATAATATCGTCATATTAATTAATGTCATTTTATTTTACAAACAAATTCTGGATTTACCTTAAAGAATAATTATTTCAGTGCATTCAGTTAGCAATATATCGAAAGCGTGTCTGTAAAACCACGTGTCTAATACGGTCGGAAAAATCGAACAAAATTATTTACCTTTAGCATTTAATTACAATAGCGCATTAGATTGGCACAGATATTAATGCCGAGCTGTAGCGTGGGGTTGCCGAGCAATTAACTACCTCTAGCAGACAGCTAATCCTCCCCCGTGGGGCCGGGGTATTAATTTTCGCAAAACTAGATACCTTTTACGTTTACGTCTGAGACAGACGCGGTGTCGCACCGCCACGAACGCTCGGTATGTTAATGTTGCTGACATTCAGCGGTTTTCCTTCCTTCGCTGGTTTTAAACGCCCGGAATTTAATGGAAAATTATAATGGTCAATGGAAATGTCCATGAATTTAGGTTAGATAATGAATAGGGGAATAAATTAAATATTGTTTTCTCTGAAAGGATAAAGTGACCACAAAACGGGTAATTTTTAATAAAAAATCGATTTAAAAGTCACTAGAAGTGTGTAAAATGGAAAAGATTCTATGGAATATTGCGTCACATGGATGGATAAAAAATTGTTGAAAACTTGATAGTTTTTAAGTTATATTAAGAAAAACCACAAAATAAATCTGATTTAAATCAAACGTTCCGGTTCAAATAGAAAATATTTTTTTGGCGGATGCGTGAAACTCCTTCACCAAATTTAAAAAAACACTGGTACGTTATAAATTCTGGCGGAGGTTCTAAAACCACTATTTAAATTCAATACCAATTAAGGCAATTAGGGAGCTGTCTGCAATTTAAAACGCAAATAACTAATATAAGATTTTTTGTTTATTATACAGGGTGGACCAAACTTCTGACATCGGAGGATTAAGCCGTTGTGGTAAGAGATAAAACTTTCACTGAAGCAAAAAGGAGTGAATGGTCAATCTGCTTGTTATTACAAATTGGTAATTGTCCTTGGATAGGTTAAAAAACTCGAACTCGAACTTTGCTTTTAACTAAACTGAAAACTTTTCGTACCCTTTTGGAAATAAAAACGTTTTTTTATTAATTTGTCCCGCTTTATAGCTTCTATTTTACCTTTTATACCTCAACTGAGTTTTTTTAATTTTTTGTAACGTGTCTGGCTTCAGAAATCAAAGTAAGTATTAAATATTAATTTTAGAAGGATGGAACATTATTAAAGGGTAAATTGGATGTAAAAAGTTCACGTTAAATATTTTTATCCAAATTGAATAGATTTAAATTAATTAAGCAAAAAATAAATCAATAGAAAGTACAAGAGATCGGGGTCAAATTAATAGAGTAATACTGAAACCAATGAAGATTTTTGAAAAAGTATGGCAATAGCAAAAATCACTTTTTGATTTTTAATAATTGAAAAATTTAGAAATTGATTTTCACATACCAGATACAAGTGGTTTTAATCCAGTGAAGAGAGAGAGAGAGAGAAAATACAATTAATAAGCTTTCAGACGATATAGTATAGTTAGGGAATAAGTTAATGGAAAATTGTAAATATTTTATGATAACGGAAAATAATGTATTTTACGTACACAAATTAAAAGGTATTAAATGTTTACATGAAACATACTATATATTTTAGGTTTTCTAAGGCATTAGAATATTCTATAAATTGTAATCGTAATTTTGCATGTGTCTATTATTTTGTAATGTTACAACTAGAGAACCGCATACTTTTATATAGATATTAGTCCATTCTGTGAGCCGGAAAAAACCTTGAAAATTATAAATAAATTATGACGCGGGTGGAAAATTTGGTTTTAGCCCAATTATTTTAGAACCATATCAAGCTTAACCAAATAAAAAAGAAACACTACTACAAACTCACATCTGATATATGAAAATCAATTTCTAAATTTTTTAATTATTAAAAATCAAAAAGTGATTTTTGCTAGTGCCATACTTTTTCAAAAATCTTCATTGGTTTCAGTATTACTCTATTAATTTGACCCCGATCTCTTGTACTTTCTATTGATTTATTTTTTGCTTAATTAATTTAAATCTATTCAATTTGGATAAAAATATTTACCGTGAACTTTTTCCATCCAATTTACTCTTTAATAATCTTCCACTCTTTAATTCTACCTCTATAAAGCGACTTTTTTTGCGCTCTCTCATCATTAATTGAAAATTTTCGAGGTACAAAATAATCCAGGTTACATTTTCATTCACACCATCCTTCTAAAATTCATATTTAATACTTACTTTGATTTCTGAAGCCAGACACGTTACAAAAAATTAAAAAGGTAAAATAGAATCTGTAATCGTATAAAGCGGGACAAATTAATAAATAAGGGGGAAACAGGTAAAAAAAAAATGACGTCCAAGCAGAAAATGGACTAGAAAGTTAAAAATAGATCTAAAAAGGACCGAAACGAGTGGAAATGTATAAGAATATCGAAGTCCAGGTTCTTTATGGTCTATATGCTGATATATATTTTGCATTGTTACGGTTTTAATAATTAATTCTCCCCGCTAACTTCTCGACTGAACGAACACCATGAATGGGCACAATAAGTCACTGCTGAAAATCTTAATTTTTCTCCTAATAATACTGTCTGCGACATAATTAAATCGCCGGGAGTTTCCCCTTTCCGCTCCGCCCGTTCTCGCCCCCGGAACAATTTTTTATTCATAGCCCAAAAAATTTAATTTGTATTTTTCAGCGGCGAGATTAAATTAAACGTCTTGAATTCATCACGCTAAGCTGTGCTGTGTGGCATAAATTAACGCCACGAATTATATTTCGCGGTAAGTCCCGTCTAGGACCGGATTTGAAATATTCAAGGATACTCTCGTCCCGGGAGACTGTTTATTTAAGGCTTAAAAATCCTGTAAAAAAAAAGGAATTGGGGTGAACGTCTACATGTATCTACAGATATTTTTTATTTAACTTTTTACCCAAGGTTTTTGTATTCTTATACATTTTGACTGGAGAGACGAGTCAAAAAATATTACAAGGAAAAAGAAATAAAAGTTTGAGCGAAAATAAATTTCTAGGTTTAATCATTCAGGATGTATTCTCATCTCATGAACTTTTAAAAACCATCCAACCGTTTTAGCGAGATGAGTTTAAACAGTAATTTATAAACAACAACGACCAACGACAAATTATTTAATTGTTTGGTTAAGTTTAATTAAATTGTTTTATTTATGCTTTTCCAACCCTAATTCTACTCTCAAGTACACAATCCGTTATTAACCACCAATTCCCAGGTCTGTAAAGTTGCGACTTAATCAAATTAGTAACGGCAACATACTTTATGCGAAAACTTTTTGATGCAGCACCGAGGAAGAGTAAAAAATTATCTCTTTAAGTCCTTTCCTGTCCGGCGAATTTTCCTTCTACCATCATTTCATATTTTTTTACATTTCTCGAATTATTTTTCGGCACTCAGACTTTTAATTACGGTTATTAAGTTTTCATGTTAAATGAAATAAGTTTATGTAAGCCGTAAATAAAATTCCCCAGACACATCTACACTTCCTTGTTTTCTTTCTTTACGCTTTTTACAGATTTAATTGAAAAACTTTTTCTATTCGGTCACTTTTTATATCAGAATCAGCGGACGTCGTGTTATCAGATCCATATTTTTTACTTGTGCTCGCTCTGTGCGCCAAGTGTTCTTCTTTACTTTGGTATAAATTTCGCGAGAGGGGTAGAAAGAATTTATACAGGTTGTTTTACGAGTAAAGTCCTATATTTTGCTATAGCCAAGGACATCAAGAACACATATTCACCTCTTGGAAGTTATACAACGCAATTTCCTAAAATTAATATTTGAAAAAAAGGCCGATACCCCACACAAGCAATACGGTCTTGTACCAAATACAACATGTCTAAATACAAAGTTCAACTACCGGCACATAACTATGACACCTGTTATAAAGATATTGTACCATTAATGTTGAAAACCACCACAATTTTACAATAGAATTCCTGACTCAATTAAAGTATGCAGCCAATAAACCGCTTCAAGAAATCCCTAAGGGAATTCATCTTAAATAATTCAGTAATCTGATGATTCAAAGTAACCTCCGTCCTCCGTCTATATTAAAGTATCATTATCCTCTCTAGTAAGTGAAATACATCCGAGCTGTTATATCGGCTAAAAGCGAGTCATGGAAAGACTATTGCGAATCCATCGAGAGCACAAGGGAATCTGCCAGACTAAGCAAGGTCTTAGCAAAAGAACATTCCAACCCTTCCTTCCTAAGAACCACGGAGCGAACGTGGACAGAATCGTCCTCAGATACACTAAACCTTCTTGTAAATACGCATTTCCACGGATGCACGGAAAGCATCCAGTTGGACGATCAAGGGGACATCGTGAGATCAGAGAGTTGGGTTAACTCGGTAATAACGGACGAAAAGATTGCCTGGGCAATTGACAATTTTTCACCATACAAATTCGCTTGTTTGGATGGTATCTTTCCTAAAATGCTACAAGAACCAAAAAAACAGATCGTTCTCTGGATTAGAAAGCTATTTGAAGGCAGCCTCCTGCTCGGATATATTCCAAAGGCGTGGAGATGGGTGAAGGTTGTCTTTATACCAAAATCTGGAAAGAGGGGGAACGAAACGGCAAAAGACTTCAGGCCGATAAGTCTCTCATCCCTTCTGTTAAAAACTCTCGAACGTATTCTGGAGCAGGAACTGAGGAGTATCCTGGAGAGAACTCCACTATGTTCCTCCCAACATGCCTACTACAAGGGTAGATCCACAGAAACAGCACTGAGCCACGTGGTGCGAACTGTGGAAGAGTCTATCCGATACAAACAATACACGCTAGCCACTTTCTTAGATATAGAAGGTACTTTTAATAACGTCCAAGTGTCAGCTATCCAGGATGGACTAGTTGAACTGGGTGTAGACACAGCACTCAGCCAGTGGGTAACTAACATGCTACAAACGCGAGAGATCTCGGCGGATCTTGGTAACTATCACATTACTCGGTATGACAGCAGAGGTACGCCTCAGGGTGGCGTGTTATCACCTCTGCTGTGGTTACTAGTAATGGACAAAATTCTCAAAAAACTCCAAAGAGAAGGCATTAAAGCAGTTGCGTATGCGAACGACCTAGCAATGTTAGTCTGCGGAAGGTATCTTCACATAATTAGCGAAATTATGGGTAGGGCCCTATGCATGGTTGGCAAATGGGCCAAAGACTGTGGTCTGAGTGCAAATCCGGCAAAGACGGAGCTAATGTCGTTTACGACCAAAACTAAGATCCCAGCTTTCACAATACCGAGTCTGGACGGTGTCGTGCTGGATCTATCCACTAGTGTGAGATATCTGGGAGTTATCCTAGATCCCAAGCTGAATTGGAAACTAAACGTTGAAGAAAGAGTTCGTAGCCTTATATTCTACTAAGAAGATGGTAGGTAGGAAATGGAGACTAAAACTGGCCGACCTTTGGGAGAGAATATATCCGCACCAAGCTTCGTAGAGTGCATGCGTGTGTATAACGGGGGCGCTGAGATCAACGCCACGGGATGCTCTAGATGCTCTCCTCTTTCTCCTCCCAACCGACCTTCCCATTAATACATAACGACCAGTAGCGCGGTCAGGCTCAGAGAAAATGGGCACTGGCCAGCTAAACCCTATGGACACAGCAATATTCTCAGCTCGGCGGTGAGGAAAATGCTGCCCGTGTCCACTGATTACACCATTCCCAAGCTGTGTCTTGGCAAGACTTTCAGAGTTAAGATACCTGCTAGGGGCGAGTGGAACAACAATCTATTGAGTGGGGTAGACATGGTGATCTACACTCGGAATCACTCCAAATTAGCCAATAGTTTAGACTACCGGATAAATTTAATTGGGGCTCAGGACAGTCGTCCGGAGCTCGCCACTTGAACCAACCAACCAACTATCAAAAGTTGATATTATTAATTGAAATTTTAATAAATATCACATTATCGATTATAATGCAGTTTATTAAAAATTAACGAAGGGGATTTAATTATTCCAGGTTCGATCATTGATATATATCGCTGTAAGTGGTTTTAATTTTCGAAATTCCTTTTCAGCACTTATTCCTAGTGTTTAGTTCGACCCGATTGTGTTCCTTTAGGATTCTGGGTCATGAGTCGAACGAACTATTTTGGCCGTTAGGGTAGGGCATCGATTGATCCTCGTTACCGACGCCCGACGACTTTTTAATAAATGCCAGAACGTTGCGACGCCGATTGCAATGCCAGAGAGAAATTTCTTTCGGAAATAATTGCCGCTGAATCTTTGAGGAGTCGAGTTGGCGCTGCAACGACGGCGGATATTGCTTTCAGACATACAAGGTGTAGCTAAAATGTTTGTTTAAACTAGTATAAATAAAATAGGTTAATATGGAAAATGCGACAAAATTATAAAGAATAGTATAAGTTTCAAATGCGCCGTCCTCCTACTAAAGCATTCTCAGCTACAGAAATTCGTAAGGAAATTAAAAATTTAAACCCTTTTAAAGCTCCCGGCTACGATCTAATTACGGGTGAAATATTAAAACACCTGCCTAGAAAAACTGTTGTATTACTAACGATAATTTTCAATTTCAGCCTACGTTTATGCCATTACCCTATACCTACAGAGCCCAGCTCGTACCGACCTATCAGCCTACTACCTATCATGTCTAAGGTATTTGAAAGATTCCTCCTGAATAGAATCCAAGATCTTGTAGATATTGATGAACTTTTACCACAACATCAATTTGGTTTTCGTCAACACCACTTCACAATGCAGCAATGTGATCGCATCGTAAACAAGATAAGAAGTTGCTTAGAAGAGAAGACAATATGTGCTTCTGTCTTCCTAGATGTAAAGCAAGCCTTCGATAAGGTTTGGCACGATGGTCTCCTATATAAATTGAAATCGCATATGCCCAGCCAAATATACCTTATCCTCAAATCCTACATCAACGATCGATTTTTTCAGGTCAAAGTTAATTCCTCAACTTCAAATTATAATCCTATCCAATCCTCAAGGTAGTGTACTTGGTCCTTTTTTATATCTCCTTTTCACTGCTGATATACCTACTAATAATGATATCCTAATGGCCACATTGGCTGATGATACAGCAATTTTAACATCAGATACAGATCCCAATAGAGCTGCCATCACCGATAGGTCTAAAACAAATCAGGCTGTGGAATTTATTCCAGATCCCTGAATCTTAATATAAAATGAGCATTACTGGTAATAATTTTTACATCCTTACGGATAGTAGACAGACACTACTAGCTCTGAATAGACCACGCATTACATCAGGTCTAGTTCTAGAATGTCACCAGGCCCTGATCGAATCTTGCAATAACAGAAAGCATCCTCCCAAAAACTCTTGGGACCTGGCACTTTCATAGGCTTATCGGCATCAGCTGTGGCGGACCTACTAAAGAAGCACTCCCTTGAGAAGAAGGCTGCAAGCAAGGAACTTCTACAGTATCCGAACAGCATAACAGACAAAAAATACATGACTATGAATAGACAGAACCTGCGCACAGCCCGACTGGCTACTGTCGTCTACGAAGACACCTCCACAGGATGGGGTTATCTGACACTCCTCTGTGTAGAGGATGTGAACAGGAAGACGAGACTTCGAACACATTCTTTGCAAATGCCCGACACTCTCACAAATAAGACATTTTCTTTTCGGTGAGCAGAGGTTAACACAAGCTAACATGATGGAGCTACGTTCAGGCGATGTCATCACCTACTTTAAACAAGTAGGCTGGCTGACGAGCTAGAAGGAAGGCTCAACCTCAGAAGGATGCACAATGGACCAAATGTGGCCTACGTGCTGTGGGGTGACCCACCCTTCTAGCATTACAGATACAGATATAACAGCTTAGTCCTATTTTGACGTTTTTGAACAACCCTTTATTGTTTTAAAAATGTTGAAACAAAAAACGTTATGTTTACCTTTTTTCGTTTAACGTAACCGCGAAAAATAAAACTGAAAGTGTCTTCCAACAGAAACTTCCTTATAAAAATGTCTTTCAATAAAAGTAATCTCTAAAAAGGCTTTGCCTGGAAGTTTCTGCCAATTACCCGACAATACAAAAATTACCCGTGACTAAAGAAAGCACTACGAAAAAATCCTGGAGCATCAGAAGGACCCCAACAACATTGGAATTACTGACGGCGTCGTCGTTCACGGTTAAACTTTTCAAAATGCAATTTGGCTGCGAATAAAACTTCTTTATTCTTAATACGGATCAGTGGCGTATCCATATACATGCCACTATCAAACCAGAAAGTTTTTACGGGGGTGAAAAAACTACTGGCGTGGAAAAAAAATGAGAACTATGGAAGGCGGTTTAAGCCAGGGGCGTGCATTCCATAAAGGGGCGGCAGCAAAGCAAAACTAAGGCAAACAAAAAACAAGACTATAATGTTGCAATCGCCGTATTCCAGTTATAAATCAAAAATCAATTTCAGTTCAATTCACTATTTTCAATTGTTAATTACAATTGTGCCCAAAAGCGCGGCGTGTTCTTTTTGAAGTGAAGGTTTAAATTTATAATGGTTTGTAAAAAAAAGAACTAAACATAAATTCTAGAGATCCTGAATCGATGTGAGAAATCTTTTATGCTATAAGGGCAATCTCTTGCCTTTTCAACAGGAAATCTTTAAGTATTCTAAATTGGAGCAAAAAAAAGGATAAAAGAATGTTCCTTGGGTTCTTTTTTTTTTAAAATAAAACCACTACTATGAACTACAGAAATGAATATTCCCTATCTTTCGTTACGCCACTGACAAGATCCTTGTGGGCGTAGAGGGAGTAGGCATTTCTTAAACCGGATTTAGGAGAGCTGACAACTCCCGGAAGTTTTCGCTACTCCAAACTCCGTAGCCACGTCGCAGAATTGCGCTCATCAAGATCAGAAAAGATGCCATGTCACACCGGCAAACCTGTCCATGCATTCGAAATGCTTTATTGTGTTTCTTAGGGCGTTTTAAGTTTACTTTTAGTTGTTTTTGTATGATTAAAATTGGAATATTTTATTGAGCAGACTGAATGGGGTTCTTTTAAAAGTGCTTTGACAGACTACTCTGCTTGGTTGTCTCTATAATAATGTTTTTATAGCAAATGCCAGTATAGTATTGCTAGGCTTCTTGTGTTACGATGGAGAAAATTTTCAACTGAAAAACTTGTTCGCTTTTATAAGTCATAAATAGAAAAACAAACAAACTAAAGTAGAAAAAAGACGTAACAAAACTAGTAAATACAGCAAAGAAATAAGGATAAACACAAGAACGGTTAGAACAGTGTTAGAATCTTGGTAAAAAGACAAAACAAAACGAATAAGAAATAAAGGATTCACAATATTACTAGGGTATCATAAGTATACACTTTTTATCACAGCTTTCATATTATTTGTTAAAATACAAACAATAATGTTGCAATACTAATTGACAGTTCTATATAATCTCCAAACTATTTGATTGATTTTCTCCTTCGCAATTGGAATGTTCAGATGAGATGTGACAGGTATATTGTCCTTACCAAAAGGGCTGGTTCAAATTCGGGTCCTCTTACGAACTGTGATCCTATCGTTTAGTACATGTGTCTTGTGTAGGGCTGTTAATAACACCTTTCTTGATAGACCTTTATACAGGACGTCACATGCTAGCAAGAAAAATGTATAATCAATGTAAATTATTTTTAAAATATGGTAGACATGCAACTTAAGAAATATGTGAGGGAATAGCGAGAAGAAAACCATTTAATAGATAGAGGAACTAAAGAATCGAATAATAAAGAATTTATCTAAATAAAAGAACGACAGAAAACTACGAAGTATAAAGAGGAAAAAACGAATATGAACGTTGATAAGAATATTTACAAGAAGCTCAAAAAGACGTAGAAGAAATCTATACAGATGATTACATAAGAGAAGAAGGTATCAACAAAGATATAAGCTTAAAGAATCTTCTTTTTCTTCTTCTTCTTCTTCTTTCCTTTTGTGGGCTATACCGTTAGGCAATTTACGACGAAACTATCCCAGGGAACTTAAAGAACCTACTGAAAGTAATACGAGTAATGAAAAATGCTTATTGTTATCTTAAAACAGATTAAACATAAATAAAAAGTATTTTTCTCATCAAAAGATTTGGCTTCTAATAAATCAATTTCTCCACAATAAAAGTAAGCTCTAATTTCTACGCACTCGAATAATTTAGCATCAAATAAACGTTCAGTGCGCGCCACCCCGTATCCTTAGGCCGTTTTGCCCTTTTCCAAGGGTGATGTCCAATGGAATCCGATAAATATTGAAGGCGACGTGGATTTATTTCACCTTGTTTACTGCTAGCTATTTGTTTGACTGTCTAGACTCATGGGTTAGGATGGGGAGATTCCTGTTTCTAACTTTCAGTGGGATTAATTATCCCTTGAGTAGATGTCTATAAAAGCGCTTTATTTTATTGATAACTACACTTACGTTAATCCCTTGTCGATATAAAGGCTGGAAATATCACGTGGGAGAAAAAGGTAAAATTGAAACAATAAAATATCATTCAAAAGACTGGAAGGGTCTGGAAAACATCATTGTATTATTTATAGATCTGGAGGAGTAAGACGGAATTCCAATAAGTGTATTAAATGGTATTTGAAGCGGAATAAAGAGTAAAAGCATATTCTCTACTTTTGTTGATTTAGCTTGTCATTTGTTGTTGTCATGTAAGAGTATAGCAAAAATCAAGTTTTCTGGGACAAAATTTAAAAAATAGAGTTAAGGTAGCCGAACACAGAATTTATAGAAATAAATTGAAATTATCATATCCATGCTGTTCGGGGTCTGTGTCAATTTCACATGAACATTTTTTTCGGTTGATTCAACAAAATTCCGTCCGTCTGAAAACGAAACATCTCAATAGATGTCGAAAAAAGAAAACTCAAACAAAAAATTGTCGTGTGATTCGATTTTAAAAATATTTTATTATGTTATCAAAGGAGGCATCGTGTATCGCTATTCCGCGATCGCGAACAGCCTTCGTATCACTTAAATCACATTTCCATTTCGTGTTTTATTTCGAGACGGCATCAACATTGCCATCAGGATGGCAGAAAAACGCCAACAAGCTTTAGCTATAATAACCCAATTTCTTTCTAAACTTTATATTTCACAATTTTGTAGCAGGTATCTACTCGATGTCATGTCTAAATTTATCCTCTCTTTGAATAAAAAAGAAAACTTGTAAATAAACAGTGACGCAAGTAAGTGGGGTACATGCTCTTAAATTATATTTTTTTAAATTATCCGATTTTCTCAACATAACTTATACTTAGAAACAAAGGTGCGTTCTTATTATTAGTCCAGGTCAGATAGATAATTTAATTGCAAAAACGTTTTTAATGATTGGAAGTGATAAAAGGGCTTACAATAAACGTAAAAAAAATTCGTCCAACAAGGGGGGTGCTAAAGAGTTAATTTGAGGGAGGTTAAAAGGGGGACAAATGGTATTTTGCGATTTTCCGCGAAACTTGACGTCTTACCTTGGCAAAGTTGTAGATCTAGAAAAAATATACAACTTCTATGTGAGTCATTTTTTGCCTTAACCTCAAAATTTTCGTGGAAAATGTAAAAAATTACTATTAAAATTTTTTTTTTAGACTTTCCAGTTTTTCTCGACCGTTTTGAGATTATGTAAAAAGGTAACCATTCAAAAGTTGAAGATTTTTTCATAATCTACAACTTTCATACTGAATATTTTTCAAAACTATTTAAAAAATAATTATTTTTTATATTTATCTAATTTAATAATTTAAAAGACAAAAAAGCTTCCGGATCTGTTGGAATAAGGGCGGAATTAAAAGAAATCAGAAACGAAATTTCACAACCCCTTACGTTTTTGATAAATAAAATAATTGAATATGGAGAATTGCCTGAAACACTCAAACTTGGAATAATAAAGCCATTATTCAAAAGTGGAAAAAATGATGAAATCCTCAACTACCGACCCATTTCTCTAATCAGTAACATCGCAAAAGTTTTTGAAAAACTTTTGAAGGTCAGAATAGTCAGTTACCTTGATAAAAATAAACTTTTATCTGAAAAACAATTTCGATTCATGGAAGGAAAGTCCACAAATGACGCGATTTGCTCACTCACATCAAAAATTTATAATAGCCTGGACAGGAAGAAACATTCACTAGCTGTTTTTTTGGATCTCGCAAAAGCCTTCGATACTGTTGACCATATACAACTATTGAAGGATTTGCAAGATCTAGGATTTAGGGGAAATGTACATAAATTATTTGAAAACTACTTGAGTAACAGACAGTGAAGAAAGAACAGTACAATATGGGGTGCCGCAAGGGACAGTATTGGAACCGGTATTCTTTATCATTTACATGAATAACATACTCACTTTAGAGACCAACGGAGATATAATTAGTTTTGCAGATGACACGGCAATATCTTATGAAGACACATCCTGGGAAAATCTGAAAAAGAAAGTCGAAAGGATATGAGTAAAATTATACATAGTTTCAATAAAAAAAAAATTAACACTAAACTTTGAAAAAACTTCGTTCCTACCTTTCGCTTGTTATTCTTCTCACCTCCCCGATTTCAACTACCTGGAAATAAAAAAGGCTGATGATATTATTCAATTGAAGTCAATATATTGAATACTCACCAAATGAAAATCATGTACCATTCAGTAATCGAGTCTAGATTGTCGTATGGAATCCTAGGTTGTGGAGGTGTTGCCAGCAGTTACTTAACTTATCTAGATATTTTACAGAAAAAATTCCTAAAGATTTGTTTCAATAAATGTGGAACCTGAAATTCAAATATTAGACCTCAGACAAATCTACTTCCTACGTGTAGCGGTAGATCAATACAAAAACAAAAGTAGTTTAAGAAATATTGACCACAACTATGATACCAGTGCAAAAAAAGAAAACATGATGCTCACTAGTATTCATCCAAAGCACAAGAATATTTAACAATATCCCTAGAAATATCAAAGATTCAAAATCAATAGTATTATTAAAAAAAAATACAAAACAGTACCTTCATGAAACAGAAAGAAAAATAATACATAATCTAATAGACCCGAATAAAATTCCCTAAAGTATTAATTATTGAAAAACATAAACATATTAATTTGTTCACTGTAGGTATATTATCATTCTGTTATTTTATTTAAGTAGTAGACATATTAAAATATTTCACAACCAGGCGCTGGCTTCTTAGCCTTTTTTGTTTATTTCAAAATTACAAATTTTGGAGTTTTGATTAATGTTAAAAATGGTATATATTGTTAATATTTATATTTTTGGAAAATTTTGAAATTGTTAATACTTATTATTTTTTTGAAATAAATTTATTATTATTTATTATTATTAGTATTATTATTATTATTATTATTATTATTATTATTATTATTATTATTATTATTATTATTATTATTATTATTATTATTATTATTATTATTATTATTATTATTATTATTATTATTATTATTATTATTATTATTATTTATCTGCATTTTCATTATTAAAATTGAATATTTATAACAATACGGAACAAAAATTAAATTTCAAATAAAACAATGAAACACAGTTTTATTTGTATTTTTTTCTGTAGAATTCAATGGAGTAATCAATTTTTTAATTTTATTAAAAATTTAAACAAATTATCACCAACTACTGATGTTACTAGTTATTGCAAAAATCATTTTTTGAGTTTTTTCAATTTTTGAGCATGTTTTTAAATGGGGACTGTTTTTTTTATTGTATCAAAATGTTCACGTAAAACCAAAAAAAAATGAGCATCTAAAGAATCATGTACGATATTTTGCCATCCAACTTTATTTTTGAAAAAAAAATGTTTTTAACATAAAAAATTTATTATCTTGAAATCCGTTAGATTTTTTAATCTGAAAAAATTTTTGTTTATCTGAGTCCTAAACATCAACATTAAATTATTTTTGCAGAAATTAAAAATAAAAAACTAAAAAAAAATTTTTTAGCGACAAAAAAAGCAGCTTTAATTCTTCCTATTTTTTTAAATTTTGTACCGTAATGTTCTTTTGGTTTTATAGTTCTGTAGGAGGTCGAATAACTTTCCATTTTTCGATTTTTTATACTTATAAATATTCTGGGGGATCACTTTTTTTGCGAATTCAAAATTTACAGTCTGTCTTACAGATTTTTTATGTACCGCACTGTGTAAAACTCTCCCATAACAAGGGAATATATTTTGTTAAAAAGCTCGTTTCTTGAGATGAAGAGACCTCTAAATAACATTACACGTCTAGCTTCCACTTATTTTTTGAGATTTAGCAGCTTCTGTTGCTGAGATGTAAATATCCCAGTTAAAATATATTTGCGATGAAAGAATTTGTGTTTTCTGACACAAAATTTTTCTATATTGCTTAGGAAAATTGCAATGTGAAGTTATAAAATGACAACAGTGCAATACTTTTCAAGATATTTTCCGTTTTAAAATAGGAAACAGTAAATATTTTTGAGTGAAAATAATTTCTTAAATTAAATGCGTAGTTTTCTTAATAATATACAGGAAAATACATAAGAAATTGTAAAATACAGATGTCCAATAGAATTAATAGCGGAGTCTAGAAAAATAGAAGTCTCAAAAATTGGGGAGAGAGCTGAACCACTGACGGGTTGTAAGCGGGGAATTAAATATTCGATATGAATTACATCCAACCCGGCAATCCTCCCAGATTCTCATTGTATAAGTAACGAATTTTTAAAAAGAATTTCCCAAAAGAAGACAAAAATCACATAGCAATAAAAAAAGTTGATTGAAACAGAACATTATTGTCTTCTGACACGTTTTCATTTATTCTATTGCGCAGAAGAGACCCTATAGTCGGATTTTTCTATTCTGAGGCAATTTTTCTAAAGGCGACAACCCCTAAAAATAAACCTCGACACGAAGATAACAGTAGAATCAATTTGAGTTCCAGTAGAACGGCTGTGGATGCGTGAAGCAAAGAAATAAAAGTGTGGAAACACTCACATACAGCTAGAATATTTATCTCCGGTCGTTTTGCGTAAGACTGAGATGTATGGCATCCAGAATTGGACGTCTAGTTGGAGCCTCGTCGTCTCCTCCAACCGCCCCCAGGAGGCGGCTGGGTTTCCTGTTACAATCAGCGGCGTACTACACAATAATTATAAAATAAATCCAATTTTCTACTTCAATAATAAATATTATATGATTTTGTTTAGATGATATACTCCAAAAACGAAGCTTAAAATTTATATGAAAACTTTCCTCATTGAATATAGCGTCTATATAATGCAGAGGAAACTTTTCGAAATATTCATCCTTACAAATCTTCGTCCAGGGAGTTTCCGTTTGTATCAGGATTAATGCCATAATGTAATATCTGCGTGATTCAATGAAGAATACTCTAAATTCCATTTCAAATTTGTTTTTGTTAAATATTTTAATTTGGATTACACCAACTTTTTCTATCAAGATGAAGAACCCACTCTGGAAGATCATCCACAGATTGATCAAGAAATAGAATTTACCTCTCCCAAAGAAGTAATTACCGAAATAAAAGAAAATATCAATCCGAAAAAAGCTCCAGGTTTTGACTTAGTTACTGGAGAAATTTTAAAACAATTACCCAAAAATGCAATAATTAAACTATAACTAACCTAATAAATGCTGCCTTCAGATTGAAGTATGTACCCAGCCTTTGGAAAATTGCGGAAGTCAAAATACCCAAGCCAGGGAAACCACCACATGAGGCATCGCCATACACACCGATCTCATTACTGCCTGTTATGTCGAAACTATTTGAGAAACTCCTACTTAAAAGACTAAAACCACTTATCGAAGAAAGAGAATCTATCCATGATCACCAATTTGGATTTAGTAATAAACCCTCTACAATCGACCAAGTTCATAAATTAACCAACGTTATAGAGAAATTATTAGAAGAGAAAAACATTTGTGCTACTATCTTTCTTGATGTAGCACAAGCGTTTGATAAGGTTTGGCATGAAGGCTTAATACATAAGCTTTTCCTTCTAACAACAATATAAATATATCCTCCATTCATATATATCAGAAAGATACTTTAGAATTAGGCAAGAAGAAGCCTATTCCGATCTTAAAGAAATTAAGGCTGGAGTACCACAAGGAAGTGTCCTAGGATCGGTCCTATACTTACTGTACACATGTGATATTCAGGAAACAGCAATGAAGAAGCAATCCACCAGCTGCAAACAGCTGTCTACCTTATCTATGACTGGACGAAGAGATGGAAAATTAAACTTAATGAAACTAAATCACTCCACATTAACTTTACAAACAAAAGGATAGATCATATTCCAGTCAGAATAAACAATAACCTGATTGCATATTCAAACACAGCCAAATACTTAGGTATTACCTTAGATGCTAAACTCCGATGGAAAGTGCATGTTAAAAAGAAAAGAGAAGAACTTAGAATATAGAAAATGTACGGGCTAATTGAAAGAAACTCAACTCTGTCTCTTCATAATAAGCTTATACTTAAGCCTATATGGACCTATGGTATCCAACTATGGGGATGCACCAAAGCCAGCAACTTAGCAATCATCCAAAGATTTCAAAACAAAGCTCTGAGGAACATAGTAGATGCCCCTTGGTACATTCGCAATAGTGATCTCCTTAGGGATCTGGAAATGGATACTGTTGACCAGACCATCAAGAAATTTGACAAGAGTCATGAAGAAAGACTTCATCATCATGTCAATGTCGGGGCTATCCAGCTCCTAGGCAATACTGGGTTAGAAAGAAGACTTAAGAGGATCAAGCCCTTTGAGTTAGTTTAGTGTTTTTAGTGCAAAAGCAAAATCAGAGCTTGTGTGTGCGCGTTAAAGTTTAGTGCAATCCTTTCTACAGAACCTAAGAAACGCTGATGAGTATACCTTAGTTTTAAGTTTTAAACTCTATTAGATTAAGTTAGAATTAAATTGCTCATTGGTCACTGTTGACCAGATTGTAATATACTAAATGCCTTTATGGGTGTTTAATAATAATAATAAAAAAACACCAACTTTTAAAGGTTTTAAATTATTATTAAAATTTTCATTGCACTATTTCTAAGCTCCCAGAACCTTTAACTTTGTTGCTAATGAACAACCTGTCAGAAACGCCCTGTTTAAAAATAGCTCTTAAATATTTTTGCCAGTTTAAACGTGCTTGCCAAAAAGTATGCGGTCTATAAACTTTCACTGGTCACGCCCCTGCCTGTGGTCCCTTCAGAGTCACATTCTCTGTATCCGTTGCCATGTCCGGCATTTCAGGCAAACTTCGACGATATTTCAACAGGGAGATCCAACCCTTCGTCCCCCCCTCTAACTCATTCCCTACCATTCTGACCCCCTCAAAACCCCAACCCGTACGCTTTAAGATTACTATTTCATGAAACATGGCTGCCGAAAATTGGAAAATAATTTATTAACCCGAATGGGACTATTTATAAGCGAGAATTGATCTTGAGCTGTCATCGCATAGATGTGTTGTGTATGGGGTACTAGTACTCCAATAGCTGAGTTGGTTTCGCGGTCGGGTTTTGGATTGTGTTGGGTTTTGGGAGATATCGTAATTCTGAATCTCCGAATAGATCTGAATTGGGGGAATAATACGCAAGGATTTATTCCAGTTCGAGGTATTCGAATAAAAACTTAACAACTGGCAGCGTTTGAGCGCTTTTTTTTTTTAATTTTTGCTTGCAACTGGTAAACTATATTCGTAAGTAATATCATAAGGGCATCTAATTTTTCCGAAAAAAATCGAAAAAACACGTTGCTAAGTAATATTTTAACAAGAAGCAT
The DNA here is from genome assembly GCA_949320105.2 of Crepidodera aurea. Lineage (NCBI taxonomy): Eukaryota > Metazoa > Arthropoda > Insecta > Coleoptera > Chrysomelidae > Crepidodera > Crepidodera aurea. The sequence continues at coordinate 91,780,938 of OX439472.1, forward strand.
GAGTGCTGGTGGCAACAATAATCCCGAGTCGAAGGCGAGGATTTTTGCACATGCACGAATGCATTTTGTTAAAAAAATATTACTTTGCATTGTGTTTGTGCCTCTCCACCTCTCCAGGCAGGTTCTACTGAAGCGATATGGTAAAATTTTCGATGGAGATCCGTCGGAGTGTCTTCGTCCCATAATAAAACCATTGCGTAGTATTCTTCCAATTTTAATGAAGCAGAGCTCGATTTCCTTTTACTGGCGCACATCTGCAAATTCCTTCGTTTCGCATTACGAGCTTCCCTACTCTATAATATCTTTAAATGGATCAAAAATATTTTCCACTTCATAAAATACATATGTTGCATGTTTTTTGCAACGGTGTTCCATATTGTCCTCACAACTAGTTCTTTGTAATTTTCAGCGATTTCTTTCTACATATTCCACGCCCAATCTTTCAGGATTAGGTTTAGTTGCTCTAAACTTGTGGTTTCCAAAAGCTCGTATTTCTTTGCCTTGCAGAATTCCTGTTGACATATTGACGTATGGGTTTTAATGGTATTGTACGGTACACTTTTCTCAATCGCCAGATCAATATTAGTCATAGAATCACTTCCAAAGCGACTCATTTCCACTACATAAGCTGACTAGCACTGTTTAAAAACAATATTACAAAATTTATTGACAATAAAATCAGAAAAATTGTTTAGCGTCGTTTTCTGGTGTCCTAGAAGACCATAATTACTTGTTATCAAAAGTATTGTAATTTTCGGTGATAACAGCTGTCAAGATTTGCCGCGAGTAAACTCTAAAAAACTGCTGACAGGAGCTGTCATGCAGTTTTTTCATCTAGAAACCATTTGTAATTCAAAATTGCGCGTTTGTGATTGGTGGAAATTAAGACGAGGGAAATAGTCTTTTTTAGTTGATAAAAATAAAATTATACCCAATACAGCGGAAGAAAAATTAACCAGATTAGATTGGTCAGAAGAAAGCAACAACTGATATGAGAAATTAGACTCAAGAAAGAAACATAAGTGAGGGAAATAATCGAGCTCGAGGAGTACAGCGAATCTGAGAATAGGAATATCTGAATAAGTAACATTAGAGCAGCCGAAGCCAGAGATTGCACAAGGGTTTAGGGAAAAAATATTCACCAATTTTATCTGTGTTAGATTTTGGGTATTCTTAATTTACAACAATGACAATAAGACAAGATACATTTGGTTGAATGAACAATAGTAGATTAGCGAAAAGAATAATGGAAATGGGAAAGCAATTAAAACGTGTAAATGGAGACTTAGAAGGAAATGGCTAGACCAGACAAAGGAAATAGGAGGTAGTAAGGGGAAAACTAACTAAGAGATGAATGATGAATATTCTGGTAATGGAAAGAAAAGTCTGGAAGAAATGAATGAAAGAGGGCATAAGAAGAAGAAGAAGGAGGAGACTTAAAATTATTTAAGCCAAGCAAAAAAATAGAAAATAAAAAGGTAGTTAAAAATATCTGACAAAGGAAAAAAAGGAAGGAATTACATGTTTTAGAGAGCTTAAAGAATAAATCTACAGTTACCTCCTCTAAATAATTAAATAATAAAGCGTTATTATGATTATTTTATTACCACCGTCGAAGTTTTATTTCCCTGAGGCATATTTATAAATAAATCGATAAGGCAATTATAATAAATAAATCACAGCTCAAATATTACGAAGTGTGAGTGTGAAATAACAAAAAAGGAAATTTTCGATCCATTTCAATGTTTGACACTTCCGCTTACCGGACACGAAATTTCACTTTATTAGATGAATTAAACAGTGTATTTCGTATTAAAATGTCCTGACCGGTTAACTGGTAGTCTGAAAGAAAGGGGTCCAGTCTATGTAGTTAATTAAGAAACGCTTAAAGTTTATGCATATTTTTAGGCTAATGAAGAAATTTCGGGCTGAAATATGAATCCTATCAAAAACAATTGAACGTAAAAGTTGTAGATAATTAAACAATTTAAAACTTTTGTATTTATCATTTTTCAACATAACCTCAAATTTATGGAGAAAAGTGCTAAAAACCTTTTATCCGAATTTAAATTAAAAAAAGCCCAATTTTAATTAAAAAAAGTTGGTTTACAAATTTTCAATTGTTTAACTTTATCAGTGCTCATTTTCTTCGTTGAAACTTTATAATATAATTATACCATACAAAAATAAATTCGCATTCTCATCAACACTTTTAAATGACTGTCTCTGTAACACTTTTATAATTAACAGAAAAAAAGATGTTTCACAGGCATTTTCACCTGCATTATTTCACCCCTTACATCATTTACGCTCTCGTTATCGTTATCAACCCTTCATTAAAAGCCACCCCTTCAAGCGATTTGTATCTTCATTAAGGGTTGTTCCTTCAGTCTTATGTAAACTGCTGATGATCGTTCAAAATAAACAAGCCATTAGTGTTTTCTTATTTGCTCTATAATCAAAATCTGGAGCAATGGTGTTTGTGAAGGATATATCACTGCGCGACGAACAATTTCGAAGAAAAACATGGGGTTTTCTTGATGAAATTGGAAAATATTTCACTGAATCATATTTTTATTATTTGCTGATAGGTAGAAGCTATTTTGTTTGTTTGGTATTAAAGAAATAAGGAAGAGTTTCTGTTGTCTATTTTAAAAGAAATTTATTTTGAAAGATTTGTATTATATCGGTATTACGCTTGTCTGAACATCCCCTAACTGTATATTAAATATAATCAAATACTTACTTATAGAAATTGTCTTATTCTACCATCATTTGAAATTTTTAATACAAAGTAAATAAAAAACAAATATTTTACTAAAGGCCTCTTAAGGTAACTCTCAATTTGTCTCACCTCCCTTCTATTTAACCTACATTTTCCTCTCAACAATTTTTCCTTTGCATTTCTTATGGCATTTTCTTCAAAAGCCACTTTACCTTAAATCTTTTACAAATCCTAAAAACCCTTAATTGAATTTGACTGAAGGTACAGCCCGACTTCTTTTTCTCATTGGAAAACTTGGAAAACTTAAAAAAAGAGCAGAAAAGACGAGCTCAAGTTCTGCCTATAAGTATAACAAATTACAAAGTCATTATTTTAATGAACGGGACAAGTTATAATGAACATCTTTTAGGAAAGTTTCGGTAATTTATTGGATGACTTCCGGAGTTGTTCCAGACGAGAACGTGTGTCGCAACTAATATCAGGTGTATTAATGACTTAACTTTAATTTTAAAACTAGTTGTCGGACAATTTTTAAGTAGTGATATCGGAAGATATTTAAATTTCCCTCTAGAGGTTATTTTATAATTTATATTTTTTTTTCAGGTCACAGGACAGAAATTATTCATCTAATTGAATTTTTATTTAACTGGTGAACCATCCATTTCTTGTATCGCCTGCGTTACACGAGTCTCGCTAAAAAAATATCAGAAGTGGGACAATTTATTTTCAGAAGTGGAATCCTTCGATCAGTCGTCGAATCGGGCGAAAAGTCGTAAAGAGAGAAGAAAAAGATCAGTCATTGGCATGAATATGTGCCATGTTAGCAAATGCCCGGGAATCTTATTTGGCAATTGGGCCGTGATTGGAAAGGCCGACGCGACCGCCGCCTCATTTCAGGCATTTCAGGCGTGCCGTAGCGGATTCTGAAAATTCAGAATGTACCGGTGAACTGAACCGCACGATATGTGGATTTCAGGGATGGACTAACGGACCTTTAAAAATATTTACTATTGAGATAGGGCGCCCAATACCCAAAAAATTCATACGAAAGTTTATGTATCTACCCGAAGAGTGAAATGATTATTAAAAACGTCCATAATCCGGTTAAGTTTTTTTTTATTATTAAACACCCATAAAGGTATTTAGTATATTACAATCTGGTCAACAGTGACCAATGAGCATTTTAATTCTAACAATCTGACAGAGTTTGAAACTTAAAACTAAGGTATACTCATCAGCGTTCCTTAGGTTCTGTAGAATGGATTGCACTAAACTTTAACGTGCACACACATGCTGCAATAAAAACACTAAACTAACTCAAAGGGCTTGATCCTCTTCTTTCTAACCCAGTATTGTCGAGGAGCTGGATAACCTCGTCATTGATATGACGATGAAGTCTTTCTTCATGATTCTTGGCTAATTTCTTGATGGTCTGGTCAACAGTGTCCATTTCCAGATCCCTATGGAGGTCACTATTGCGAATGTAGAAAGGGGCATCTACTATGTTCCTCTGTGCTTTTTTTTAAATCTTTGTATGATTGCTAAGTTGCTTGCTTTGGTGCATCCCCATAGTTGGATACTATAGGTCCATATAGGCTTAAGTATCATAAGCTTATTATGTAGAGACAGAGTGGAGTTTCTTCCAATTATCCAGTACATTTTTCTATATTTCAGTCCAAGTTCTTCTCTCTTCTTTTTAACGTGCCTTTTCCATCGGAGTTTGGCATCTAAGGTACTACCTAAGTATTTTATTGTTTATTCTGACTGGAATATGGTCTATCCTTTTGTTTGTAAAGTTAATTAGGAGTGATTTAGTTTGACAAACTCCTACTCAAAATACTAAAACTACTTATCGAAGAAAGATCACCAATTTGGATTTAGAAATAAGCACTCAACGATCGACCAAGTTCATAGAATAACCAACATTATAGAGAAATTATTAGAAGAGAAAAACATTTGTGCTACTATCTTTCTTGATGTAGCATAAGCGTTTGATAAGGTTTGGCTTCAAGGCTTAATACATAAGCTCAAGCTTTTCCTTCCAAAACAATATACAGATATCCCCCATTCATATATATCGGAAAGATACTTTAGAATTAGGCAAGAAGAAGCCTATTCCGATCTTAAAGAAATTAAGGCTGGAGTACCATAAGGAAGTGTCCTAGGACCTGTTCTATACTTACTGTACACATGTGATATTCCAGAGTTAGAAAACAATACAATAGCCACCTTCGACGACGACACTGCCATTCTAGCAGTAGGAAAGTGCAATGAAGAAGCAACCCACAAGCTGCAAACAGCTGTCCACCTTATATATGACTGGACGAAGAGATGAAAAATTATACTTAATCCGGTTAAGTAAATCTTTATCTTCTTGCATTATTTAAATATTTAAAAAATAGAGCTGTAATCCCGCTAGAACCTACCCACTATTATTATTAATAATATTAATATATTTTCACAAATAGATGATGCCTCTGCTTCAACATTTCCTTTATCTTTAATATAATTTAATTGTGATTCACTAAAACTCATTTTAAACCACGAATAATATGATATTTTAATTTGTCCATAATATTTGCAACAGTTTTGAAATAAAATAAAAAGCTCATTTTTTGCGTTTTTCGTGTCAAAATAAATTTCTAGTATTTCTATTCTTTTTCATGGCTTATTACAATTATTTTTGTATTTTTTTAGTACTATCAGATTTATTTGAAATAAAAATATTATCCATTAAATTAAATAGAAAACATTATTATTATTTAAATATTTTATTCCTCTTAGCCCATCCCTGTTAGGTTAAAATTTTTCTCTCAACTCAAGCGAACTCTTACAGAAACGTTTACTGCCAATTTTTGAGTAAATTGGGGCCGCAGAAACAAGGAACTTTTCTTACTATATAAGGTGAAAACGTCTGTTAGATTTTGTTTAGTAAGCGCTATTTTCACTTCCTGCAAGTTTTGTTGTAGTATAGAGTATTTTAGTTTTACTTTGCTTGCTGTAAAGATATATATATATATATATATATATATATATATATATATATATATATATATATATATATATATATATATATATATATAGTGCAAAGTTCATCTCTTCTTTATTTACCAAAGGATTTGTATAAAATTTCATACACTGAATGTTACATCGATTGTAAAATTTGTTCATTCGATAAAAAATCCACGACTATGAGATCTGCTCTAAAGCATGATAATCAATTAAGTTTTCGGTCAATGTTTATCGGAAAGAGGATTTTAGAACTTAACCTATATTAGTTATATATACCATATTTCATTTATACTCCCACACACTTCCTTTCTCTCGTAAAACTCCACCAACAAAAGCAACTGAAAATAGCGAAATCCATATTTTTCCATCATATTCTTTCCACGTTCAATCTGGTCGTAAATCGTCCAATAAACAGCAATCAGGGTAGCCGTGAAACATGTCGCAGGTCCAAACTTGCCTTCCAATATACCACACATAGAAGCATATCATGTTTTGTCTCGTATATTTCATACTTGGTGTTGCCGTTACCATTGTATTCCTATCGTAATATCCCGTTAGAGCTAGAACGGTCCAAAGCAAAGAGGAATGAGCGGAACTAATACTACAAACACTCGTTCTATCCCTAGATTCTCAGTAGCACGGTTCAGGGACGGCTTTAGAAATTTGAATATATAAAATTTAAATAAAAGACCCTGACAAATTTGTTTTTGTAATATATAGTAGTATAGTAAAGCTAAACGAAATTGTGCATGGTCTATCCGGTTGCAAAGAAGTGTTCTGCTTTAGTTTATAGCTCGGGAGCCAGAGTGGAAAGAGTATAAACCCAGCACATGTGTAATTGCTAAGTGGTAATCAAATATTGAGTGTGATACGCTACCAAATGCATTTTACGGTGCGGTGAACTATCAAAGCTATCTGCGCACTCCATATAAGTACAAAAATTTAAATACCTGGGTGTAATGATAAACAATAAAGGGGAAAGAAGAACGGAGATCGAAGAAAAAATAATGGCTACAAACCGAGCATATCAAGCTAACAAACATCTTTTAAAAAGCAAAATGTTGACGAAACAAACAAAGTTGAACATATACAGAACAATAATAAGGCCCAGACGAAAACAGAAGAAGATAAGCTAAGGATAAACGAACGTAAGATATAAAGATTAATTCTGGGCCCAGTGAAGATAGGAGAGGAGGAATATAGAAGGAGAACGAATTAAGAGATATTAGAAGAACTGAACGGAGAAGACATAATAAAGAAAATTAAAACTCAAAGAATCAAGTGGCTGGGACATATATGGAGACAAGGACCAGAAGCAGTAACAAAGGCTATGCTACAATGGCAACAAGGAGGAAAAAGAAGGTGGGGAAGACCCAGATCGAAATGGTTGGCAGACGACTTAAGCAGGGCAGGAGTTACAAGATGGAAGGAGAAGACAAGAGACCGGAAGAAATGGGGGCAAATTAGCGAAAAAGTGCAATAATGAACCGATGATGGGGACTGATCCACCCCGATAAATGGATTTAGAAAGCTAAAGCGGCGCAACCTCACATGAGGTATTAAGCCGTATATATATAATAGGATGAGTCTGCTAATTGGACCAATTTGGTAGGTACCATTTTGTTTTATATAAATGAAATATCTTGTAAAATAAATTATTCTGGCTTCACAAAAAAAAATTCGGTAAAATCACGCTGCTTTAAAATTAGTGATTCCATTTTAATCTTTCTAATTGTTTTCTACATTTTATATGACCCCATTATTCCTTTACCGTTTAACAATCTGCGTGCGGTTTCCTAAACCGCATAATGAGTTAAAACGGTCCTGTTTTGCGTTATACGTTGCACGTAATTGCAGTGCCGCCATGGGTTTAACTCTAGTATCATTACCTTTGAAATTTGTATGTGTTTGTATGTATATGTAGTTGCATATTGGTCAAATGTTGGTGGAAAGTAGGAATAACGAGGCTTTTCTCGTTTAATTGTACCAGGATATTCTACACTCGAAATACAGTGTGCTACAAAAATGTCAACTGTTTTATTTTAAATATTCACGTTTTTTTTTTCGTGTTTTTTGTTTTTTGTAGTTAGTAGTACATAATCTACAAATTCTTTTTCTATCTGGCAAAAAGATTTGATAAATAATTTTATAGTTATACTCCTTTTGAAAATGCATGATAGCACAGTTTTTATGGCAAAGGATTGTTCAATGCAAAAAAAAGTAAATGTTGATACCTTCTTATCTCAATTTTCACTAGATTTTAGTATGACCACCCCGAAAAATCTCCAATACAATACATCATAAAATCTAAATAAGCAAAACCTAAGGAATTAACTAATAATTCTATACCACAGTGACAGGGAATTACTTTAATATAAAAAATTTTGTTTGGAAGCACCCCTATAAAATCCGCATTTTTTAGCCGATTTTGATTTAATTTTTTTGTTAGATTCAGTATCAAAAACAGTATTTTGGCACAAATTTTCATACCTTTATTTCCATTTTCAAGGCCCTCTATGTTAATTTTTCGTTGCCAAAAAAGACGAAAGTATATTAGGAATTTTTCTCAAATATGACTACACCACTGGATTCAGAATCGTTACAAATGTAAACTACCAAAATTTTATAAAAAAATTTTTATTAACGACAAAGTTATAACAACATGAATTTGGAAAAAGTTGTATTTGAATTAATTTTTTACGTAGAATGTAGACAAATTTTAAAAATGGCAACATGGTAAACAAAAACTAGGACTCGAAAGATGCAATCAACGAGTATGCCATGAAAATACAAATTAACTACTATTAAAAATAACTAATAATACATTTTGATCAAAGCAATAATAATTTAACTCTTAATTTGCAACTTAGTCTTTGTAATTTCCATAGATTTATTATATCCATACTTATTAAAGCCATTTTTACAAAATTCAAACAAAATCGCAGTAGGTTTTGATTTTGACATTTAATTTATGTCAGTCAGTAACATTTGTATGAAATAGTAAGTACTAAATGTTCTAAATTATTACTTGTTCTTGACAATGGCTGCTTTAACTATTCAAGACAAAGTTGAAATTGTACGTCTGTGTGGTTACAATGATCGAAGTGAACGAGAAGTAACAGAAATATTTAATCGGAGACATCGAATGGCCTCCTATATCGCCCGATTTAACTATATTGGGTTTTTATCTGTGGGGTCTTTTGACACAAAAAGTGTACAAGACACGTCCAAGGAATAGAGCAGAACTGTATGACAGAATACGACAGATGTGTGCTGAAATAACGCCACAAGAAATAAAAAAAGCGCCAAGACAAAGTCGCAAACGATACGATAAATGTGTGGAAATTAACCGAGGTCTAGTCGAGGCTACAAAAATTATTATTGCTTAAATTATTATTGCTTTGATCAAAATGTAATATTAGTTATTTTTAATAATTGTTAAATTGTATTTTCCTGGCATACTCGTTGATGGCATTTTGTTAATAAATGAAATTATTAAGCACAATTTTACGTTACTTTCAGAAGCTATAACTCCAGAACGGGTTAAGCTATCGGCTTCGAATTTTTACTATGCAACTATGTTTCGAGTCCTAGTTTTTGTTTACCATGTTGCCATTTTTAAAATTTGTCTACATTCTACGTAAAAAATACAACTTTTTCCAAATTCATGTTGTTATAACTTTGACGTTAATAAAAATTTTTTTATAAAATTTTGGTAGTTTACATTTGTAACGATTCTGAATACAGTAGTGTAGTCATATTTGAGAAAAAAAAATGCCTTATATACTTTCGTCTTTTTTGGCAACGAGAAATTAACATAGAGGGCATTGAAAATGGAAATTAAGGTATGAAAATGCCAAAATACTGTTTTTGATACTGAATCTAACAAAAAAAATTAAATCAAAATCGGTTGAAAAATGCGGATTTTACAAGGGCCCTTCCAAACAAAATTGGTCACACTGTACTAGATACTAGCAAAAAAATATTTTCTCTGGCATTGTCCATAACTATTACAGAATTGGTCGGTAATAAATCTATCATTTGACTAAAATAATCGTAGAATTTGAAACAAGCCTCTATCAACAAATCCTTTATCTCCTCCAATATGAGCAGCAGACAAACCTTCTATAAATGCCTGACGAGCATTTGTAACCTGTTTATCTTGCCAAACTTTTTTTATAAAATGTCCTTCATTTATCCATGTTTCATCTAAATAAAAAATATTTTTGTCTTTTCTTCTTAATTTTGTAATTTCCCTTAAATATTGCCTCCTCCAACAACTAATTTCATCTTTCTCTATGAGCGCAAATTTTCTATCGTTCTTCTTCCAAACGAAGTCTAATTCATGTAAATTTATCCACAATTTGTCTCTTTTAACGTTTGGCAAAGTTTCGTTTCCATTAATGTCTACTAAAAGTTTATCCAAAGTAGGTATTTTTTTTTGTAAATAAAACCAATGCACTTTTCTTCGGATCAGTTGTTTCATAGTACCGTCTATTTGAGTCGGATTTCTCCCAGTTGACGTTTTAGGTGCTACTGTAATACTTCCATCCTTTCGTTGCTTCAAAAGTCTATAAATGGTTGCTTCTCCAACTCCGGTCATATGTGAACACTTAGAAACTATACTCCGAACAGTAAGTACTATTGAAATGTTCATGTACAAGAGCGTCATGTACATTTAACACTAAAGTTTTCATATGCACGGTTAAATTGCACTTTAATTTCACAGGAGTATAAGTAGACGTTTGTGCAATTTTTATTGCACAAATTCACTTGATCAATATTGCTTTTTATCGCCTATTATTACAGAACCAACAATTCTGCGTGTTACAATCACAGGACTACACACACAGAAATGTAATTTTTAACTAAAATAATTTACAATCTGCACAACACTTTCTGCCGATTAGAAATTTTAATCCTTTCTAAGAAAGTTGATTTTGAATTGTAAATATTTTCTACCTGTAGAGATTACATACTTACTAAGATATAATAAATTGGTATTTTTCAAAGTTTTAGGAAGAAAACCCAATATTTCATTTTGGAACAAATAATGCTAAACATTTTATTTTAGAAATTATCCGTCACTGATTTATGATGTTATATTGGGGTTTGTCTTCTGGGTCATAAAAATTTTGCTATCAATCATTTTCAAACAGAGTATAAATGGATTTTGGGTGATTTTCGAAAAAATCCATGTGTCGTATCTCTTTAATTATTAACGCTATTGGATCGTACTAAAGTAATGCCATTGATTAACAAAAAACTTATAAATAGTGTATAAAGTCTTTTCATGTCAAATGCAAAATAAAGCTCCACGTAAAACAATAACTTCGTGTTAACGTCCAAAGAAGAACAAAATCCAGATAATGGGTGAACAATTGTCCCACAGTCTACTTAAAATTAAATCCTGCTGCTTTAGTTGGGGTGTCCATTTAATATTCATTTGTTAAAAAACTTTATGTCTTGTTATTGAAATAAAATTATTATTAAGCACTGAAAGCTGTATGATTTCAGTCCGTTTAAGATAGAATAGGATCGGTTTTAAAAAAAATCTAAATATAATAAACTCTTTTGACACTCCATATCATTACTATCTGACAGGTTTACATTTTTAAAGTACCCTGTTGCCTACTCAAATTTAATTTTGTATGAGATATCAATAGTTAAATAAAGCTCACCTTTTCCACCAACTCTTTTTAATTTGTATTTCAAATATTGTCATTTGCCGCCTCCGCTTGTATCAAATCAGGGACTTCAGTCCCTTCCTGATTACTCAACACTTTTACTCCGTTGCTCCCAACCCGTGTAATGTTTAAATGATACGTCTGTCTATAGTCCAGTCAACTAAAAGAATTCAGTTGAAAACAGCTTTTTCTAAAGCACCTTTGGAAAGGGCTTTTTTGGGCTTTTAGTTTACTCACTTATGATCCGCATACTAGAGCTGCCCTATAATACTTCGCAAAGAATTGACTTTAACTCTCTGAAGTACTGGATATTTATTATCTATTTTTATTAGTGTTTACAGATATTACGTTCCTAGAACTACGGAAACATATTTAAGAGTGTTCTATACCCATGATCACAGTCAATTTCATACATAACATCGAAATCCACGTCCCTTACGTCTTCGCCAAATAACCCCCCCTCTGAAAAATTGTTAGGCAGCCTGAACTACATCTGTGTATTTGCAGTTGCATAGTTTACCAATTCTCTGATAAGAACAACATCCAGACGTAGCATTTTCGGTCGTGGATGACTGACAAAATTAGATTTCTATATATTGTTATGGTGTAAAAAATGGGGCAAAATTATGGAAGTGTATTTTAAAACGAATTATAAAAAACTATGTAAAAAACACTTAAAAAAAATAAATGTGATGGTTAGCGATACCATGTTTGGTTTTGATGTTTTCGTTAATGATAATTAAAATGTCAGATGTTAAAAAGTTAAATAAATATTATTAAAAGTATTTAGAAGATTTTCATTATCATAACAATTGGGCTGATTAAAAGAATAGGGCAATTAAAAAAAAGGGTAAACTAAACTAAACAACCAAAATGGATCTTAGAAATGGGAAAAGAATAGCATTTTAGAAGCACAGGAAGAGGAAGACACCATTGTCAGAAGAGAAAGGACAAGGGATAAGGAAATGCAAATAAATATTATTGGAGATAAAATAATAGATGCGCAAGAAGAAATAGCAAATATAAATCAAGAAGAAGAATATAATGGTAATGAAAGTAATGAGGACGAAAGATAGTCAATACCTGTAGAAATAGAACGCCAACCGAATATAAGAATAGAAGAATCTTTGGAGAAAATACAGAAGATTTGGGAAGAAAGGTGGAAGACAAAATGGGAAAGATGGAGGAAATAAAACAAGAAGTAGCGAATGTTTAAAAAAAATAGAAGAGTCAACTTTATATACTGAAATTAAAATAGAAGAGACGAAAAAGGAAATAAGTGTGAAGATAATAGCTAGAATAGAAGAAGTAGAGGGGGTCACAAGAGATAAAATTAAAAGAAACTGAGAACAAGTTAAAGAAAGAGATACAAGGAAACAAAAGTAACATCAATTCAAGAATAGAAAAAAATGAATTCATAAATTTGATGGAAATATTAAAAGGTTGCATCCAAAAATATTTGTGAAGATTTTAAAAAATAAAATAAGAGGAATGCAAGAGATAGAGGACATCAAAGAAAGATTAAATGAAAGTGGAGAAAGAAATTGTAAGAGCATTGTTTAAAGACCAAGTTTATTATAAGATAGTAAATCAGAAGAAAGAAGAGAACAAGATAGAATACACGAAACAGACGCACAAACAGGACAGACAACTGTACAAATACATACAAAAACTTCAAATATACACTTTATGATTTAACATTGGTTTTGGATTATTTATTGAATCGAAATCGCTTAAAAAGTAGTGTAATATGACGTAAACTTATTCTTTCAACATTTTACTCTAATGTCGGATACAAAAAAATATTTTTTTTGTTGAGTTTCAAACTTACAAATATATCACTAAATTAATTGCCATTATTATTATTTTAATTCCGGACTTGTTTTGATTTCGGATTTTAGGATAAGAACATGATATTAAGAATTTTTTGTAACGAGTTAACCAGGCTATGACGCCTAAAAGATATATCCGCCGTGTTATTAAATTAAAATATTGTCCCATGTTTGTTCCTGCGACCCGAGCAAGTTTCAATTCCACGCGGATTACTATAAAACGTGCGGATAATATCCAATTATAGGAAGAGAAGCTATTTACTTAAGGCTTATCTTATAAGCAAGGAAAAGCTACGTTTTAGCTGATGCTGTATCGAGTAATTTTATTGAAAAACGCGATGCGAACCAGATATGGCGGAATTAATCCGAAAATAATTAGAAAATATATAATATAGTTATTGAAGTTGGAAGATAGCACACAAATTAAATTTATAATTATAATAGAGAAAAAATATTTAAAAAAAATAAATATGAATGAATATTCAAAGTGTATTATTATTAAATGTTTTTTATTTGGTTCAGATTTCGCAATCCAACGGACATAGATGTTTAAAAAGCACCATGAAATCAAAGTTCGTATTGAAAAAGACCATAGAAAGAATTTACACTACAGTCATAAGACCAGCAACAACAGATGCCTGTGAGAGGCAGAAGAAGAAAAGATGAAAAGGTGGGAAAGAATGCAGCTAAGAGCTATTTACGGTGGAGCAAGGTCTGACGAGGGGTGCAGAAAGATAAACCAGGAATTGGAAGAACTGCCTAAAAATCATAATATCATAGCAGTTGTCAAGGCTCAACGAATAAGGTGGCTGTGGGACATGTTGAAAGGCTGCTAAAATAAGTGGTAAAAAGAAAACTAATAGGCAGAAAAAGAAAAGATAGCCCAAGAAAGAGATAGACAAGAAAAGCTAGAAACTGGAAAGAAAAAACAGGAGCCAGAAGAGAATGGCGTGGTAGGGCAAGAGATACTCGAAAAAGGACAGTGGATTAATTTAAGAGCATTCACAACTGGCTATGCTCTCTCATGTCCCAGAATTAACATTGAAAACCGTTTATCACAAAAAAAGTCTCATTTTTTGTAATTCCGGAAAGTCAATGATTTCCTTCTACATTAAAAAAATAGAATTAACCTACACAATCGTAAAAATAATGACTTTCCGGTATTCTTATATACCACCTGATTAGCTAAAAGATAACAATTTTCATGAAATCTTTTCTGTTTTTGAATAAAAACGCAGCCAAGATTTGAAAATCTTCATCTGATCTATGCTGCCACCTTTAATTAACCATGAAACGCCGCATATTGTCACTATTACTACGCGACCTAGTTTCGAGAACAATATTTGTCGCTGTCTTTGTTTAAGGCCTACTCTACCCGAATTACATGATCGTCGCCGTATGTCTTGGTGTGTCTCAGATTTGATATACAATCCTATTAGTTTAATTTTAATCCTTTTTCAGGGGCGTCCCACAAATTATTTTTGATTTTATTGATCGGTGTGGTATAACTTTCTTACTTTTTTGTTTTAACTTTATTTAAGGTTTTAAAGTTAGTACTTTTTTGAAATTTATTAGTTTTTAAACTTTTTTTAATTATACTTTATTAAATATGAGTGCTGGAGAAAGTCTCGAACACTTTGATTTTAATTAATTTAAAATAAATACAACCTCAAAATTATCAAAAAAATCGCTACCGTTTTTAAGTTTTTCTCCGCTAAAGTCTTTTTTTTATAAAACTTTGTAAAAACTTTCTTTTTTGTGCTGTTAAGTAAGCTGTAATTTTTTCAGAGCAAAATATTTATCTTTCCATTTTATACGAATTTAAATTAAAAAAGCCTAATTTTCAATCGAAAAACTTATTTTACAAATTTTCATTTTTTTTAACCTTTATCGGTGCTCATTTTCTTCATGGAAACCTCGACTTTAAGATGATGTGAAAAAAATATATGTAATAGATATGGAAAAATTAGTTTTTTTTTAAATTTAAGTTCGAATGGGGATAAAAATACGTATCTAGGTGTAAAGTGAGTTAGGGTCGTCAAGGGGATATTAGGGCAATTGTTGATTGGTGTTGGGAGTCATACAGTTGAACAAAATTATGGTCCAAAAAACAAAAAGTACACGAGAGAAATGCTTGAGTCCCAAAAGATTGTCCCGACGCCGACGTCGAGTAATGTTACGGTAAGAATTTGATTATTTTTAAAAATATTGGAATTGCCTATTTTCAAGTTTTTACAGTATCCTTTACCACAATTTTTATAATGCAGTTTTGACAGAAAAAATAGTTTCCTGGATTCATTATAATAGATTTCTAACTGAAAGTGCTGCTATTGTTTTTTTAAAAATAAATAGATGTTCTGATCAAATTCCCTCGGCTCTATCTTCAAAATTTTTATACAATAACTATATTTTTATTCATTTCGGAAGCTCATAGTGGTTTGTATTTTAATTTCTCTCTAACAACTAAGTGGTTTTAATCCAGTGGAAAGAGAGAGAGAAAATATATTTTTATTTTTTTCATAATAATTAATTTGAATTAAATTTTTTTTAATTTATTAAAGACAATTTTTTTCAGCAATTTGTTACATATTGCTGTTTCTGTAAATTACTTACAGAAAAAAAATGTTTGTTAGAATTTGTTTATAACAAATTATTAACTCATAATACATAACAAATGCTTTTTCGTTATATGGAGCCCGAAAGGTTGTCTAGTTGAAGAGGTGACATATATAATTTTCAAATTCAAAATGTACTTATTTCTCAGGTTTTTTTTAGATTTATAAAGTTGAAAATTTTTTTCTTCAATTATTTTCTACCGGAATTAGTGGATCCAAGAACAGCAAGTGGTTGGAAATAAGGAACAATTCCCTACAACACCTGAGGATTATTGCGTGAAATTCCAATAAATCTCTATTTTTTCTATCACGTTTATTTTATTCTCCCATTTTCTATTCCATTATTTTTGAGTTACAATTTATTGATTATTAATAAAAATAAAAAAATTAGAAATATTTTGACAAAAACAAGATTTTATAAAGTGAATTGAAGAAAAAATAATTTCTTTAATTGTTAGACCTAGGTTTTTCTGTGAGAGATTCAAAATCTTGCATTTTTGTAGGTTGAATCAAAGAAAACATACCTCAATTCATTACCTATTTAAAACATTGGATGGTTTTGGTAACCTAATTTTGTTCTGCACGCCACTGGCCATTGGCTACCGGCTACTAAGAATGCATAAATGATTTATTTATTCGGTGGTAATATCTTTCGGTAAATGTATTTTGCTATGTTGCCAAAGTTTGGAAAAGATTTATATTTAGGCACACCTACTTTTGCTGCGCGGGTCAAGGGGAAACCCCTTAAGAAATGAACTTTATAAGTTATAGAGGTATTAAATTAAATTGTATAATATTTAATGTAAGTCCGAAGCCTCCAAGGCCTGTGGAGCCAATAAATACTAAAAATAATATGACAATAAACTAGCTATATCAAAATGTTTCTTTGGCCAGTTATTGGTTAATATTTCCAACTAGAAATATATATAAAACTGGGATATATCGATCTTATATATTAAATATAACCACTGCTTTCATCTTGTACGATTCATGTTTCTTTTATCATAAACATAACAACACATTTCCTAGAACTTGTGCATTATTTATAGCAGAATTTTATCGATTTTGTAAAAGTATGTTGAATTCTTTCATTTTAATACAGACGTGGGTTATTTTGAGCCAAAAAAGAAAGTATAAAAGGTTTTTCTTTTTTTAACGATCTTATAATTAAATTTTTATTCTGTTTTGTAAAATAAATAAAATTTTAAATTAAAAACTAATATTTATGTTACGAACATATTTTAATAGTTACCGAGTGTTTTTTTTCTAAACAAAAAACAGGTGCATTCTTTTTTAGTACTCCAAAGAAAAAACTCTATTGAAGAAATAACGATGTTATTTATAAGAAATCTTCTAATATTTTTCATATTTTTTATATCAATAAAACTAATTACATAAAAATTCCAAAGGAAAATGTTTCAATTATTAAAACCACTTTTCCTGAAGCGATGTTAGTCAATGAGCTTAGATTTATTACAACAACTAGTCATGGAGAACGTTACAATCTTTCTTTGATGTACATTGTGAAGTTGAAAACTAAACTAACTATAAATGACATCGATTTACAGGAGAAAGAACCAATCAGAATTCTTCATCTTCTGAAGACCCAGAATATGGACCTACGGTGCTTAATGCTAGTGGCAGGGATTGGTGAACAAGCCCTGAAGCAGCTGAGCAAAAGAGGATTGATTCTCTTGGCATGTCTGAACTTACCTTTAGGGTAAATCACAAATAAGACGCTTTATTTAAACCTGTAGCATCAAAAGGCGATGACATCAAGTTGGTTGATTTTGAAAGAAAAGTATTTAACATAAACATTTACGGTTATAAAACTAAATGAAGTTAAGGATAATCTTGAACACAATGAATTGTTAACTATTTGAATCGTTTCTTTGGAAATACAACGGAAAATATACCCTTGTTAAGGTTGTCAAAGCCGATACTTTATAAAGTATTTACATTCTATTAACCTTCTAAATTTTTAATGTATAACTTTATTTTCACCAAAGCATTTCATTAGTTTTATACAAGTACTAAAAGATATTAATCAAGTAATTTGTAACTAAAGTGTTCATGATGCTTTTCCCAGAATCTGTTAAAATATTGAAGCATCGCTAGAGTTAAAGGGGAAATATCAATATATTGTTACTTACCATCTATTTCTCAAATCGTTCTCGTGTGAAGCAAAATGTGTAATACTTAACTTTTATTCAATATATTAATTTAATTTTAACTTATCTGAAATTTTAATTTTATCCTTGTAAGTAACTTATTAAAAATTATTCATTTTATTATTGGATTTAATAAATAAATTCTAGACTCTAATTTGTTATTTTTTCAAATTTTATTAAGTTATTTTTTTGTTTGTTACCTTCTGACGTAATCTTAGTCAGAACGTAATTAACTTCTGTTGGGCGCCACCTACTCGGTCAGTAGAGAAATGAGAGCCTCTTAAATCTCAGTCGTGCTTCTGAAATTGGCCGCAAAATTATAAAAATCGATAATAACGACTCAATAAAATATGGAAGTATTTATTAACAACAAAAATAACGGTTGAACTTGTAGTTGTAGTGAGATGATTATTGAGCAGAAGAAGGTAAGCGTAATGTTCTTATTTATTTGTGAATTTAACGATTAACACTGATTTAACAAATCACCCTCTTACCTTATTCTAATTTGATTATCTACTAAAATATAAGCTAACCTAATTAATTAAGTACTTTGTTTTGTTTGTAAAAGTTTGAAATATCGATATTCAAAAATGCATAGGTACCTTTAATACTATTTAAATCTTTTAGTTATCTCTGGTTACTTTCTTTCCAAATTAAGGATGTGACGAAAATAAATCTTCTAGGATTCTAATCAGGAATATGGGATAAAAATGCTACGGGATGTGGTTGTATCTGGATAATAGATGAAGAAACAACAGGAGCTGGATTTTCTTTCAGAAACAAACGATGGAATGTTAATTGGAATTCTTTTATAGATTTAATTCCGAGATTTTCTTGTAAACATCGATTCTAACCTCACTTAAAATTTGACAGGTAAAATTTCCTTACAATTTCTTTCTTCGATCAGAGTGGCTTTGATTTTGGTTTTCTTTTATTTTCACTATAAGAATTGATGTGTACTGTTCGAAAGATTTTTAGCAAAAGCCTCGCTTGACAACAAGTTTTAGTTTTTATAAACCATTATGTCAAAGCCGTCTAGATCGGGATTTGACATCATTTTCAATTAAATTATTATAAAATTCAAAAAAATTTTAATTTTTATATGCTTTTTGACTATTAACAAATCATTCCTGAGATAAAATCAATGATTTTGGTTTAATTTATTTCCTATTCTAACTTATATTGAATGTACATGAAGACTTTTTTACTTTCGTCATTATCGATTTTATAAATTCTATTAAACTTTATTATTACTGCCTTTTTTACAATAATACTTTAATTTTGGAAATCCCCACACTTTATTTTCTTGATTTATTGTTAAATTAAGATACACTTTGAGGTTAAGTTTAAATTTATTTCTCTTCTAATATTTAAAATAAGAATCTTTGCATTGTTGTAATGATTGCAGACGTATCTAAGATTATTTTGTCTTAACTTTTACTATTTAGTTATTTGCTAAATTGTTTGTAACTATTCTAAAATCGTCGATGAAAACTCCTTATGGAATTACCATGTTAAAATTTGTTATCAGAAATTTAATATTTTGTCATATGATTACTGCTCTAAAATTAGTTTCAAACTTTATTTTGTTAATTACGTTCTGCCTAGTGATTATTTAAATTAAAATAAATAGTTGTTTGATAATTTCTCTATTATCGAAAGTTTTATATTCTCGTTATTTGGCTTTTCACATTATTTAACCGTTACAATATACAGTTAAACTATTTATGTTTAAATGAATTTAAGCCCATGTATTAAAATGTAACAAACGAAAAGCCGTCTTCATTTTGCCGATATAGTTTTCCGAGTGGGCTATGCCAGATTACGCTCTTCGAATCGAGCACGAACGAAAGATATCCATGGATTGCTCCGTTTTTACATTCGCCTTTTGTTTTCACACAAAACATACGTGATTTTCAAGGAAAACAATAGAAGTTTTCTGCCTTGTTGAATTGGTTATTATACAAAGGCTGACAAGAATCTTAAGTCCTTCTCACTTAATGGAAACTGACAGTATTTACCTTCGTAGTGATAATATTTGAAGCTTTCTTTTAATTTCACAGAAACTCATATTGACACAGTTACTCCATTACACCAAAAACACGCCAGATATGATCAGATATGGTCAGAGGAAGATGTTGATTCTATAATTTAGCAGGCGTATTTCCGTTGCAATATTTATATATTTTGGTAAGAAGGATATTTAGATCCACAACCTTGACTTCCTGTACAAATAAAATATGGATATGTTACTGATTCCTTCTAAAATTATTGGGAACGTCAAGCGTCAATCCCATCAGTTCTTTTCGATTCTATTATACGTTAGCGGGACATTATCCCCTGAATAAAGGAGTAAAAAATGTTTCCCCGTTGGAAAAGTGCCACCCGACTGAGACCCAATACGTTATAATCCATTAACGGTGGATGAAAAATGCCGGTCGACATTTGATGAATTCGCGATAAAAATTACATTTAATAGAGGTGTTAAGGGAACAGCTGCGTTCACTCTAATCATCGATCAAAGACGTTAACTCAGTGACGTAGATTAGTTAAGAACCAAAGAAGTTCTAAGATAACGCTAGATGGAACGGGTTTTTTAATAAATCAAAGTAGGAAATTGTTTATGTATTAAAAGAAAATTATTCTATTACTAGAAAATATTTTTCAAAATACCGAGTAGTTCTTGACATATCTCTAAAAATCGTTTAATTTATATTGTTACGTACTATCGGTGTGTAAAAGAAAAATTAATTTTATTGAATATTTATTTTTATTACTTGATTTATTTAATTTTGAGTTTTAGTACATAACCTATAATGTTATTATTGATTTTATTAATAGATTAACCAACCTCGACTTTAGCTCTTTAACTTGGTTTGTTGTTAGTTTAATATTTATAACAAATTTTAAATTTTACCTATATCTTTTTGTTCTTATTGCCTTCTGCCGTAAACTCAGAATGTAATTATTTGTTGTGGATAATTTTGTTGAGCGCCATCTACTATCAAGTAGAAAATTTAAGAATCTTAAACTCAGGAAGTGTTTTTATTGACCGCGTGATTGTAGAAATAACGACTCAGTAAAAATATGTAAACATTTATTAATATTCAAAATAAATAACCGTTAGCCTTTTATTTTATGTGAAAGAGTTGTTTGCCAGAATAAGGTAAGCGTAATATTTTTCTTACTTACAAAATCAACAATTAGCGCAAATCTCTTACCTTACTAGTTAAAAAAAAATCTAACCTAATTAATTGTAAAACTTGTGGCCTTTTTCTATTTTCAAACGTTTTTAAATATCGATATTTAATATAGTAAATTGGTACCTTTATTACGACTTTTTTATTCTGATTATGTTTCTGGTCAATTCAAGATGGGATTTGGTACAATATCTTCTAGGAAACCAAAAACAGGAATAAGATAAATTAATACAGGATACAACTGGATCTGGATAGTACAGTCAGGATACAACAGGATTCTGGATTATTTAACAGGAACAACGATAGGATAAATAATTGAACTTCTCATCTTGATTTTTCTTTAAGTTTTCTTATTTTACCAAAATATAACCTCACTTATTTTAACAGGTAAATTTCCTTGATTTTTTTTATCTTCAATCAGTATTGCTTTGATTTGATTTTCTTTTGTTTTTATTACGAGGATTCAAAGGATTTTGGTGAAAGGCCTCGCTTGACAGCGGGAAATAGTTTTTATAAACCATCAAATCACAGCTTACTTGATTGGAATTTGACAGTTTTTTAATGTAAATTTTTATAAAATTCAAAAATTATTAATTTTTTTACTACTTTTAATTAACACCAAATTATTCTAGAGACAAAAAGAATAATTTTGATATAATTTTCTCACTATTTCTACTTATATTAAATTTATACACAGACTTTTAATGTTCGTTAATATCGATTCCTTAAATTCCATGAAACTTCATTATTATTCCCCTTTTTTACTGTATTTCATTAATTTTAGAAATCCGGAACTCTATTTCTCTGATTTATATTATTTCCCTTAAATTTAAACTACTTACTTTGATATACCATGATATTGAATTTTGAGGTTATCTTGCAATTTTCTTTTTCTCCTGACGATTTATATAATAACATTCTCATTGTTATTATAGTCGCAGACTTATCAGATTCTACATTACTTTGAATTTATAAATTCAGTTCTTTGTTGAATTTTACGTAAATACCTTAAAAATAAAAAATCTCTTATGGGCTTTCAATGTTAAATTTTGATATATCAAATTTTATAGATTCTTTTACAATTACCATGCTAGAACTAGTTTAAAACATTATTTTTAAATTACATTCTGTCCTGTGATTTTATTCATATTAATAAACTTATCTGTTTCTTTTTAATTCTTTGGGCTACATATTAAATTTTTTTATTCTCTTTTCGACCTATTGGAATTAGTTAACCGTTACAATATATAGTCTGTCTATAGTCTGTATAGCAGTCAATATCATATGTTCAAGTTAATACCGAGAAACTTTTTATAATTACCAACCAAAAATAAAGTTTCCTCTTAAAAAAATGTTGGTTGTGCCACTGTTCTAATAATCGATCAAAGACGTAAAGCAGAGTGACAAAGTAGGACCGGGTAAAGGGGGCCCAAGGGCCATTCATCACGAGCTCAATGCTCTAGGTTTAGCACCAGAGGAGTCTCCTTACTTAGCGCTATTATTTGAGGGATTACTAAGTGTTTTCCATATGGAACGTGGGGATTTAGTGCCAAGTGTAGCAAGAGTGAGTGGTTTCAATATTTTGTTTTTGAATGCAAGCGCTTGATTATCAAGAGAGCTTTTCCGTGGGAAAGTGATATTCAGTTAATACGTACTGATATTTGTGTTTAAGAGGACTTAGGATGCCGCAAAATATTTGGAGTTGAATCACTACGAAGCATTTGTTATTGCTTTTTAGTTTTTATTCGCTTAAACACTATTAATCCAGTATCTAATATCACATTTTTCTCGATTCGGTTCTCTAAAGAAAATTTTTGATCGCAAAATATTTTTTAACTTTTAACAAATCTGTGCTGTTTGCATTTACATCCATCTATCCCGCCTTAATCTCCTGTCAAGTTCCCCTTTAGGAACTCACTCTAGGGACTTTTTCCCTTCGCTACGCACTATAATAAGCGCTAATTTAATCTGATAACCGTAAATTGCGAAAATTCCGCAATTACAATCAATTATTCAAGGGGAATGAGCGCCCAAACGAATTGGATTCAGGATTCCAGGACATCAAGGACATCCAGGACTTTCACAACGGCAACGGCCTCTCCCATTATCATTAATAATTTGCCAGTTAATAGCTTTGGCGCTCTGTTCAAGTTGCTTACAGGGATTCTCGATTGAAATAAGATGATTCATTAGGGTACCGCAAAATTATTACCGCTGTACGTGATCTGCCTCGCCACAACCTATCACCTGGAATGATGTTTACGATAAAACTGATCCAACAGTTTTTTATGCAAGTGTGTCATTATCATGCGCACGCTCATAGGAAAAAAGATTTAAAAACATTATTGAAATTGTAAATTTTTTTTTCTAAGTAAAATAAAATGCTAATCCACAATAGATGACTTTACTCAATAGATTCTTTCTTGAGCTTCTGGATTTTTCTTCCCAGTTTTTTAGTATTAAATAAAAGATCCAATATGAAGCCTTTAAACGCTAAGCCATAAAATTGGTTTTAAATTTACAACACGTCACATATTGTGTTTTTAGCATCAATTAAAATTGCCGATGTTATTCTGTCCCAAATTTATTTCACTATTTATTACGTACTATAGCAAGTTCGAGAACAATATGCATTAACAAAACTCAATCTAAATGTAGCCTGGCGACATTGCAGTTGATAGCGCATGAGCCATAATTTATAATAGTTTTATTAGTTATAGAGTTTGAGAGCTTTCCGTTATATTACCACTCTGCTAGATTAAATCAAGTTTCGCATGCATTGGAATTTGAAATCTGGGAAATTACTAGTTTATACAATGTTGGAATCAATGACAATGGACAGATTTAATGCCGTCTAACCACATTTTCCCAATGCTTGAAATAGATTGTACCGGGATGGGTCGCGAAACTGTTGTCTATATTTTTTTTATTATATTAGACATACGTGTGTAGTATTGTCTTTTCCAACCAACTTTATACGAACGTGTAAAGAAATATCATCCATATTTTTGTAGAATCTCTGTTGTTAAAGCTTCGATAAATCAAATTTATTACAGTTTTTATAAGAATAAATCAACAACCGCGTAAACATCTACCCCGATTAACCCCCCATCCACAACACGAACTTTTACAGTCTACGTGTGAATTGCATAGGCGTAGTCAGATTCTAAATACAGGGTGAGTCACGGTAGACGCGACATTACATTGTGGCTAAACGGTTAATATTTTGAAAATTTTGTTTATTCACGGATATATGGTCGATAAAGGCTATATTTTAAAATTATTTTGAATTGAAAAAGTGTGGCGTATCCAAGTTATATTAGACCCTATATTTTCTTGCATAAGATAAACTTTCTTAAAGTATTTCTTATACCTAAGCTAACACCCTTTATTTTATAATCCTATTATGTAGCAAATTTCATTACCTTTTAAAAAGTATAAAGGTCTACTATGCCTAAATCTATTAATTTTGGAGTTATTTTTATTTTTGTTAAATTTTACATTATTTTTCCACCGTAATGCCTAAATATAACACCCTGTATTTCATCAGCTTAGACAATGATCCGAAAAAAATTACAGATGAATCCACTTTTTATAATAATGGATTAGTTAACCGTCATAACTTTCATTATGATACTCAAAATCAGCATTTGTTCCACAAAATATATCATCAGAACCGGTGGAACATTAATGTATACGTAAAATTGGGAAATTGGAACCTTTGGTTTATCAACTAAAGGCGGTTCAATATGGTTGAACAATTTGGTTGAATCAACCAAACTGTTCAACCATATTGAAAGACAAATGTATAAAAGTTTCAATTAAATTGATCAATTTCAAAATGTCGGCAACAAATTATTTGTATACATTTAATGGAAGTATTGAAAAAGATGCTGAAAAAATTACAGAGAAGACGTCGAGGTTGGTGGACTAGACCGTGGGTGATGCGTCGAAATGAGAAAGGGGCATCAGAAACTTTATTGGTACGGAATATTTAATTCTGATTCATTGCATTGTCTTTTTTTATACGTTTCAGATTTACTGTTCCAGGGGCATTCGTGATTTTTATATAAATCTAGAAACATCGGAGTATCCTCTTCTTTCCATTTATGCACCATTGTTAAATACAATCACTATGTAGTCGCAATAGGGAACAGTGACTGAACTCCTTCAACCGTCAACAAGCGTGTATAGACGTGTCAAATTTGAATGATTCATCCCGGTTGAATCAACCAAATTGTTCAACCATGAACGAAATAGAAATTCTTCCAACTTCTTTCAACGTTCAATTTGGTTGAAATACACTATACAATTTGATTGAATCAACCAAATTGTTCAACCATGAACGAAGTAGAAATTCTTCCAACTTCTTTCAACGTTCAATTTGGTTGTACACTTTCATTGAATCGTAAAATACACTATTCAATTTGGTTGAATCAACCAAATTGTTCAGCAAAATTGAACCGTCTATTTCAGCCTTAAATTCTTCCAACTTATTTCAACGTTCAATTTGGTTGAACACTTTCATTAAATCGTAAAATACACTATTCAATTTGGTTGAATCAATCGAATTGTTCAACCAAATTGAACCGTCTATGTCCGCCTTAAGTTGAAACACTATCGTCGACCCCTCAACCAAAACACAATTTAAACATACTCTACGCGCGTTTCGCCAATTATGTTGGCATCATCAGGAGTTGATGATAGACTAAACAATTAACTATTTCTAACAGCTATTTATACTAAATGACTAACACCCCCTCCCTCCTAATCAGCCAAGGATGACTAAACCGTCCGTACCTGGCGGTATCTTTCCTAAAAATGTAAAATTCTAACTTATTCTCGTTCCTGATAACCAAAGTGTCTAAAAATGGTAGTTGTCCATTGTTTTCTATTTCATAGGTAAACTTTATGGATGGAAATTGAGATTTTAATTTTGTCACGATGTAACGATCCAATTTCACTACTAGTAATTATAATATAAAATCGTGAGCCTTGAGTGTAATTCGATTGTACGCTTAACGAAACACACACATCTTTCATTTAATTCATAACTAAATAAGCTTTCTCTTGCATTGTCAACGCATATAACGCGACTTCAATCAGTTGTACAGTGGGATACTTACGTTTTTAGTATAAAAATCATTTATCCTGATATTCGGTGCGAGTCTTTCTCACTGATTTTTTTTTTTTCACCCTCTTGCAGTAAAACTATACAGTGGAGAGAGTTCGTTTCTAACATAATCTGACAGTATTTACATTTGTGTTGCATTTTAGTTTCGAAATACAGTATCATTACAATTAATGTAAGATTAATTATTTGTTTACCTAGTTTGACATTTTGGAGGTTATATATGAAATTTGACGTCGAGTGTAGTTGTGTCGAGCTACGACGAGGCAATTTTTCGAGGTTCACTGTTTCATATGTGGTCGGAGTGTATGACGTCATTCAAAGATATACAGAGTAACTCCATGATTTGGGCCGATATATTTCGTGGGATAGTTAAATGTTTACCGTTATTCGTTTTTGGGTTTAAAATGTATATTTTATTTCTTTTTATTTGAATTTGGGGTGACGTCACGATACTTTATCAACCGGAATACGTTGGTAGTACTTGGTCCTATGGATTTCGTTTCCGTCTGTCTTGGTCTTCGTTCATCTCTGCTAGCACGAGAAAAGTGGTTTAAGTGGTGTTTTATTTTAATTGCCCGGTATAGAGGTAATCCTGAAAAGGGATCTAAAGATTCACCCTTAAAGTGTCTGTAGAAGTTTGATAGAATTTGGATATTCCTATATTTTGGATTTTTTGTTGGATAAACAGGATTGTTAGGACACATCCTTAGTGGGATCAAAAACACTTAATTTAACTGCTACTGGAGCTGAATATTTAACTGTTAGATGCTGTGGTCGTTTTGGAGTCGTTTCGGCGGCATTTCATTTTTACGGCACTTTTATTTTTTTAACCAAAAGGAGTTGGTTTTTGGATACTTAAACCCTTCAGGAAGAAGGTTAGTAACTTTTATATATGTAAATTTAGTACTTGGGTGTGGTACCTAATACCACTTATGGATTTAATTTATTTTTTTATAATCAAAACTATCAGAATAAATAGTTTCTTTACTACATTTGGATTTAAAAATTAGCGTAGCTTTGGGATTTAATTAATGTATTTTCTGTTCTTTTATACAGTTAATAGAACATTTTTTTTATTACTCTATTTTCAAGAAGTGGATGCATAGGATCGATAGTAATCGAGGTATTTTTTATTTTAAGGGTTCTTTTCTTTTCTCTTATGGTTAATGGTTTTTATGGTTTTTGTGTGGAGGACCTGGTTATGGATATAGACCTGGTTCGCTGGAAGGACCTCGTCAAAGGCGCAGTCGCCTAAACATGACCTAAAGTTCGGTCCAGTTAAACTCTAGGCAGCTAAGATGTATTTTAGGTCTGATAATTATTGTTTAAGTTACTTTAATATTTTTTTTGTACTTACAAATTTTGATTCGAAACTTATCTAGATTCCACTATCTCATCAAACGCCTGTGAAGGTAGGAATTAATGTTTGAATTTATTTAATTTCTTTTTCTCACCGTGTCGCTCGCCTTGGTACCAATGCTAACGATTAATGTCTTAATAATAGTATAGGGCTTTATGCTCATATATTAATTTCTCACCTATGTACTTTTAACTTGTGGAGGTAATTTTACTATTAACCATATATGTATTTTTAATTAGGGGGGGGGGGTTAATTCAATGAACGGATTTAATGCGTAATATTTTTCTTGTTTTATACTCGGTTATAACCTGTCACAAATTGTCACAATTTCACTCATATCTGATTTGAATAAATATTTGTAAGTTCAAGGTTCGTCTCTTTTTTTCTCTTGCTGGATCAGGGAAAATAATATAGGATTAGGCCAGGGATGATCCAGCTGGCGCCCAAAAGAATAGTATTTTTATTATATTGTGGATTTACCCGGAAGTCAATTTTGATCCACGGCCGTCTCCACTTGAGTGAAGCCGAAGGCCGTAAAGGTTGAAGACCGGGACAACCGAAGAACCTATCCATCAGGTTTAATTCTTTTAGGATATTTGGAAGGTTACAACGAAGTCAACCATGTTAGTTTTCTTAGTATCGAAAACAGCAAATATATCATCCACATATCTGTACCATATCCTTGAGAAATACTCAAATTCTTGACGAATTTATTCATAAAGAGATTTGCCTTGAACGGTGATAGACAATTGCCCTTAGCAGGTCCTTCATGTTGTTTAAAAAATTCATTTCTAAATTAAAAATAATTTTGATCCATGCAAAAGTTTAGCCAAAAGTAAATATTCTTGAGTAATTTCGTCACCCAAGTCGTTTGATTTGAGTAATTCTTCAAGATATTCCAAGGTTTGCGGAATCGGTACACTAGGAAACAATGAACTTACATCAAACGAGATTAAAATTTCGCCTTCTTGAATTGAAGTATTTTTAATTTTATCTATGAAATCTAAAGAATTTTTAACAGAAAAAATTTTAAGTTGTGAAGGTAAATTTTCAAACTCGTTTGATAACTATTTGGAAATATTATAACTAGGTGTGCCTATTGCAGACACAATGGGCATTGCCTTTCCAGGTTTGTGTATTTTGGGAAAGCAATACAACTTTGACATGGTTGGATTGCTAATTGTAAATCTATATTTATTCCGTGGGGTAACACTTTTTTAAAGTACTATTAACTTCCCAAAGGCAAAGGAGTGTGTTAAAATTGTGTTTTGGTTGAGTGGGATAGTGTCTCAACTTAATTAATGGTGGAATTATAGGCGACCAAGTTATTGGCCCATATTTCTTTGATGGCCATTTAAATGGGAGGAAATTTTTGGTTATTAGTTTTCTTGTAAGTGCTTCCATTTTTAGAAATATCAAAATATCTCGAAAAGTAAAAAGCTTAGATATAGGGAATACTTAAGAAAGCTTATTTTTAACGTATAATCTATAAATGCAACAAAATATAGGGTCTTCCATAAGATGTCAAAGTTCTATCACTTTGAGTAAAAATGTGGATTATAAGAATATTCAAGGTTTATCTTTGAGATAACCAAACCTATTTTTCCTGCACCTACAGCTATGGCGCGCGTCCGTCGAGTTTCCCTCATACGGGAAAAACAAAAACACGCATCGGGAAAACAGGACAAAGCAGAATAAGAAAATAAATTATAGCAGGAGAGTCAAGAGACTCTACAAGAGAAATGTATTTGAAATTTTTTGCCTTCTCCAAGTTATTGAAACCATTCGTCAAAATCACGGCTGGCTACCGGAAACTTACCGGTCAACTACCAGCACAATCGGCAACGGCGCGGTTAAAAAAACGCCAGCCCGTCCGAGATATGAAATAATCGTTTGATAATGTTGACCTTCCGGTGACGTGATGTTATGGATGATGTGGAATCGTCGTAAAGACATTTTTAGTGCCGAATAGGGGACAAAGGTTTTTGTAAGAAGAATTCTTATGAAACTATTATTTTCAAGCCGGCATATAACTCGTTTTATGGTTCTTATTTTTGAATAATAACATTTATAACAATAATTAATAGTTACAAATTATTTTCTATGCACTTTAAACATATTTGACTTGTCTCGTGTAATGATTGTGATCCTAAGACATTAATTTATTTATCCAGAAAATATTACGTTTGTCACATCCCATGTTTACTTTTTATGTGGGTAGAGGAAACTTTATTACATTGTACGCGTGTGTTTTACTTGATATATCTACAGGAAATTTAACAGTTTGCTGTAGGTCTCGTGTATTATTTATTTTCACCATCAATATCTGCCCTTAGGTCAAGTCCTTAACTTCTCTCGCATCCCTACCTATATCCCCGGATCCCTAGACCTATTCCAGTGACAAATTTTCAGCAATTCCCTTATGACAAGGGGTCAAAACACCAACCGGACTTGTTTCAAGTGAATATTTGTGTGCTCAGGATGGTAATTGTAGATTTGTTTGCGATGTCGTGCAAAGTGCCTGCCGCAGGCAGGGACGGATCTCCCCCTGTCCCCCAACCTTGTTCTATCTCGTACCCTTGTAGGAAAGAGGCCGGCTCTTTGCCATTTCTGTTAAACGAAGCGCGTCGATGATACGTCCAGACATTGTAAATGTCAACCTCCAGCCTGAATATGTCCGTACACTTATCTGATAGAGGTGGAAGAGTACATTAACCGGCAATTGAAATCCTTTAGTAGTTCTAAAATAGCAAGATTTTGTATCCTTAAAGAAAAAATCTAATCTTTTTGAAATATGAACAATAATGATTTTTTTAAAAGTGATTTTTTCCCATTTTTTAGATTATCTATTTGTTGTTCTGAAAATCACAGCAGGATCGTATCCATTCAAATTTTTTGTTAATCGTCTAGTATTTAGTGATGAGGCAATACTTCATTTGAGTGAAAGGAATTCGCCGAAATTTAATGTGTTATGTGCAGTTTCGAAAACAGAAGCATACGGTTCCTTATTCTTCCAGAATTCCAACAAGTTCATCTTCCAAAAAGATGGTGCTCCATCCTACTGGAATATCCACATACATGGCTATCTTAACCAAGGACTCCACACCGCTGGGATGGGGCGGTGTATTCCAGAGGATCGGATTTCTTAGATTTCCTGATCTGATAGTGTCAGGAGCATCACTGTGACACCTTACAGCATGTGTGGAATATCGAGAATTATTGATAATATGTCAACATGACGTGAATCAGCGCTACAACTTACACTTTGTAACATTCAAACTAAATTAGACGAAAATAAATATGTTGTAGCAGTAATTTTGGACTTAAAAAGGGCTTTCGAGACAATTGACAGGCAAATAATGTTATAAAAATTGAAACAATATGGTATAGGGAGTAGAGTATTAGAGTGCTTTAGTAACTATTTAAATAATCGCATGCATAGAGTCCGTTTTGCTGACCAAACATCCTGTGACATAAATGATGATATAGGGATTCCTCAGGGGAGTGTCTTGGGTCCTCTTCTTTTTATTTTATATATTAATGATATTGAACTCATTGTCATTGTGAATTCATTAATCTGTTTGCTGATGATACTTCAATAACATGTAGTGATGCGAATCTGGATAAAGCAATAGAGAAAATGAATGCCTCATTATCATCGGTGAATAAATACTTGAACATAAATAAGCTAAAATTAAATGTAAGAAAAACTAAAGCAATGGAATTCACAACGAAATTCAAATACAGTAGTATCAACGTTAAAAACATAAATTTGAACATTAATAATGAACATATTTATAAAAAAATATCTAGAAAACTTTATTTCTTTAGTAGAATTTCCAAGAACTTATCAACTGAAACCAAAATTACTGTATATAATACCATAATTCAGCCATATTTTGATTATTGCGCATCTATATTATACTTGAGGACAGCCCGTCAGATTAGTTTAAAAAATTGAACCTTAGAAAAACTCGAGCGCGTCAGATTAAGAAAAGGTAAAAAAAAATTTAAAAAAATTAAAATTTGGTTAACGCAGACTGAATTTTGTATAAGAAACAATTGGTAATGTCAAAATTACCGTAAAAAATGTTTGGGCCATTTTTGAGGGAAAAAGTGAGTTTTTTAGGATATAAGTGGACCTAGATTCTACAAAAACAATTCAAAAAAATTAAAATTTGGTTTACGCAGAATGAATTTTGTCAAAGAAACGATTAGCAATGTCAAAATTACCGAAAAAAATGTTTGGGCCAAATATCCTCTCATTGCCGGACTTGGGAGGGGGGATTACCCCTACTGCCACCCTTGGAGCCGCCGTTGAAAAAAAACAAAATCTGGAATACGTTGTTTCTTTTCATGTATCAATGAAAATTACATTTACGACATAAAATTTTTGGTAGAGAGCTTATAGGACACCAAGACCCTTTCTGAAATAATAATAGTCACACGAATTTACCCCGCTCCAAAATAACCTTACTCCAACTCTACACACAAAACCATATGTCCTTTTTGACCCTTCAATTTACGGATAAATCTACCGCCGTTGCCGCACGCGGCTAAGGTTCTCTCATCAAATTTCGAATTTGTCCGGTACGGGACTTTTGGTTAACTTTAATGTCGTTTCAGCTACTCTGTGACCAATTTAATTAATTTTTGAGAGCAAAGGTACGAGGGTCACTTCACTCAGTAACTCCCACGCCGAGGGTCAGCATCGCCAAAAAAATGGACTAATCGAAAAAAAAAATCATCGTATTTGAAGTTCTTCTGGAATACGTTTTATTAGATTTGTCGTTTTAACGATTCTTATCAACACGAATAATTCTCCAAATAAAACATTTTCGGTCATTATTTTTTCGTTTCGCCCCAGTATCTGCATTATTACTGAGAAAGTTGGTAAACTATTTTTTAACTTTCCCATGCCAGTTGTATTTGTAATGCCACTAGAGCTGAGATTTAATCATAAGTAATATCATAAGGGGATCTAATTTTTCCGAAAAAAATCGAAGAAACACGTTGCTAAGTAATATTTTAACAAGAAGCATGAGTGCTGGTGGCAACAACACTGCTTTTCCACTTCTCCAGGCAAGTTCTACTGAAGCGATATGGTAAAATTTTCGCTGGAGTCCCGCCGGAGTGTCTTCGTCCCATAATAAATCCATTGCTCGATTGCTCGATTTCCTTTTATTGGCGCACATCTGCAAATTCCTTCGTTTCGAATTACGAGCTTCCCTTCTAGACTTGAAGATAATATATTTAAATGGATCAAAAATTATTTTCTACAACTAGTTCTTTGTAATTTTCAACGTTTTCTTTCTTCATATTCCACGCCCAATCTTTCAGGATTAGGTTTAGTTGCTCTAAACTTGTAGTTTCCAAAATCTCGTATTTCTTTGCCTTGCAGAATTCCGTAAACTGTTTCCATATTGACGTATGGGTTTTAACGGTATTGTATGGTACACTTTTCTCAATCGCCAGATCAATATTAGTCATAGAATCACTTCCAAAGCGACTCATTTTCACTACATAAGCTGACTAGCACTATTTAAAAACAATATTACAAAATTTATTGACAATAAAATCAGAAAAATTGTTTAGCGTCGTTTTCTGGTGTCCTAGGAGACCATAATTACTTGTTATCAAAGGTATTGTAATTTTTGGTGACAACAGCTGTCAAGGTTTGCCGCGGGTAAACTCGAAACAAAAGCTGACAGGAGCTGTCATACAGTTTTTTCATCTAGAAACCATTTGTTTGCGCGTTTGTGATTGGTGGAAATTAAGACGAGGGAAATAGTCGACAGTAATATCCCAAGACCTTGACAAATAGCCGACTATTTTTATTGCGTCTAAATTTCGAGTTTATTTTAGGATCAATTCGTCGAGACTTAATTTTGGCATTAATAATCTGAATAACTCCCGAGAGCTTTAGCTCGAGGGAGTTATTCTTTGATTATTAATGCCAAAATTGTCGAGACAAATTGTAAAATATACGAGAAATTTAGTAGCAATAAAAATAGTAGCTAATTTGTCAAGGTCGCGTTATATTTAATAAGATTATTTCCCGAGACAAAAAAAATTCTATACGTACGTATAAATACCGTCCTTCAGGTGAATATTGAGGACGATGATCAAATAGCCGAATATTTACCACCAAGATGAATAGTCGCTTTATTTTGTTTTGATTGGCTGCGTCAAATCAGTTTCCAAGCACGTGATTGGTTAAAAATTGATATTTGTCAGGCAAGGGAAATAATCGAGTTAAATTGCCTATATGAAAGTAAATACGAGAAATCAAACTTACAAAAAACATCCTGCCCAAAATCTGAGATTGAGCTGGTATTTGGTAAAACAATTCCATGAATTTAAACTGACGTGACACATAAATAAATAACAAACACACATCGTTAACCGAGCAACGTGGTATTATCGATTTATTATCCAGTTATATTTTCTCTTCCTTCCTCATAGGCTAAATATCCGACAGCAAACTACGATTTTTCAATTTTCATATGACCATCGTTTCCACGGTCTTTATCGTCTACACTTACTCAAACGTTATTTGAAACTTCATAAAAAATTTACATCAAAAAGAAAAATAATATACCAATGTCAGGAGTGAGAGTGAAATTTCACCACTCCCTCCCAGACGCATTATATTCCTGCTGGGATTAAAAGTTTTCCTGTTTAAACAAGAAAATATTGAATTTATTTAAACGCTCTGGTGCAGGTCCATTTAATTTTTATTGGGCCACAAAAAAACATGCAAATCCATGCGTATAAACTCAAATTTTCTCCTATTTTATATTAATTACACTTTCCAAGATAACAATGTTAGCACACGATAAATTTGTATTCCTCTATATAACATTTTTACAATAAATGATAATACAATGACCTTAAAATATTTCTAAAGAATTCCAATATACTCATTTTGTTTTAAAACTTGTATAAATCTACTCACGACCGATCAAGAGTGTGACGATAGTAAACCACAAGCTAAGAACTTTTTTTTCTCATTCCTCAAATCGAATTTCAGGAAAAACGAGACAAATTGCGAAATGGCGTGTTTTAATTTGATTATGGTAATTCGAAAACACCACCGTTAGCGTCGTTGCCGTCACGGCGCCGGTTCATAAGGCCACTTTCAATTCTCACAATCACTATTTACGACTACGACCGCGACCAATCGATTTTAATCACTTTTAACTTTTAGATTAACAAGATTTCCGTCACGGGACGAATTTTCCGATGGGGGCATATAAATTTTGATAATTTTAATTGAGACCGCCGATTTCAAATGTGGTAAACATGTTGTTACTTAATATTATTTTGAAGAGTATTCTAGACATTTGGGGGCCCTTTCCAGTGACGTAGTCAGAAATTTACCTTGGGGAAGGGCTCTATCACCGGAAGGTCTGGGGGTATGGAATACCTCCCAGTATATTTGTATATTTCAGCGGTCTAAAACGCTGTTTTAGACTACCTTTTAGATATTTAGGAGCTTAAAATATGGGTTACAAAACAGCAAGTTTTATTTTTTGCTCCCTTTAGCACCCTAATTAAATTACGTAATAACAATTAAATAGGGGGGTGGGTGGCTCAGCGGTAGAGCACTGGACTCATAATCAAAGGGTTGTGGGTTCGAATCACACCAAAGGCAGAAATCTTTTTCTGATTTTTAATTAATTAAAAATTTTAGAAATTGATTTTCATATACCAGGTGCGATTCCTAACTCGACAATACACTGTTGGGTTCTAAATAACAGTGCTGTTCCTAAAGTGGCGCTGGGAAACAGTAACAAAGCCTACACAGAACACGAAGCTAATGGACATAGTAGTCGATGCCGTTGACACAGAAGTAAAAAAAAAACAATTAAATAAGATTTGGCTATGCTAATTACATTTTGGAAATAGATTAAATTGTGCCTATTGAAAATATAAATGAATTTTTTTTTAATAATTATAGCTCAAAGAGACATGAATTCTCATCACACAGTACAAACTGTACAAACTAAAAACACCTTCAAATGTCAGTCATTTCCAATGCATGAAAGGTTTGGCCCCAACCTTACTCTAAATATCCTCTCAATCCTCCCCAACAATAATTCCTGTTTGGGGGTATAGAACAATACCCAGCAAACTAGGAATCGAGGAGCAAATGAAACAACGTTTTTAAGTATTGCAGGACTATTTTATTAGTGATACTATAAATAGAGTGAAATTTCTGTAATCAGTTCCTGTATAAAATACACAAAATCCTACAATAGTTTTCAAAAACTAAATGAACTTTTTTCTAGCCTTATTCTTTACAAAGATATCTACCACTTTAGCATAGTTTATTTCTCTCAATGCTTCTTTCTCTTTGTATAAAATTGCTAATGTACTTAAATGTTCTTGGTTTAAAGATGACCTTAAAAATGATTTAACTCTTTTAAGGGCGCTCAAAAATTGTTTTAACATTTGGGAAAGTTGCACTCAAACCATTATGTATGCATGCCTCCGCGCGTGAGATTATTATCTGCATTAATTACGATATTTTTAAAATTTCTCCAGGGCCCCATTACGATCACGGGGCGATCACCTTGCGAGCGCATAGTCCGCATACCTATAAATCCGCGTCTGCATACACTTCAAAATTATGTACGATTTTCTGTAGTTGTATATTGCAATGAAATAATCACCCTGTATGTAGAAGGTAACCAGGGAACAGAAAAAAAAATAAAATATAGTGACAGGGAGTTTGATTGACGAAAAAGAAAGGGAATGTCAAAGGTTTTTATTTTGGAAAGTGGAGAAATATTAAAAAAGAAAAATTTAAATCCACCACTAGCAGAAAATTGCAATAGAGGAAAACTTATGTTATAGTTGTTGTTTATTTAATTAAGTTGTATGGTACACGAAAATTTATAACTAACAAGAAGAGTTTGCCGATGTGCGAGGTTTGAACGAGGACTTTTAGATAAGAAGACAAGTTTAATATGGATTAGAAGGACCTTGACATACAGGTCAAAGGTATTTCTCAGTGTTTAGTATTTTTTTATTGTTCTATGTGTGAGTGAGTGTGAATGTTTTGATATTAATTATATTTGCAATTTTCGGCAATATTCAATTTTATTTTTTGTGTTATCATTTGAAATTGTTTAAATAAAATTAATAACCTTAGACATTTCGTATCAAGATATGTAGTAATTTTTTTATGCAAAATCGAAATATCTGCCCCATCCTGTAGATTTTTTTATTTTAGGTAATTTATCCTAAATTAAGCGACGAAATGAAGAATGAACTCAGGCACAGTTTTCATCTGTTATCTCAAGACGATTCTCCTATTATTATAGTACATATATTATATAGTAAGAAAACAAGCAGAGATAACATTGCTGGTGACAGTATATTGAGTATAATCTTGTACAATACATGATTGGGGATGTGTCTTATTTAAAAGACGTTATGTTTAATATTTAAACATCTTCAGATCAATACTCTAGATGTTAATTTTTGTTACGAAATTTTAAATTGAATATTTTTTTAAGAAAGTTATAGACGATTTCCTAAAGTCACGTCAACATACGTTCTAGGATTTTCATTTTAAAGTTTAAATTTGTTATTTTTAGATAAAAATACATCAACATTAGTAAAATTCAAATTAAAATAGTGCAGAATTTTTCTACCATGGTTAACGATTTTAGAACCCAACTGAGGACAAGAAAAAAACTTTTTAAAACTCCTTTTCTATATTTTCTTCAAATTTCAAAAAATCTTTCCGAATTAAAAAAAATGACTGAAACAAATACATTTGAGAGATAGACTGGTTAATTCATTTCTATAACTCATAGTGGCTTTGTACTTCATACTCTTCTTTATGGATATTAAACCCACTTATTTTGTTAAAAAGTTTTCAAAATGACATAACAAAATATATAAAAAAATTTACTATAGAAACAGAACACTTGATAATCTTATAAAAATGTGACAGCAACATAGGACACGGAGAAAGATTTTGAAATTGAAGATGTCA
The DNA here is from genome assembly GCA_949320105.2 of Crepidodera aurea. Classification (NCBI taxonomy): domain Eukaryota; kingdom Metazoa; phylum Arthropoda; class Insecta; order Coleoptera; family Chrysomelidae; genus Crepidodera; species Crepidodera aurea. The sequence goes on from OX439472.1 coordinate 91,818,686, forward strand.
AAATCTGTTTCCCTCATATTTTTGTGACGTTTCTGAGAATATATACTTCTGTTTACACTACTATTATCATACGAAAAAACCAGATAAAAACTTCCCGATATAGGGGGTATAGAGGGTATCCTTTTTGCTATTAACTCTTTTTGTAAAATAGGCATCGAAATTTTTGAAATATCGACCGAACAATAGAAACACATTCGTTATTATTTAAGCATATTAATGCTGCTTCTTTAACTTTACGGTTATAATTATTAGGTTCTTTTAATAATCTAGTTGAAGAATTCCATTATATTTTATGACCAAAATCCCATGCATGTTCACATAATTTTGATTTTTCGAATTCTTTATTTTTAATGTATGATTGGTGTTCAATAAGTCTAATATGAAAAGGTCTAGATGTTTCTCCTATCTAAAATTTATTACATTCGCATGGAATTTTGTAAATACAATTTTTTGTATTTTGAATTTCATTAAAAGGTTTTGATGTACTATTAAAGATTTTAATGTATTATTAGTTTGAAAAACTGTTTTTAAATTAAATTTATTGTCAATCCTTCTAATTTTTTCGGATAATTTTGGAATATAAGTGATTTTCACTATATTTCAATGAAGTATTTGGGGATTTAAATTTTTTCTTTATTTTTGATGTCTCGGTAAAGTTCATGATTTATAAATTTATTTGGGTAGTTGTTCTTAATCAAGACACATTTAACAAGTAATAATTCATTATTTAAAATATGTAGTTTTAATACATACCTCCAACAATTCTAGAATTACTGAGAAGTTTAATTTAGTTCTATTTATTAATGTATTATGTCAACTTTATTGCAAGAGTTTTATCGATAGAAACATTTGGAAATAAACTAACCACATCAAAACTAACCATTATATCTGAATTTGCAATTTTGATTTTTGATAATTTTTCTAGAAAATGTTTTGAATTTTTGATAAGAGAATTAGTGTTTGCTGATAACGGATCTATTATTTTAAGTAGAAATCTTGCTAAATTTTGACAAGGTGAATTTATAGAACTTATTTTTATATTTTCTTCAAACCTCAAAAAATCTTTCCGAATTAAAAAAAATAGCTCAAACAAATACATTTGAGAGATATACTGGTTAATATTTTATGTGCATGAAAACTTTCACACACTTTCAGCGTACTTTACTTCTCATTATGTTACGTTGGATTTAATAAACTTTTAATAGCTTTAAGGCCTCTAACACTATTAAACAAGACTCCCATATATTGTTTGATTTCGAGTAAAATAAAGTTTTGTTTAACTTGTGGAAATAATTTAAACACTTGCATCACTGAATCGGTTAATTTCAGCGAATTAATTAAAATTCAAATTGAAATGCGTTCTCATTAAATAGTTCAAAACAGTGTAAAGAGCGACGCCAATTGCAAAACTTGTTCATTTGGTATTATTTAATGCATCAATTATTTTTTTTTCGGTGACAGTTCAGGATCTGTAAGTTACTTTTTTGTCATTAATTGCTTAAAAGGTTTTTACAGCTTCGAGTAGGACAAAGGGATCTAAAATTGATAAGTTGGTTAAACGGATGAATATAAAATGAACAGAAGGGATGAAAATCAATACCGGAAGATAGAACGACAGCGGTAAATTAAAGATAGCCGAACAGGGATCAAATGTGGGAGTTAAATTTACACGAATCATTGAATATTTAATGGGTAAAAGAAATAAATAAATCAGTGTTCAAATTATGTAGGATACAAAACCCTATATTCCTATAGGCTTGGTTATTGCAGAAGAAGAAGAAAGAAAGAAATGAAAGAAGAAGAAAGAAGAAGAAAGAAGAAGAAAGAAGAAGAAAGAAGAAGAAAGAAGAAGAAAGAAGAAGAAAGAAGAAGAAAGAAGAAGAAAGAAGAAGAAAGAAGAAGAAAGAAGAAGAAAGAAGAAAAAAGAAGAAGAAGAAACTTTCAATTGACACTTCAATAGACTTCCGCCATGTCGCTCTAGCGAGATGGTTGTGGGGTCCGTTTGAATTTGAAATCTTAAAACATGACATCGTACTACATTTTCAATAAATAAATTAGTGAAAAAGTGAATTAACATCGAGCAAACGAAATACAATGAATAAATCACAATAAAATATCGATATACAAGTATAAATAGAAATTCAGGAAGAAATGATGTCCCAAAGGCAGACGCATGAAAGTGCACCTTTTTTCTATTTAAGTTAAATAATATAAAAATAGTACTGGGTAAATAGTCGAGAGACTGAGCCCATAAAAAAGTAAAGAAGCCACTTCAGTAATGACACTGATAATTATAATGGTTAGTTTTTATATTTTTTTTCAAAATTGCCTGATCTAAAGTTTATACTTATTTTCAAAGCTTTTTGCACTTATATCCAAAAGCCTTTTCATAATTTTTTTAACTTTCATGTACTCTTTTCACTGTTCTCTCATTATCTGTCATTTTTTAATCACCCAGCCACTGAAATATTAAATGTACTACTACTGCATTTATTTTCTTTTCCTCATATTTTTCTTATACTTCCTTTTTAGTTCTTCTAACATTCCCTTCACGTTTTCACTACTCGTTAGCTCTCATACATCTAAGTTTTCCTTTATTATCTTGTTTGCCACCATAAGCATTTTTATTCCAAATTTTATATTCTTATTTCTTTTTGATCATATTCCGCCCTTTTTCTCCTCATATCTGTTTAAAAGAATGAAAAAGAATTATTGTATAACAAAATAAATTATAGCCCTGCCGCTGGTCATTATCTATATTAATAAAAACAGTTATTCTATAAATTATCTATGGCGAAAATAGTCCTTGCGTTAATTTGCCCGTCGATAGAGGAAATAATTACAAATTTTATAAATTTACCTTTAAATTGGATATTTAATAATACTCACAGTTTGTGCCTGTTAAATTATATGAATACAATTACAGTAAAAAATTAATAAGGGTAATGTAATAGTTTTAGAGGCACTTCCGATCGAGCTTGATTAAAAAACTTTACATTTTTTAAAGTCAAAAACTCTTAGAGATAAGCATGAACAACATACCAGTGATGATGTATGGGATAGAAACGTTAACGATGGTCAAGAAACAGCAAGAAGGACCAAAAAAATAGACGTAATGATCAGAGCTGGGGAGGATTCGAATCACATAGAATTCGAATCCTGGATTCGAATCCTTTTTGAGGATCCGAGGCCGGTGATTCGAATCCTTAAAAAAAAAGGATTTGTGATCCGGATTCGCCGAAGAAATCCTAAAGGATTCGTATTCTAATCACCAATGTTAGGTTTGGATCCTTTTACATAGTCGGATTCTCTGTATTCGAATGAAACTAATAATCAGATGATCATTTGAATGATATCACTTGAATATTTATTTGGCCGGTTTCTGTGGACCTATGTCACGGTTACCCAATTATTTTAAAGTCAGCACAATTTTTAAAGGAAATATTTTTTTTATTTCTAGTAACCCATTAGTGGGTTGAATTGATTAATTCTGTATAAAGGAGAAAACCCGCGTCATCTCCCGTTTTCTTGTTTATAGCGAAAACAATTTTTTCACGCTTTTGGGGGTGGTTTTTGGCCATTTGGGGGTTAGAGTCGGCTTAAAGAGAAAATCCAACATCATGGGAGATGACTTGGGTTTTCTCGTTTATAGCGAAAAACAAATTTTTCATCATTTCGGGGGTGATTTTGGCCGTTTGAGGGGTGGGGTCAACTCTAAAAGAATTGTTACGTTAGTTTTGCCGATAATGATTAGGAATCATACAATCTTACATAATACATGATTACATGGTATTACACTGACATGATCCGTGATTCGTGATCCGAAAAATGGATTCTAATCACTTGATTCGAATCCTTTTTTTTTAGTAACAAAGATTCGGACGTTGGATCCGTGATTCCTATCACATCTCGTGATTCGGATCCTTTTTTTGAGGATTCGTCCCAGCTCTGGTAATGATACAGTATGTTTAAAAAAATCTGAAATGAAAATAAATATATTAGTCAGTTTAATCTGTATAATTTCAATTCATTGCCGCTTGGGATAACAAGAGGAAGTGAATTAAGTTTAAAGAAGAATTTCGTGTTTTCTCAAACTCTACCCATGTAAAATCGCATTTAAGAAGAATAAAGATAGAAATATTGCAGATAGGGAGTGGGATTTACTGCTAAGTATTGCTACTGTACAAACACTAGACTAGAGGATTCATATACCTCAATAATATTTTAGATAAATAACATATTATTATTATTTATTTTAACATATTTTCTATGTTTCTACATATTCAAACAAATAAAGTAAATCCAAAAAAAGTTATGAAATACATATCAACTTAATTACGTCAATTTTTGTTTCGATGATCCGATTGAATGAGATAAAATCTTTAATGGTAAATTGTGGAGTTTACCCTTTTACATAAAGTATCTAAGGCTCATTTGCATATACACTTGAATTTGCACAATAGACGCGTCTTGAATTTTACCAGTCACAATCTGAAAAATCCATATGGCATAACTGAATATTGAATCTGTAATGCTAGCACTATTGTTTTCAGTGCATTCCTTAAGAAATATCAAATAAATGTATATAAACCATTGGCGTTCTTTAATAAAAGAAATAACTCCGGGTTGAAAAAGAACAAAATATTATTCAGACATACATAGAAAAGATGAATCCCACTTCAGACACCTTGAAGCATAGAGATTCTGTGTATCTACGTGAAAATGTCAATTTCAAGTTGACATCTTCGCGTCAGATGTATTTTTCAAGAATTTGTTAATGTCTTTGGAAGAAAAATTTGTAGTTATTAATATCTAAAACTGTAACTATTTACTTTCGTCCCTTGAGACGAAACTTTTCTATCCCTAGACACGGAATCAATGTTATCAACAAAAATTATGCTTAACAAAGTAAGATAATAAATAAGCAATCAGTAAATTCTTAGCCACTCATATTCACAGAACTTTTACAGTAATCATCTTCTTTGTTTCATTTAATACGAAAATAAATATTTGCTCTATACAGGGTCTTCTCTAGCCTCTTACACAGGCTTTATACTGCAACCGAAAGGTTTCTATTTATATGCCACTTTTGTAAACTCGTATGCTCAACTAAACATATTTTATAACGTGACAAACTTTAATAAATCTATTTCTTTTTGGCCCCCCTTTTCGGCCACCTGTGACATATCGAAAGCTTTCACGAATTCACCATATTTCATACCCAATATTGGAAAGTTCAATACAAATAAACACTATATTATTGTTTTCCAGATATTCTGGATATATTCTGTAAGAATATCTAAAATTCTCTGGGGAATTTTTGAGAGAGGTTGGAAGTAAATTCTAGTTTATTCATTTCAAGGAATTTTGTGCAAGTGTAATGAGGATAAAATATCTAAATTTTTACTTTAAACTTCTCTTCGCAATATTCTGTTGATTATAAGTTAATGAAACTCTTATTCGTGGAGCAAGGAGGCACAGTAAATTTAAATTTAAATTTAAAACGATGCAGTTATTCCTTTAATATATGCTTTTGAGGAAACTAGCAATAGTTCTTGAGTATGAAGAAATCTTTTAGAAACGATACATTACAAACAAGACTTTAGTTTTGGCTGCAGAATGTGCTGATGCACCATTATGCTAAAAGATCGTGACATGGTGTAGCTATTTGATGAATCAAAATCAGCTTTAATCAACAACAATTAGAAAAAATGTAGGTGAGAAAATTTTCTTCTTTTTCCTCTAAAACAGGTTATTGTTCCCTACAGTCAAAACTTAGGTACACCTGTAGCTGCGTATATTGAAATTATTATTAAAATTTAGAAATAAACTTGGTCTTGGTTTTGGTTCTTTGACAAGTGGATGAGATAATGCAAAAATGTATTAACGTTAAAGTGGCATAATTTGCAAAAATTAGAATTGATGGTGTAGTAACAGACAATATATGAATATTGTAATACACCGACCGTCCATTTGCAGTAATTTAATTCTAAAAATTTTTAAATAAGCAAGTTTTCGTTTTTATGCGAACGAGGAAAAATTCCTGAATTAAACATTGTATCCAAAATCTGAAAATGTCAACCATTTCTGTTAAAAAAGCAAAAAATATAAAAGCTATTAAAAACTCAATTGGGATTTGACAGAATATAATTTTTGAATAACTACATAATTTCAACAAGATTAAAAAAAATAGAGTTAAATCTAAATGTCATACAATTTTCCCCTAAACCTCTATAGATTTCCGTAGATCTTAGGTAACGCTACATACATTCGACATCGCTGCGTGAGTATAATAAATATTTTGCGGTAGACTAAAAGTTTATTGTCTTCATATAAGTGGTTCACAACCAGTTGTTATGGTTGAAGACCAGCCACAACGAAACGAAACAACTTCGAAGGAACCACGGTCCAATAAATTCGGGCCATGCCATCTGCTTCTTCACTGCGTCTCATTTTTCTTTATTGTTGATATCATTGTGATTCCGAATTAAAAAAATCAACAAAAACATTTTATTTTATTATTTTCAATGGTTACACTTTTCTAAATTCGATTTTGATATGAATAATACGTTTACACCAGCAAATATTAATACAAATTTAAATACATGTACAACTATACTTATACAACTCGAACTTAAAATTAGGGCAATAATTGTACCCTGAGGTACGCCACAAGTTCCTTTTCTTACATCATCAACTCCATTACTCCAGTGCTTGCCTTTGAACGGTCAAGTAGTTCTTAGTTTAATTATTTAATTTTCTAGGGTATCAAAGGGTTTTGACAGATGCACAAATCACCCAGGCATTTTGTTGCCTATTGCTGTATCTTGAAAGGGACTTGGTGACAAAATTGATGTACCCTGTCAATTATCGCTGTGAAATTATTATGTAAATCTATCTCTGATTGAAAGACAACCAAGTTCCAGTTTATAAATATTCTTTTAAAGAACCGTTTAATACAAAATGTTTCGAATAAGTATCAAAAACTGCTCAGTAGATAAAAACAATAACGATTGTCGTATTGTCGTATTGTCAAGTGAGATTTAGATCGTGAAAATAATTTATTTTTTCTTTTATGTGCAACATTGTTCGCAATGAAATAATTAACTTGTATAATGGTTTTTGCGTTGTTAAACTACAATGAAACGAATTTTACGGGTTATTTCCTTTTGATACAATGTGTTTGGAAAGTTTGTAAAAGGATGTAGTCTTAGACTTTTTCTATAAAATCATTTTCAAGTTTTGGATTTCCTGAATTATATATTTATATACATGAAATGTAATAAAAATTTTCCTTCACCAATGGCAATAGTTTCACCAGTTTTCAGAAATAAACACACCTTTTCTTGCCGATATACCTTTATCTACATCCGAACTAATTGTTAATACATTATATCAAAAGTTTCTTTGTGATTGGTTATATGTTGTGTCAGCTATCCAACATTCTTTTCCCAACAAAAGTTGAACCTAAAATTAATAGTTTTGATGGATTTATTTGTACATTTAGATTTATCACATTTAAAATATTCATACACTTATTCTTATTCGTTGTCTAAGAGCTAGAAGACATGAGAGAATGCTGCTATGGTAAAATGTAATAATATGAGCGCAGAGCTGTAATAATATTTTATTGGCAGAATTATTATTTAAAATTTTATTTGATATATTTTATGATTTGTGTTTGTTTTATACTATATTTTTCTAGGCTACTAATTTTTGGATACTAGGTACTACTACCACTTCGGTTCTTATATATATTCTTCTTTAATATTAACAGCATTGTTAGTAAATATTTATTCGATAAACTGCTCATCTGTTATTGATCGTTTCGTTGTTACCCTTTTATTAGAAAATAAAAACTTAAATCAGTAAAGAATAGTTCCTTACTATTTTCAAATCAATGAACATTTCCTGCAATTTCCTGTGAAATGCTTCCTGCTACCACGATAAGAACAAGGGTATTATTTCTCCCTGTATTGCATGGTGAATGACGTCTTTGTTGGTAATACCTTCGTACAAACAGAAATAACATTTTCTAGAGATTACTATACTCTACACGTCGGTATACACGGCTTTAAGGGCTGTAGTGCTAGAGAGGAGGGGATGGTGAAGGGCAACGTTATGTACGCGTTGGTGGCTTCCGTAATGGGCCAATTTAGACATAAATCTGGAAGGGTGGAATTCCTTACCTAAGTGTAGAATAAAAGCAAATACCAAAATGTGTTTAATCTATTGTAGAGTTGATTTTCTTTCATTTAAATAACAAAAATAATAATTAAGTTTTTAAGTACTCAATATTTCCAAAAAAAACTTGTCAAGTTTCAAACCTACGTATTTATAGTGGAGAAAATTTAACACTAAAATCCGAAATTTTGGTGCAGTAAGTCGGATTCGTGCCATATTTTGATCTTTTTTTAAATTGCATCGCTGCATCAAAAAGTGCATTCTTCTTTTTAAGTGTTGAAGAAAACATCCGAACCATACAACTGTCAGTACACGGGGGTGTTTTGGGTTGCTTAACCTGAATATGATGGCCAAATGGGCCCCCGGTGTACCTGGAGGTCAGGACGGCCCAAGGAACGTCATCACCTTGAGTTCCCTGTTAACTCATCAAAAATCGATCGAATCTCTTTACCCAAAGGAAGATGTTTCACCATAGAAATCATCTAGAATTTGCCAGAGAAAATATTACGTTGAGTTCAACAACGGAGGACATACTAAATTTTAATTGTTAATTTTGTTCGAAGAACGTTCGCAACCTCGTCTATTTTTAGAAATTGGTAGTCTCCGCCCATCAACACTTGTGGATGCTAGGCGCGACACGCTGCTTACGTAATGGAATGCATGCAGGTGTTCAGAGGAACCGGAAGTGTGCAATGCCATGATAGAACTCACTCGTTCATCTCAATGTTGGCGCGGTTGGCAATAACTGATGTGTTACCAATGACGCGGTTGTCATTTATTTGATATGAGTGAAGGGAATAATTGTTTAATTTGAATGGAACTTAAACAATTAGTTTGAAACCCGTCAGTAGATGCGCCCCAAAAAGTTATACAACCACTGACAGGTTTTGTTTTTGCCAGTGTACTAAAACTATAAAAGTGCCCAATACATTTAGTTCTTCCTGAATGGCTTTATAAATATTGCTATATAATAGAGCGGTATAAATCGGTTTTCAATAGTGCTAAATCCCTAGAATAAATACCAAATTGAAAAGGGGAAATCCCTGCCGATCCGAAATACAAATTCAATACGTACTAATTTTCATGTTAAAATTTAAATATTTTACGGCAAATTGAATTGGATTTTGGGCCCGTAACCCTAATCGAATTAAAATAATATTGCCTGGCTAACAACGTGTTATTACATTTTAATTTCCAACGGATAATTATTTATATCGAATTAAATCTCCGCGATAAAGTTTAAAAAATAATAATCAGCGTCGATATTGGGGAGAAATGTAATGAAATTGTGCATAAAAAATTAATTCAAATGTTGGAATTTTAATTTAATATCGTTATATTAGAGACAATTGATTGAGTTTTATTATAATGGATTTGTTATTTTCCAATATAAATGCTAACAATAACAATATGCACAGACAGTCAAGCGTCACTGAAGGCTCTCATGAACCCAAAAGTGACCACAAGACTCGTATGGGAATGCCGTGAAGAACTCAATAAAATATCCTCTCAGAACACAACAAAATAACTTTGATGTGGGTTCCAGGACACTGTGACATCGAGGGCAACGAAAAAGCTGATGAATTAGCCAGAAAGGGTTCATCAACTCCATATATTGGTCCAGAACCCGCACTTGGTGTTACTAAATCTAACATCCGAGGATGCATACGGGACTGGATCAAACGAAAACAAAGAGAAAGGTGGAAGGAAGCTCCTCTCATGCACCACGGGAAAACATTTATTAAAGAACCGTCCAAACACAAAGCTGAAGAACTGCTCAAGATGAGCAGAAATCAGAACAATAACGGGCCTTCTCACTGTACACAGTCCAATGAGAGGACACCTGTACAAGATGGGGCTGCACAACGGTGACCTTTCCTGCAGACAATGTGGTAAAGGGACAGAAACAGCCAAACATATACTGTCAGAATGCGAGGCATTGCATCGCAAAAGACATGCAATTTACGGACAGCCCAGGCTAACTCCCGAACTATACATCGCCCAACCGGTGAAGAACCTGTACAAAATGGTACAGGGGTCAAGAGTTACGGAGTGGGAGCTTTGAAACTATCCCGGAAGGCACAAAAAGCCCAAGAGACTGAGGTGCAGCTGGCGATGGCACAGCATCCGAGTATAAAAAAATGCTATCAAAATTTGATGTTTTTTCTCTTTTTTTTTCTTATATTAAACAATCTTTCACAATTCGCCCTCTGTGTTTTAATAGACCAATTATAGCCGACCTTATTAGGAAATGATGTTCATTTACTAAGTTAATATTGTTAAATTTGGTTTATATTCTTTTTGTTTTTCATATCTGAGATTAAAATTGAATAAAAATGGCTAAAACTTATATTTTACGGCGTTTCCTTTATGCTGGATAAAAAATGGCGGCTAGCTATTATACTCTGGTGTTGGTCGTCAATGTGACCAATCAGAGAGAGAATAAAAAGTCGACCGATAGAAAAATCACTTTTCCTCTACTTTTATATAAAAATAGTACATAATTAACTTAATACTAGTTAACAACAAAGTATAAAAATAACTTTAGACCAGACTAACGTTTTTACTATTATTAAGAATGTCTAAAAACACGAAAATACACACATACATACACTAATCAATCACATTTTAGCCCTTATTTCTGCTTATAACAGCTTCTCATTAAATTTTTATTAGGTTTTTAAGTGGCAACGATGTTCAACTTTAACCTATATTTACTGCTCGCACACGCAAACCTTGACGGCACTGCTAGATGATTTTAGACTTAAGAGGATACACATAAAAAACTCTACCACCATACGCAGTTTGTTTGGTTTCTACTGTTTCAGCTGTTATAAGTTTCTGTTTCGGTTTCACAAAAACCAATTCGAAACACATAAGTCTGTGTTTTGGATTGTATGAGAAACATTCGATGGTAATTCTAGCACAGTAATTTCAGTTCTAACCTCTCTCCATCTGTCGATGGGGGTGTTGATACACTGCGACCTATAAGATCTATTGTGCCCCCTTCTGCTGCCCATTCGTTGAGGATGTCTCAACGATTAGAGCAGTTCCTCTAGTCCCATTGCTTTCAAAAAGTTCAGGATGTCGGTAGGCTTCCTCTTCTATTTGATATTCTCTGAGGTATCATACCCTTGGATTTTGCAGGGTAATGGATTCTGAGTATGTGGATACAGGTTTTCTCCCCTTCCTCGCAGAATCTGCATTCTTCTTTGTCTACTAATCCGAGTTTCTTTAGGTGGCCTCTCAGCCGGCAGTGCCCTGTTAGGATACCCGTTAGTATTCTGAGCTTGTTTTTACTTTTGCTGATGCAGTCGTCTGATCTATTCTGGTTATATTTTCCCAGTAGTGTCTTGGCCTGCCTCATTCCTTGTAGTCCTATCCAGTATTGGGATCTTTTGTTATTTACTTCTTTCCCAAGTTCATTAAGTATTGTACTGGTGCTTATTCCGCAGAAGGGTTCAGGTCCCAGAAATGGTGTTTCAGCCCCTTTTTTTGCGAGTAGCGAGTACGTCTACTATTTCATTATCCTCTACTCGTGTATCCCGGAACCCGGAACAGTGTTGTTCTTGCCTAGTTCGTTTAGATTCTCTAGGCACTCCCAAACCATCTTGGAGTTGATTACGTGGGAGTTCAAGGCATTAATGGCTGCTTGGTTGTCTGACATGATGATGATCTCTTGTCTGCGAAAATTTCTTTCTATGTTGAACTGGCCACATTTTCCGATGGCGTATAATTCTGCTTGGAAAATGCTCGGAGATTTGCCTAGACTTTCGGAATATTTGGTTCCAGGCCCATATACTCCTATTCCTGTTCCTTCTGTTGTTCTAGAACCATCTATGTACCATTTAATGGCACTTCTCTTGAGTTTTTTCTTTCACAAAGCTAAACTTCTTTGTCATCTCATCTTGGGGCATGTCCCAGGTTTGGGGATTTCCAGGAAGGAGTCGAAACTTGCGTTTGGTTGATCCTTCTCTGGTCATTCTGTAGGTTCTTCTTATCGATATACTCTCCACTATTATATGGAGGGGTGTAAGGCTTAGGATTACCTCCATGGCTGCCCCAGACTACTGCTCCATAAGTAATGGCCGGTCTCACTATTGATGTGTACATCCACTGCAGGATCTTTGGGTTACTTCCCCAGTTTTTTAGTTTTTTCCCGCAAAATTTTTGCAGTTGCTCTCTCCACCGTTTTCAGAACGAACGATGTGAGACTAATTGGTCGAAGGGATTTAGGATTGGTTGTATCCCTTTTCCCTGTTTTAGGAATAAAGGTAACTCTGGCGCTTCCAAAGAACAGTAAAAGTAGCGAAGGATTATTGTATTATTAAGGGATTCTAATTAATTTAACGGTAATACATTTGATTTTTATATTATAGTTTGTCTTTAATTCTAGTTTTTTAGGCTCTAAAAATCGGCGGGTCTAAAATGCGGTCCAAAAAGGGTGCCACTAGAAATGATCCTGTAATCCTAGATGAAATTTGCGCAACAGACCCTTCTTACCTGTTTTGTGAAAGTGAAAACAACTAGGAAGTTTGCTAAGAATTGATAGCTAATACTAAACCGTATCGTAATATTAGTATCATCAATTATATGCCAAGTAAAAAAAATAATTTCTCTCTATAGACTCAATCATAACTATTATTTTTCAGTCGGATACATTATATCATCTTAACGGTGCGCATATTCTTAATAATATTCTCGCGTTAAGTATACAGTATTATACGGTTTGCGGTTAGCGTGAGCTACGTAGATATCGCTTATTTCTGTTATGTATATGCGAGACTATGTCGAAGATATGGCACACATTTCTACTCTATTTCTTTTTCATTTTTTTTTGCTCAACAGGTCAGGTTTGAAAGGTCAATGTGTATGAAAATGTGTTTTTATTTCATATTTAATAAAACTGTATTAGATTTTCAGGTTATTTTTATATAGAACGCCTGAGGTAAAAAGGAGGAGTGTTAGAAGTTTGAAGGTTATGTTTATGTATACCCATATGTTTATCTATTCCGCGTAACTCATCATTTTTTCGACGGTAACCAATTCCACCAAACCTCTCACCGGTCTACAATCCTACAGCCCAATTCCGCCACGTACTTCGGACAATCAAAGTAGAGGATAACGGCAGTATGAATGAACCGCAGGTGGTACCTACCTCCGTTCCTAGAAACGGCTTAACCATTATGTCGTTAAGTCTAATTCCTGATATGAAAGTTTGAAGATTAAATATAATCCGAGGCAAAAAAGTGTGTCATAAATACGACAGGATAACGGAGATATTGGACTTTATTGCAATAATGGGTCACCCTGCATTTATGACTACCCTGACAGTAAAAATATCATTTTTACGTATATGGCGTTAAAAGAATGTATGACGAATTTTTCACATAAATATTAAATATATCAGTGCATCATATCCTGCGTTGTAGGAGGTCTTATTGGGAGTGGCTCGTTTTACCGACTATGACTGTATGCAGCCCGTCCTATTTTATCTTTTTCGTTCTGATGCATACAATAGGTTTTAATGGTAATGAAATGGTTACCGGCGCCTGAATTTATTAAGTGAGGTATCTTTATTTTCTACACACAGAAGTTTTTTTATATTTGAGTTCAAAACGGTCTCGTATGACTAATACTCACAGCGATGAGTTTATTTACTTTATTTAGTATACCCGGTGATTTTTACCGCAAGCATATAATGTTACTTAAATTATTATTAGATGGATTTTCTTTGAAACCATCCTTCAATCATCTGAACCTCGAGGAACAAGGTACATGACTGCTAAATGCTAGTTTTAACTATTATTATTTATTTAAAAAAAGGTTTTAAATTCGCATTTTTTGACCAATATTTCTTTACCTCTACCTTCTTGGTTTGAGATGCTTTTATGTCTTGGATAGTTTTATGCTTAGTATACAGCCTTTGAATGGAAAGCAGGGAACCAAATGCATGGAAATGATGGAAATTGGTTTGGTTAATGTGGAGGGCAGGTACATAATTATGCCCAAAAAATATTTACTGAACAGAAATTTTTAGGAAGAGGCTCTCCTAGTTCCCGTTTAGGTAGTAGTTAGTAGAGATTTGACTAATTTTGAAAAGATTTTTCCTTCGCGTGTTATAGGATGGAGTAATGAAGTTAATATTACTTAAAATTTCGGTAGATTCAATTTGCTCTTTAACGATTTTGTAGATAAATTCTAAAAATCTGAAAGTTGACGTCTGTCGACTAGTAATATGAGCTTCAGTTCTCGTTTGCAAATGTCGAAGTCTGCATAAGTATGAAATTTTTTTGAAACATATTTTATAAATTTATCATGGACTTTTTGTAATCGGTCGATATAACAGTTATAATAAGGATTCCAAATAGAAGAACCGAAGCTTAAAACACTATTGGCATATGCTACGTATAGATTTCTAACAGACTCTACCTCTTTGAAGTCGTGACGATATGTTGGTCAAAAAAGAGTTTGGAATGGAAACTTTTGTTAACAGTTCATTATTGAGGAAATATTCGTTTTCGATAGTGTTCAGATAAAGATGGTTTTGCTGGCAATACAGAGTCAGACGATTTAAATCTTCTTGGATGAGGAGTCTATCGGAAGAATTAGATATTTTTCGAAAAAATTTCATGTCGTCACCAAACTCTAAGAATTTTGTATTAATGAAACAAGAGGAGATATCGTTAATGTATATGTTGATCAGAAGTGGGCCCCTGTGTGACCATTGAGGAACCCCTGAGGTTATTCTAAAAATAGAAGAACGAAACTTTCCAATGGATATAGATTGGGATCTGTTGCTGATGTAGAAACCAAACCACGTAAGCAGATTGTCATGTATACCGACTTACTAAAATCGGTGTAAATGGCGCCTACCTGATAACCCGTGTTCATAGTTTCAGATATATAATCTATGTAAATAAATAAGTTGGATTCGATGAAACGTCTCTTCATAAAACCATTCTGTTCCAAAGGAGGAGGCACACTTTTAATGGGATTTCCAACAATGTACGAATTTGATAAAATTTTAGTATATTGTAGATATCGATCTTTTGATCAGAACGTCTGATGGGCCCAAAGAGATCCTATGACTAGTTTCCAAGATACAGTGGCGGGTATGGGGTATTTTGAAAAACACGAATTAAATGAAAAATACTATAAAGGTTGGTATTTTCGTTAAAAAAGTGATACAAGCAAGTTAATTTGATCTTGGGCGGCTGTGTCGGATGTCATGTGCTGATTTTTTATGTACAGAGGGTACTCATAAATATATTATTAATACTATTTATTTCCATACTCTCAACAAAAAAGTGACAAAGTCCAACCTCAACTTGCAAATATTTTAATTGTTCTAAAATAAAACGTAAATAATTTTATATACCTACCTATATCGGTAAATTGAAAAAATAACAATAATGTAAAACTTAATTTAAATGTTAAATATTTTAAATAATTTCTGGTAATACGTTTTCTTCCGCGGGGATAGTAGGTATGTTCTGCCACATTTGCAGTGTTGTTTGGTATTTAAGTTATGCCCGACATCAAGTAGTGGTCAAATATCCAAACAGTGTTTTAGAGTGTGTTGAAGATGTTGGTAATATGGTAATCCCCACTAAAACGAAGAAAATGTTTTACCAGAAATTATTTAAAAACATTTAAGTTAAGTAGTATTAAATATTTAAATTAAGTTATATATACGATATATACCTGTAAGGAGGTGTATAAAATTATTTACGTTTTATTCTAGAATAATTAAAAAATATTTGCAAGGTGAGTTTGAAGTTTGTCAGTTTTTTGTTGAGAGCATGGAAATAAATAGTATTAATGTTACTTATGTATATAAAAAATCGACAAGTGACATCCGACAAAGCCGCCCAAGATCAAATTAACTTGTTTGTGTTACTTTTTTAAAGAAAATGCAAACCTTTATAGTATTTTTCATTTAATTCGTTTTTCAAGATACCCCTTACCCGCCCCTACATCTCGGAAACTAGTCATAGGATCTCTTTGGGCCCATAAGACATTTTGATCAGACAATATACTAACATTTTATTAAATTCGTACATTGTTGGAAATCCTATTAAAAGTGTGCCTCCTCCTTTATAATTGATTTCACATCTGCATATACGTTGTCATGATAATCATCGCTTTTTTAAATAATTTTAAATATTTACTCAACATTTTCTCAACAGCTGAAAGCTATAAAAGGCCTTGCAACTATTCTTATCCATACCTGAAAGGAATCGATAGGACTAATTTATAGAAGCTGAAAAGCCAGAACAAATGACAAAAAAATTTAAAAAACTTCTTTTCCAGAACATAAATAAAAATAAAACTAATTAAACCTTGGATTACGAAAGTCCTAGTAAATTCTTAATAATAAATGAATAAATCTAATTTTTATTTTAGTAACTAATGTTAGAGGACTTGAAGACGGTCCGGGAAACCGAAACTAGTAGGCATTAAAATATTTCACCTTTTTTATATGGTAGTGATTTTTTGTTTTCATTTATTATTTATTTATATTTGCGATTTGAAAGGCACGAAATATTTCAGGCCTTCTACCTTTCGAAAATTCCGTTCATTCAACTCTTTCCTCATTGATAAATAAATCAAAAAGTCATTAAGACAAACCACCTCGCCTCGTACTTAGCATGAAAATGACTAAGATTAATTTGCATGCAAGGGCGCAGCCCACTCGTGAAAATAAAATCTGAGACGCTCATTGTCTTCACGCTTCGAAAAAAATTCTTTCCGCTCCACAGAAAGACTCGAAGAAAAAATTTCTGGTTGATTTACAACATCCTGTTTTATTTTGTCTTGTCTCAATATTGCGTAGTAGGCTAAGGTTTATGATACGACTGATTAAAGTTTGTGATAACCTCGGAATTGTAAATTTTTATTAGTAAAGTAGGGGGTAATTTGGAATACAGAGTTTTGAATATCCAAAGATAACTTAGTTACTTAAAAGTGTTTGCTAACTTAGTCTAACTAAATAATTATGTTGCCACTTGGACCAGCTGCTGGTTTGTCCTCTGCCGAAATACCACTCTTGGTTTCTTTACAAACTTTCCTTTTTTCTTGTTTGTTGTTAATTTTAATAAGTGACTGCTCTAATTCTTCTTCATGTCTAGAGCTTGTACGAATTTTAATTACCGCTGTAAAACGTTTTCAACGGTTGAACTTTATGCAAATTAATACTTTGATATAAATTTCCAAATATTTATAAACCACACAATCGTGAAAGTTCACTAAATTTAGACATTGTTACTTCTTAACTTCTTTAACAATGTTTACGTCGTGAATTTTTATATATGTGTACACCCATTCCCGCTATGCTAATCTTATTCTCCAAACAGGTCTTACACTATAACCCTAAATCTATTTCAGAGCTCAATGACGCGATTCCGAGACTCCGCTCGATTACGTCGACTATCGAATATCGACTATCGACCATCGAATGAGAAGGAATTTATACGAAATGGCGGTGTAATTTCTTCTTATACTTGAAAGTGGGCCCTAATTTCGTTGGCGGTTTGATCAGGGTAACGCAAGGATGTATATCAGAAAATCAATCCAAAATTGAGTGTATTTAGAAGTTATGATGATTAATTAATCTTAAAATTCAGCCACTGCATGTAAAAGGGTGAGAAATTGTAGTAACTCCATCTGAATGATCTCATTTATTAAAGATTGTAAAAATATTTAGAGGTTTACATTTTTTCGCGACATATTTTAGAGTAATGAAAGACATATGTATCAAAATTCATGCACCAAATGTTGCTAAAGCTCATTTTGCTTTAACAGCGAAAATATTGAAACAACCTCATTTTGATGAAAACAAATATATTGTAACGGTTAACAAATATGAATAGCCAAACAAAGGGAATACTAAAATTTTATTCGATGACAAAGAAATTATAAAACAAAATTAATTAATTAAAAATCATAAAATACTATTTATTTCAGTCCAAATAATCATTAGGCAGAACGTAATCAATAGAATAAAGTTGGAACTAATTTTAGAACAAGAATCTTATAATAAAACATCAAATTTGTAATAATAAACTTTAACATGGTAATCCCATAAAGAATTTACATCGACGATTATATAATAGTTATAAACAATTTAACGAACAATTAAACAATGTAAGTCAAGACAAATTAGTTGTAGATAAGTCTGCAATCCTCACAATAATGAAAACAGAGTTATTTTAAGCATTAGAAAAGAAATAAATTATCAACTTAACCTCAAAATATAATATCAAAATTCAACAATATAATCGATGGAAATTCATGGGAATTATAAGAAATCAAGAGAATAAAGGGTGGACATATCCAAGTTGTATTGTAAAAAAGACATTAATAATTAAGTTTAATGCAAATTAGATAATCGATAATAGTGAAAATAAAAAGACTTAATGTACAGTTAATATAAGTGTAATTAAGGAATGATTTGGTAATAGTTAAATTGCAAATAAAAATGAAAAATTTTTGTATTTAAAAATAATTTTATTGAAATTTAAGTCAAATCACGATCTAGGTGGCTTTGAAATGGTGGTTTATAAAAACCAGTTTTCGCTGTCAAGCGAGGCTTTTGTTTAAAATCCTTCGTCGAGTTCACATCAGTGTTTGTTGTAAAAACAAAAAAGAATCAAGTCAAAGCCACCTTGACAAAAAAAATAATAATTGTAAAAGTTTTACATGTCAAAATTCACAAGTGAGGTTAGAATTGATATTTACGAGGAAATTCGTAGAAGTAAATAATTAAACGAATTACAAACGACATTAAATCATTTGCACCTGAAGAATATCCTATATCCTGTTCCAACTATATTCCGAAGAATTTTATCCAGTATTTCTAATTTGAACTTTATCCAGTATCCTGTTTTTCCGGTGTTTGTATCCTGTTCCAACTACATTCCGAAGAATTTTATCCAGTATTCCCGATTTGAATCATGGAAGATCTAATTTGTTGCATCGTCAATTTTGGGAAAGTAGATAAACAAAGATTAAAAGGTACCTATTTTAAATATCGATATTTGAAACCATAATAACAAGTAAAAGGTCAAAAGTAATAATTAATTAGGTTAGGTTAGATATTAGTATATAAGTTAAATTAGGATAAGGTAAGAGAATAATTTATTAAGTCAATAGTAATTGCTAATTTCATAATAAAAAAGGAAATTACGCTTACCTTTTTCTAATAAACAATATTTTCACAATAACTGCATAGTCAACCATTTTTCTTGTTAATAAACATTTTTAAAGTCCTGGATCATTATTATCGATCTTACAATTTTGCGGCCAATTTTAGAAGCACGACTGGAATTAGGAGACTCATTCTCTCTACTGGGATAGAGATGGCGCCGGGCGAAAATTGATTACGTTCTGACTAAGGTTACGTCAGAACGAAACAAAATAAAAAAATAATCTAACAAAATTAAAAAAAAATATTATTAAAAATTAGAGTCTAGAATTTATCCATCAAATCTAATAATAAAATCATAGTTTTTTTTAAAGTTACTTACTAGAACAAAATTAAAATTTTCTAATAAATTAAAATTAATTTAAGCGCTGAATAAAAGTTAACTACTTCATATCTGCTTCACGTCAAAAATACGTCCGTTGACCAAGTAGACGGTAAGTAACAATATACTGTATCATATATAATTTATATTGACACTGCATGACTCTGAATTTAATGCAGTAATGCAGCAATTAAGGATTAAAAAACAACAATTTGATTTCTTAGAGTCTTACCCTAAAACTTTGTGTTCCTTCGATTAAGCGCCTAAAGATGGCACTTGTTACTTCGACCGTTAGTAAAATCGGGCTTTCGAATTTGTAATCTATGTCGGTTTTAAACCATTAGAGGTAATACCGTCGTTGGATAGAAGCGAATCTTCGAATGGCAATCGTGTGAAGTTTCCAACTTAACTTCTTCGAAGTCGAACTTCTGAGGAGTATTGTATGCGTTTCAAATGAGTTTTGGACTCTAATGTGGGAGATTCGGTTTCGAGGAGTGACAATGGTTGGAAGATTTATGGTAGGGGGGTCTCTTTAAATGACACTGTTTCAAGGATAATGTTCTTAAAGGGACAGATATACAGATTATTTCTATGCCAAATGTTGAAATGCTCTAATATATGATTAGGTCTTAAGTACATAAGTTATGGTGTTTTAGCGTTTGATTCGTTCAACTTCTCGAGAATAAAGCAACTGCAATGGGAACTAGGAGAGCCTCTTCCTAAAAATTTCTCCTCGGTAAATCATACAATACAATCTCGTCACTCACCGATGTGGATATCTTAAACGATATTAAAAAAATTATACCTATCTCATCTTGACTAGTTTCTTTTTATGTAATATGTATAATATATATTTTTTTCTTATTTTTATTGTTAAGCAACATTTAATAAGGATTTATCTATTTTGTATTAGTTTAGTAAACAGTGAATACTGTACTGTTATGGTGCTCTGGTATAGGCGATATTTCTGCGCGACTATTTACTAACTAGTAGAATATCCAGCATATTTCCCTAATACAAACTAAATCAGCTAGGCAGCCATCGAATCAGGGAAAACTGCTAAAACAGCTGTACCGCAAAATGCAACGCAAAACATAAATCGTTAGCTGTAATTAAATTCATAGCTCACGAGAGTAAATATTATAATAATCTCGTTGTGGCGACCCGACATTAATATCAATTCCACCACTCCACTTGTTTATTTACATTCCCAAATGTGTAATCTACCCCCTCCCTCTTATGTCGACTGTGCTCTGTGCCATGTTTACTACCCAAAAATGCTAATTCCATTTTACCTATCCATGTGGATGAAATTTTGTGATGTTTGTCTCAAATTAGGTAATGTTTGTTGGTTTTTTGTTTTTTCTTTTTCCTAACTCGTTTGATAACGTAGGCGTAGTATCACTAATGAGCTAAAACTTTTCCAACGCTCCAATTTTCCAGTTGTCATCCAGCTATCGACTACTATTGATTTTTCATCGTTTTGATATTCCAGCTAAGCTGCTATACTCGTAATGGCACATTTTTGAATTAGCTGTGATACCTGAACTTTTTCAGCTGTGGTTTTTGTTTGGTAGAGTGTACCTTTTTTGTTTTTAACGAAAGTCAAAACGGTACTGGCTCAAGTCGTCTGTTTACCATAGTCTTATGACTAGAATTAGGTGTCTCTAAATTAAAAAAATCTATTTCTTGAATATTTAGAACGTGGAATACAGATCTAGAATTGGTGCTTCTATATATTGTATGTGCGGATAGCAGACAGGCACTACTAGCTGTGAATAGACCACGCATTACATCAGGTCTAGTACTAGAATGTCATCACCAGGCCCTGATCGAAGCTTGCAACAACAACGTGGTCACTTTAGCTTGGATCAAAGGCCATGGAAAATCAAAAGGCAACCGTATAGCTTACTCGTTAGCTAAGAAAGCAGCCTCCCAAAAACTCTTGGGACCTGGCACTTTCATAGGCTTATGGGCATCAGCTGTGGCGGACCTACTAAAGAAGCACTCCCTTGAAAAGTTTAAGGGTAGACGAAAAAGGCTGTAAGCTAGCCAAGGAACTTCTACAGTATTCGAACAGCGAAACAGCCAAAAAATACATGACTATGAACAGACAGAACCTGCGCACAGCCACTGGTATCCTGACTGGCCACTGTTATCTACGAAAACACCTCCACAGGATGGGGTTATCTGACACTCCACTATGTAGAGGATGTGAACAGGAAGAAGAGACTGTCGAACACATTCTTTGCGAATGCTCGACACTCTCACAGATCAGGCATTTTCTTTTCGGCGAGCAGAGGTTAACACATGCTAACATGAGGTAGCTACCTTCAGGCGACGTCATCACTTACTTTAAACAAGTAGGCTGGTTGACGAGCTAGAAGGAAGGCTCAATCTCAGAAGGATGCACAATGGGCCCAATGTGGCCTACATGCTGTGGGGTGACCCACCCTTCTAGCTTTACAGATACAGATACTGTATGTGATACTTGTCCAGCACACCGCCAAACTAGCCTATGACATTTGTTTCAAATAAACTTTTCTTATCCATTGCTATTTTCTATTCTATAATTTTTACTTCTTTTAATAAACCCCTAGCCTTTTTTATATCTAGTGCTGGATATCTTGTTAATTTATATTGAAATAACAATTTTTGTTTCGATGAGTGAACGTACCCTCCCCGTAAACACTCAATATAGCAAGTAAATTAGAGGAAGCGTGGCGAGAACACATCCTCACACTACTTTTAATTAGATTAGGGATGCACCCGAAAGCCATCGTCATCAGGGAGTATCTAAATCCCACCATGACTGAGTGAGAGTATCAGGTGGTGCTTTCAAGATAGTTTCTGGCAAGTTTTGAGTTTTCAGAGAAGTTCGCTTCCTCGGTCCCGTTGATTTTGATCAATGGCACGAGAAATGAATAGGCGAACGAATGTCACTGATAAAACTTCAGGTCCGAATCGAGATATTTGTCAATATTGATAGAAAGTTTGTTCGATGAGTCGGTCGGCTTGTAAACTGGAAATTTTAGTGATTTTTAATGGCATTGGTTTAAAATATGAAAGATAAGTGTGAATTAAAGGAGAAAATTTAGAATAAACGTCTCATTTTCGAGAATATAATTTTAAAAGACCATCTTATGGTGAAACAATTGTAGTAAATGGACAGAAGATTAGAAGAAATAAAGAAGAAATCTATCAATGAGGTAGAGAATGCATAATAGAACAGAAATCTGAATCGGTTAGAAGCAGTAACATTAAAGGTAAATAGAAATTAATGAATGTATATTTAGAATACATAATGGCTCCTGCTATATGCCAGGAATCAATACAACTTATTCCCCCTTTTCACTATTATCTCCGCTTCACCTCATTCCATAATTTTCTTGATCTTGTATTTTCTGTTATTTGCTCATAGATTTTGTAGGATTATTAGAAATATATGTATTAAAATTTTCTCAAATATAGTATAAAAGATACTATCTGAATTGATGTACCTTCAAACTGGAATATTTTGTCAAATAACTGCATACTAAATCTCGTTGCAACCTCGTTAAGCTTCAAATTTAATTCGAAATAGAGTTTGTAAGTTTGTAAGGTTTTCTAGTTAGTTTTAGTCGCTGTACGTATATATACCTGTGTACATAATCTAGCGTGGTAAATACATCGCGAGGTAAATTAGAGAGAATGTGCGGGTTGCAAGAACGCATCCTTACAGTAATTTGGTTAGTCATGCATCGCACCAGGAAATTGTGATGATGTATCAGGTGCATCTAAATAATATATTCTCACATTTATCCTCCAGATTAAAAATGTTGGAAGAACGTTGTTGGGTAGGTGAAAAATGGGAAATACTTTCTTTACTTTTTACCAACATCCGGCGTAGTCAGAGAATTATTTTGGTGGTGATTTGTGGACTACGTACTTTGAATTTGTAATGGATACTCATTGTTCCTTTTTGTCTGTAATTTAACACTCACTTTCTTAAGCTCCACAAATTATTTTTTGTATATTTGCTTTCATCTTGAGAAAAAATTGTTGGATATTTTACATTAAAAATTCTTTACATGAATTTTATATTTTTAGTGAACATTTGAATGTTTCTTACACAGGAAATTTACAGAATAACGTTGAAATATATTATTAATTTAATCTGAAGGGGAGACTTTCTGCCATATATACTATCTCACCTCACATTCTTTGCTCCTTCGTCCTTCTATAGAGACCATTTAGCAATTTTGACTACGTTTACGTTTACCCTTTATTTCCCCCGAAGTCATTCACTTATAAGTGAGATAAGAAGCACGTAAGTATGTGTAATGTACAGCTAACTATATGTATCAGAATCACATGAACTAACTTTACATTTTGCTAAGTACAGGGTGGTCAAATATATTGTTATGATTCATAACTTTTGGAAAATTAAAATTGTTCTATTGTTTTTTTTAGTTCACCTATTTTGCAAAGAGAATTTTGTTGTAAATAAATTACGAAAATAAATATTTTTCTGAAACTCGCCTCTTTTTAAAAAAATTATTATTTACTAGGGCGCCACCTTTCATCAAAGAAACATGAGACATCTTACCTCAGAAGTCGGTTCATAACACAGATTAGTTAAATAATCAGATTCAATAATAAAGAACGCAGTGATTTGAAAGTTATAACACAAATTTTCTTTATTTTAACATACACAACATAAATGAAAGGAAAGAAAATAAAACAAACCGATAAATTAATATTTATAGACAATAATCTTTTTCAACTAAAGAAAAGGTAAGTGCATTTTTCTTAAATTAAACCCTTTTTTATTTTAATTAGTGTAAACAGAAAGAAGAATTCAAACCTTAATTTGTTTTAGGTTTAATTGTCTAAATTATTCTCTTTCTGTTTTATTTTTTAATAGGCCTTTTTTATTTTAATTTTTGCAAAATATCTAGATATTTTGTTTTGTAAGAAAGATCAATTATACGTGTCCCTAGGGATGGAGAGTTGTACAGACATGATACTGGGCTCAAACAGGAATCAGGTCGCTCAGGGAAAACAGGAATCAACTTTCTCATGGACCATTGGTTTTTACATCGGGAAAAAGGAACCACAGGATTACGCAAAAATTTTAAGTTAAATTATGCACTCTTATTTATCAGGTAAAGTCTAAAATTTTTCTAATTTTCACTTTGTTTAATTGTTTTCTAATTTCGGAGCGATGTGCACTGTTCGATGGTTCTAGTTTAAAAGAGCCTCTGTGAAATCTGTTTTATTGTACCTTCATGTCACAGCACTCTTATGTAAAAATATCTGAAATTTCTTAAAATTTTACATCAAATAATAAAAATTAATTATTTTTAAACCTAAATTTAACAATTACATTTTGTAGTACAATTAAAAAAATAATTTTTACTATAACTTTCAATTCAATTTGATTTTTCTTTATTTTATACTAAGCATTAGAAGTTTTTCACCCTGTACTTTTCAAATATTCAAATTCTTTAGTTATTATTCATGTTCTTCAATATTGATAATGAATTGTTTGTAAATTGAGTCTCATTATTTTGATTTCTAATGATTCTTTTATGTTAAATTGATTTTCCTGAAGGTATTGAGAGATGTGAATTTTGAATTATATTGATTTTTTAATTTGTAAATAACTTTCCAAAAATTATACTTTCTGTTGGTTTTACTCTTTCAGTCTTATGTATGGATAGTATATTTTAGTTTTATTTAATTATTTTCACTCTAAATTTTTGACAAATAGCTTAAAATTATATGTAAAGTGCTCTTAAAATTGAGAATTTTGAAGTTTTCTTTGATTAAATAAGATTATATTTCTTGTAAACTGTTACTGTCTATTAAAACTACTTTATTAAAATGTTTTAAAGCAAAGTGACTCGAATTTTGATCAAAATTTGAAATCTTTCTTAATTTTCGTTCTTCCTTCGACCTATTCAAAAACTATCTTTGCAACATAGGTTCTGATATATATTAAATAACAATTATTTTTGTTTTAGATTGTACTCCATTGATTACATTTTCCAAATGTTTCAAACTACAGAAAAACAAACACCAAGGTTTATTTCAAATGAACAACTTGAATCCTTTTCCACAAAGTCTTTTTATTAAATTTTTTTATTATTTCTGTTAAACGTAAGTCTTTATTTACTATATCAATATATCCTTAGAGTTCCTATGAATTTTTATGTGCTTAAATCGATTTTATTATTTAAAAAGAAGTTTTTAGGAATGTTAAGCAAGCATCTGTAGTCAAAATATTTTGTTTTCTCTATATAGCAACACCAATACCTTCTAAATCAATTGCTTCAATTCGATTTCTTGTTCGTTGGTAGTTGCCAAAAATTCAGAAGAAAAGTGTCATAGCCTGATACACTTCCTGCAAGAGTTGGTTTCAAAGAAGATATTTAGTATTCTATAACAGAAATGGTATATTTTTGTTTATTTCGAAATCGATTGCCAGATTTACATATTTTCATACAATAAATATACATATTTTTCTATTAAATACGAGCCCTCAATTATTTTTTTGTTCAGAATTCTCTTTCATTGAAAAAATACAATAAATTTGTTAACATTCAATAGTTGTAATAAAATTTAAATCTGCGGATGACAGATCAAAGACCTAAATTGGAAAATATTAATTTTTGACATAATGTTTGCAATATGTGGTTTTCGCTTGAATTCATATATATATTAATTAAAAAGCTATAATTAAAAACACGTACGGTTATACGAAAATAGAAAATCACACAGTTTATACAAATAAAGTGATAAATGTGAAACGGAAACATACTCCAAAAAGAGATGGAAAAATCCTTGGTGGATACCCGGAAATATCCGCCGGGTAGTGCATGACTCCACTTTCCTGTATTCCTAAAACTTCTTGAAATACGAAAAGTCAAGACTAGTTTGTTGTTCCATCTTCTTCATTTCCTTCTATCCACCTCTTATGGATTGCATAACAATTTGCACCCACATTATGCGCTACGTACAAAATATATATCCTCGAGGTATAGCTTCTAACTATACTCCGTTTGAAAATGCATGATAGCACAGTTTTTATGGCAAAGGTTTTTATACCGGATTGTTCAATGCAGAAAAAAGTAAATGTTGATACCTTCTTATCTGAATTTTCACTAGATTTTAGTATGACCACCCCGAAAAATCTCGAATACAATACATCATAAAATGTAAATAAGCAAACCCTAAGGGATTAACCAATAATTTTATACCTCAGTGACGGGAACACGAAATTACTTTAAAATAAAAAATAGTAAACTGTCAATATTAAGTACCCACATTTATTTTTACAAAAATAGTATTTCCTTAAAATTTAATAATAAATATACACACAACCAAATTTATATGATATATGTAGATACTAAAAAAAATCTTCGCAAAAAAATATTTTCTCATAAAACACTCATATTTCGTTTTAAGAAATACGGGGTGATTCCATATAAATTTGTTTGTTTGTATTTCGGGTACTAGCGTCATATAAACTCATATAAACTAAGGAGTCATCATCATCAGTTTCCTCACTACCCACAGAAATAATAATTGGATCTATTGTTTCCTCTATTAACATATCAAGATTCCAGAATTTCTCTTCCTCTGCTATGACATGTCTTATAGCGTTTTGCCAATTGTCCGGTGAAATCGGAGAGTTCTTGCTTTTTCCATTTAGTGTTAGGTAACGGTTCCTTTAATCTTGAATGGTAACTGGCATTGTCCATAACTATTACAGAATTGGTCGGTAATAAACGTATCATTTATCTAACTGAAATATTCCTCAAAAACATCGTCAGTCATTTCTTCTTTCGTAGAATTTGAAACAAATTCTAAAATGCCTCTATCAACAAATCCTTTATCTCCTCCAATATGAGTGATAATTAAACGGGGACGTTTACCATTTGGAAATTTTAACCTTCTATAAATGCCTGACGAGCATTTGTAACCTGTTTATCATGCCACAATTTGTCTTTTTTAACGGTTGGCAAAGTTTCGTCTCCATTAATGTCTACTAAAAGTTTATCGAAAGTAGATATCTCTTTTTGTAAATAAAACGAATGCACTTTTCTTCTGATCAGTTGTTTCATAGTACCGTCTATTTGAGTGGGTTTTCTCCCAGTTGACGTTTTAGATGCTACTATAATACTTCCATGCTTTCGTTGCTTCAAAAGTCTATAAATGGTTGCTTCTCCAACTCCGGTCATATGTGAACACTTAGAAACTATACTACTATACTATAGTTTTAGTACTATTGAAATGTTCATGTACAAGAGCGTCATGTACATTTAAAACTAAAGTTTTCATATGCACGGTTAAATTGCACTTTAATTTCACAGGAGTATAATTAGACGTTTGTGCCATTTTTATTGCACAAATTCACTTGATCAATATTGCTTTTTATCGCCTATTATTACAGAACTAACAATTCTGCGTGTTACAATCACAGGACTACACAAACAGAAATGTAAATTTTATCTAAAATAATTTACAATCTGCACAACACTTTCTGCCGATTAGAAATTTTAATCCTTTCTAAGAAAGTTGAGGGCTATTTAAATTGACCATGAATTGTAAATATTTTCTACCTGTCGAGATTACATACTTACCAAGAATTGAAATAAATTGTTATTTTTAAAAATTTTAGGAAGAAAACCCAAGATTTCATTTTGGAACAAATAATGCTAAACATTTTATTTTAGAAAATATCCGCCACTGATTTATGATGTTATATTGGGGTTTATCTTCTAGGTCATAAAAATTTTGCTATCAATCATTTTCAAACAGAGTATAATTCCAGCCATGTGTCTTCATTTACCTTTCTACATTTGTCACCAGTTTTCTCATCCATGATATCGTATCTTCTTTTTAGCTTCCCATATCTTTGTTCCTTCTTCACTGCATCCATTTCATCGTCACCGATTTTTGTCAAACAACTTTTATATAGGTGGATGTTTGAAGTTTTATAGCCGAAATGGTTCTATAATCGCAGGAGACTCTTAGTATTTTTTTTAGATCATCGCGCCTTCTTATAAGTATCAGCTGAAACATTGTCATTAAGAATTATCTCTATTGGCTTAGCTGGGCTAGAAACATAACCCATTTCCTTCCTCACATATTAGTTTTGTTTGTAGATTTTTGGATTAAAATTTAATACCTCAAAAGATAGAAATAAGCGAACGCTAGTGTTGCCAGAAGGCAAGGACATTTATCCAAAACCGACGTAGTAATAGTAAATTTAAATAAGAAACCCAGTCAGTACAGGGCACAGTGATAGCACTCACACAAAATTACTATTAAAGTGGCTCGCTTCGAAAGGAGAAAGGATAAGAGAGACACAGGAAAAGGAGGCCTTGAATGTTAATTCCTTCCTAATGGAGAAGTTCATCATCTAATTCCAATTCTAATTGTTTCAACTCTTTGTTCCGCAGATGAAAAACAAATATTTCGACACGTGTAAGTAAATATACGTATGTTCAAGTGGAATGGGGTATTTTTAGTTCCCTTAAAGCAAATCTTTGATATAAAGATTAAAGGGATTTACCAGGAGTTGAAAAGTTCGTTATCTGATGTGCTTTTTAGTTAGGAATGTGTCTTGGAAGGGTGTGGATTATGAGTCAAAATACATTCATATTTTTTTAAATATTTAACCAGTAGGTATATGAGATCTGAAATGAAATTTAAATACAAAAAAACTGCATAAATAAAGTTAAAATATGCTTCTAGAAATCAAAATGAATGAAGAACTAATAAAATAAATAAAACAAGAAAATAAATGTATGTAAAACTAAGAATAACCCATAAGAAAAATCGTACGAACAATTCAGTAATAAGCAATTTTAGAAGAAAAATAGATTAAAAAGAGGTGAAAAAGTTGGAAAAATGGTGAATAGGTATATTTTTTGGCTACCTTGGAAGGAGCTTACCTCGAAACCACCCTGTCATCTTCAAATATTCAAAAAAGAAACACTTTTCAAAAATTCATTCTTGGCTTAACAGTAAATTTTCCCAAAATTCAATGTGTAAAACCGTAAAATTGTAGGATTAGAGCACCGGCTAACAAAGATCCATTCAAACATTCACAACGTGCGCATTCTTGTTGTATTAGTTTGCGAGATGCAGCTTGTGCGTCCCAGAAAGTAGACAGACCTTCAGCGGTTTTATGTTCGGTGTTCGGTTAATATAAAAGAATGCACCGAGGAGGTTTTAGATATTCACCGTATGTTCTTATCCACCGGATGCACCATAATAACAGGTAAAAATTTACGGGAATTTAACGTCATTTGCACCATAACTGTATCTCCGCAACTAAGTAAATAAACATTTTTTGGTGCGGCGTGGTTTTAAATTGGATTTAGTTATTTAGTTCGTTTAAAAAATTTGGATTAACTTATTTATATGCTGCAAAATGCAAATTCAGGGACCTTAAACCCTTATAATAATAATAATAATAATAATAATAATAATAATAATAATAATAATAATAATAATAATAATAATAATAATAATAATAATAATAATAATAATAATAATAATAGCTTTATTGCCCAACAGAAATCCATTTATAGGACAATTTACAAAATTTCACTATAACAAAAATTATCTCACTAAATACATGACGAAAATATTAGTCTAAAAAGACAGAAGCAGTATTAATGAGGGTATTTATGGAACAAGAAAAAATATCGCAATATACGCATATTTGATTATAGTTAGTGCACATAACATTAATTGGGGATTTTAAAAGTATATTTGTTCTTGCTCTAGAACACCTAAATGTCACCTTATTTCTTGAATTAAAACTTGGCACTTCCATATTAATTTTTGAAAGAATATCAGCGGAATCAATTGAATTATGAAGTACTTTATATAGAAATTTCAATGAGGAGAGGTCTCTCCTTAAATCTAAACTATCATAATCAAATCTAGCACATAATGCATTATAGTCAAAACCACGCTCTGGATATACAAATATTTCAAAAGTTTCCTCTGAACCTTTTCAATACCTGATATATAGCAATTGTATATGGGGTGCCAAATAATACTTCCGTATTCCAGCTTAGATCGTACTAACGAGTTAAATAATGGTTTGAAGGGAGTTGTATTTGTAAAACTTCTACAATTTCAAATAAGAAAGTCGTACATTTTCATGGCCTCAGATATTTTAAGTTCAATATGGTTTGAAAAAGTTAATTTTGTATCAAAGCAATTCCCAGGTCCTTAATAGTACTACATTTTTGAAGCTCGGACATTTGGATTGAGTAAGTGAAATCGATATTTTCATTCTTTCTAGAAAAAGTTAATACTTTACACTTTTTAGCATTTAAATTCAATCTATTACTGTCGCACCAATTATTAATTAGGTCTAAGTTTTTCTGTAGCTCTTTACAATCATTAATGTTAGTAATCTTTGCAAAAATTTTAAAGTCATCAGCAAAACCTAATCTTTCACAGTCTAATATTTCTAGCAAATCATTTACGTAAACTAAAAATAATAAAGGCCCAAGGTTGGAACCCTGGGGAACTCCAGAAGTAACAGAAATAGTTTTAGATGAGTATCCGTTATAAGCAACAAACCCAATATGATCATTGGAAAGAATAGACAAATATTTCTTCGGGTGGATTTTTCTTTCCCGTAAACAAATAAAAATACTTAAATTCATATTCGAAGTCCTTTAAACCGATTCGAACAAAAGAATAATATAAATATAAGTAGTTTTATTTTTTTGTAATCTGTAGTACTATCCAATAAAATACCCAAAAGTCAGCTAATTATTTTGGCTTACGTGTAAATTTCCAGTATAAATTAAAAATAAACAACCTTAAAAAAGAGATAAAAATGATTAACAAATCATTAAAAAATCATAACGTGACAGAAGTGAGAAATGAGTTTTTACACCCAAATTGACAATTAAAAACTTTCTTAATTTTTATATAGCAGATAGCGCACATGGAAAAAAAATAATTTATTATATAATGGCGTTTTTTAAAAAATATTTATTATGCATTAGAGATTCATTCGTTGGAGTTCCCAAACCAGCAAACTCTGTTTATGCCTATAAATTCTAGTTTATACTTGTATGTACTAGAGAATCTTTTTTTAAAGATTTTTTTAATTGGAGAAACAGATAGCTTACGCAACAGAAGTGTTTTTAGGATATTCGTTGTCGGTTGTTGTTGTTATCTTTATTTGTACACTTATTTTCTTTGAACTTTTAAATTAATGCAATTTTCTTTTATCTATACAGATATAAGACTTGTAGCCCAGTTGCCAGAGAAGAATATTGACCAAAAGCTCGCACAAAATGCGATATCGGTGAAACTTGGCACTTAAGTACTTGATAGAGTGTAGAAAACGATAAGAAAATCTTTGCTGCTCTAAAGTGTATGTTAACTTCACAATTTCGAAAATAAAATCGAAAATTTGGTTTTTCCATTATATCTCGAAAAAAAAAATTTCGAAAAACTAATAACACCACGTGAAAGAGCGGAAAATTTTACTAAAAAACAATATAAGTTATTTTAAAAAAGAATTTGTGTTACTATAAAAAATTATTCAAAATAAGAAAGCAAATTCGAAAACTCTACGTTGAATACAAATATTCAGGCGAGGCGTTCGGAAAAACTAAAATATCTTTATATACATTAGTTTTTAATTTTGATTTATTTTCTCATAGAAAATTTGACCGGAAGTTATAATTTCCAAAATTCTCACTGATTTTTATAAAACTGAAGATATCTATTAATAGAGACATAACAAAAATAAATTCATCATCATTTGATTTAAATAGAATTAAAATGATGAACAATTTTAACATATGAACGCAAAAAACATTAACTTATAATGAATTACTTTGACGAAGTTATATACCAAATGACCCTTCAAAAAAACGCGTTGTTGATATTCTTTACGGGCTCAACATTTTACGTATGGACGATTTCCTTTATGCTGAATCGAAATTTCTTAATTGATTTGTCTCTGTCTGTCGCTACTGCCTCATTCA
Organism: Crepidodera aurea; assembly: GCA_949320105.2. Lineage (NCBI taxonomy): Eukaryota > Metazoa > Arthropoda > Insecta > Coleoptera > Chrysomelidae > Crepidodera > Crepidodera aurea. The sequence goes on from OX439472.1 coordinate 91,851,426, forward strand.
GATTCAGTCGATTACTTGTTATAAAATACAGGAAATTAAAGTGTCGCTTTTTTCTCTGTTTGTCGGAATACTGTATTCCATTGTATTGATCAAGTTTTAAATTAAAACTCAGCTATATTAGGGACTCTAGTTTACCGCCTCTTTACAGCTCCAAATCGATCTGTATCTCGAAATAGAAAGCCAATTTTGTTTTTATCGCCGTCTGAAATCAGTACAAATTTTCTAAATATAAAAAATGTAAAGCTGTTGTATTAAATGTGCATTTTTAACGAATTTATCAGTACCACTACATTTTTCTTATGTTTAATATATGTGGTAATATTTGTTAGTTAATTTTCATTTGCTTCTCTGGAAATAGTTTCTACTGAATACATTAAACCATAGATACATTTTAAAAGTTGCGAGTCGGACATATTCCATTAATTATCTCTTTTAGCTACTCCAATCAATTCATAACTGGACCACCGTCACCATCAAACGCCCAATGAATATTTTAGTGGCATTAGCAGCGCCCTCTAATGCCAGACACTTGAGCAAATTGACTACTAATTACAAAGTCCAATCAACGTTGATGAACGGCCTTTTTTTATCGTTATAGCCCAACTGCCAATTTATTGGATGTTCTTTTTAGAAGATTGAATTCGTTAATCTCGTATTGTAGTTATATTTTGCTTTTTATTCGTTTTTTTTATTGATGGGATTGATGAATTTTAAATGGAAATCGAGACTTGGCGGGGTTTACTGATAAAGGTGTTCAGGGCCATTAATTTAATTTAAGCTGTTCATTTTTAATTGGATTATTTTAATTTTTATATTACTTTTTTTGTTATTTAATTTAATTTAATTTTGAGACGTTTTAGGACATTGAGAGGTCTCCTATTCCAAATCACAAGGTACTGTTGGCCCTTTTTTGCTTTTAAACTTCTTTAGTATTTTTGTTTTCTTTTTTTCGGGTAAATGTGGGGATTCATTTTTCCCTAATACCCGACTATAGGAATTTCATTTCTTTTCAGGACCTAATCTGTTTTATTTAAAGTCTGGTTACAAAAATGGCGGCACAGAATTTATATATTGTTTTAATAAATAAATTCTTAGTTTTTTCTTACTTTTTAATAGTCTTTAATATCTGACATTTCAAAAATCATCTCTCTTCTCAAAACATCAAACAAACATGCCATAACAACCATCACCCTTTTTCCCTAAAGTCCCCTTTACATAATTTTTGTTTTATTTCAATTCCCCTTAAATACACCTTCCATAATCTTGTCTCAATTTTTACACCACAACAATTTCCCGCAAATTATTTTCACCTTATAATTAATTAATTCTATTAGTGAAAATTATTTAAAAATAACTTTTTTTATCCTACGAATTATCTCTCAATCTGTTTTCCCCCGAAATATTTTAATTATTGTTATTTTATTTTCCATTTATGAAAGTTTATTTTAATTTTATTTGTATTTAAATTCCCACCAAATTTAATACCCATGTCCTGTAAATTAGTCAACCCTGTGAAAATGGTTTGCCTGTCCCACTTAGATAAATTTTCCTCTATTGTCACCTGCACCTTATTGTTTATTTCTGTAATTTCCTTGTTTACATATCTGTCCATAACCTCAACATTCCTCTGACATATCCTATTTTTCTCATCCATAATTTCACATATTGTCTTAAGTTCTCCATCGACCTTTACCTTAAATCCTTCTAGACCTTCCTCATTAGCTTTTGTTTGCAATTTCACTTCTTCTATTCCTTTTTGAAAATCTACCAATTTCTCCTCTACTTCTCCTTGTATGTGACCTTTTAAATTTTCATCTATTTTATCTCCTAATTGACATATCTTCTCTTCCAATTCATTCTCTATGTCCTGTCTGATTCTAACACCATTTTCTTGAATTGTTTCTCTTAAATTTTTCTTTTGTCCTTTTATGTTTTCTTGTATATTTTTGATTTGCTCCTTCTGCTGTTCTTCTGCTTTCATCTAATTTTCTATTCAAGTATCGCCTCAGATACTTGAATAGACTATTCATATATTCCTTATTTTCTTCTAATTTTCTATTCAAATTTCCCCTCATATTGATCAAAAATTCCATTATTCGATTTACTCTACTTCTTTCCTCCATCTTTTGGGTTAATTCAATTTAGCCCCACGTTGTTGCGCCATTTGTTTTGATAATGATAAATTCTATAGATTTTTTTTATTTTTAATATTCTTTATTGTTAAATTAATATCTGACATTTTTTTTCTCATCTCTCTTCTCAAAACATCAACAAACACCATAACAAACATCACCCTTTTCCCCTAAATTCCCCCCTACATAATTTTTTTATTTCAATTCCCCTAAAATACACCTTCCTTAATCCATAAAATTCCTGAAGTAATTAGCGAGAAAGTATAATCGTTTCGATATTAAAATTGAAAAAAACTTTAGTTACATATTTGATTTAAAACGAATATATGTATCAAAATGTAAATACGTGCATACTAAAATGGAAAAATATGTTGCTTCAAATAATTTGAATAATTATATGTTGTTGAGTATACATACACAAAATGCAATATTTTTCCATTTGGACGTTGTTTCAGAGATTACCATCAGGCACGAAGGTTTATAATAAAGGAAAATATTTATTAATTATAATTTTTTGAACAATACATGACTTAAACAAAGCTACATTAACTTTATTAAAAAGAAAATTAGTTCTGACAATCACAAGATTTAATTCAAATAAATTGCTTGGTATAAAACCACCATCAAGCAACTTTCAATGGTATTTTCTAAATATATAAAAGTTCGCCATGAAAAATCAAGTTTATGAGATTAAATTTATTTTTGATGAGTGCAAAATTTCTTTTTCGGTCTCCAAAGATTTCATCAGGTAATATTGTTGAGTTGGGCCAAGAATTTGGGTTAATGGCACTGACTGCACTACAAAGTAAGTAAATCGTTACATTATCTGAAGAAAAGAGTGCAATGGAATTATTTTATTAGCTGTGTTTAAAGAGTTTAGTTTTTATCGTATAAAAGAACTTTTCAATAGTAAATTTTAGCTTGTATTTGGGTTTTATGGCAGAATTTTATTTGGTCTTAATTTCCTATTACAAAATTGTCATTTTCAAGGACACTTCAAGTATGTATGTAGTAAAATAATTATAATTAATAATTAAAGAATTATTTTTCTCTACTTATAAATGCAGAGAGGAAAACGGTTCTTTTTTCCTGTATTTAAAAAATCCTGATGATATCGTCAAAAACCTCATAATGCCAACTTAGGTCACTTTGAGTAAAATTTTTATTGGTAAGACTTAGATATATATCTATCTGTTGATGGGGGTGCCGATACACTGCGACCTATAAGATCTATTGTGCCCCCTTCTGCTGCCCATTCGTTAAGGATTTCTCAACGATTAGAGCAGTTCCTCCCGTCTTTCAAAAAGTTTAGGATGTCGGTAGGCTTAAGGTTAGGTAGATCTCCCTCTTCTATTTGATATTCTCCGAGGATTTTGCAGTGTTATGCATTCTGAGAGAATGTGGATAGATGTTTCCTCCTCTTCCTCGCAAAATCTTCAGTCTTCTTCCTCTACTAATCCGAGTTTCTTTAGGTGGCCTCTCAACCGGCAGTGCCCTGTTAGGATAACCGTTAATATTCTGAACTTGTTTTTACTTTTGCTGATGCAGTCGTCTGATCTCTTCTGGTTATAGTTTCCTCATTCCTTGCAGTCCTATCCAGTATTGGGATCTTTTGTTATTTACTTCTTTTCCAAGTTCATCAAGTATTGTACTGGTTATTATTCCACAGAAGGGTTCAGGTCCCAGAAGCGGTCTTTCAGTCCCTTTTTTTGCGAGTACGTCTGTTATTTCATTATCCTCCACTCCAGTGTGCCCCGGAACCCATAGGAGGTTGCCTAGTTCGTTTAGATTCTCTAGGCACTCCCAAACCATCTTAGAGTTCATTACGTGGGAGTTCAAAGCATTAATGGCTGCTTGGCTGCCATATATAATTTTCAAATTCAAAATGTACTGATTTCTCATGTTTTTTTTAGATTTATAAAGTTTTTTCTTCAATTGTCTTCTACCGGAGTTAGTTGATCCAAGAACAGCAAGGGGTTGGAAATAAGGAACAATTCTCGACAACACCTGAGGATTATTGAGCACAATTCCAATAAATCTCGATTTTTCCTACCACGTTTATTTTATTCTCCCATTTTCTATTCCATTATTTTTGGGTTACAATTTATTGTTTACTATTTTAAATCAAGAGTACCTATCAACGAATAAAATTGCTTAAAAGAGTTAAAAACAAGCTTTTATACAAGTGCAATAAAAATAAAAAATATTTTTACAAAAACGAGATTTTATAAAATACATTGAAGAAAAAATAATTTCTATAATTGTTAGACCTAGGTTTTTCTGTGAGTAACAGATTCAAAATCTTGCATTTTTGTGTGTTGAAACATTGGTTGGTTTTTGGTCACCTAATTTTTATGTTCTGCACGCCATTGGCAACGGGCTACTAAGAATGCATAAATGATTTATTTATTCGGCGGCAATATCTTTTGGTAAATGTATTATGCTGTGTTGCCAACGATTTATATTTAGTACTTTTGCTGCGCGGGTCAAGGGGAAATATCGTATGAAGTTATGACGCGTTAATGAAACCCCTTAAAGTACTGTTAGTAATGTTTCTGGAAAATTGCACTACAGATATAAAATAATTTTTAAAAATAAGGTATCTATGTTCCTTCAGTGCAATCAACCTTTTCCCAAGGTTTTTATAACCATTGCTGATGAATGAATTTGCAGGTAAAAATGTATAAAAATGGGAACTCATTTGAGGAATGTAAGAATGGTATATATTTTATCTTTTTCTCGACTTGAGCCGTCTCGATCGTTCGTGTTCATTCACAACTTTTATCCTATTATACTTTTATTGTAAAATTATAATGCAGTTCCTGGTAAGATACGTTTCCTGACAAGTTTCTCGTCTTCCATTGTAACCATTGAGTTATTGTTACATTCAGCTCGGACAAATTTTGTCCGTTGTTGGAAAAATATGCGTCAAGCGAAATATAGAGGTACTTAGTTTGTAATAATACCGAATTAATACCAAGACAGTTTGTTCTGTAATGCTGGATTTATGCAAGAGTGATTTTGAATTGCTGTCTTGGTAATTTGGTTCAGTTAATAAAGCATTTGATGTAAGCAGACAGTCATTAGCCTTAGAAATTTATTTATTACGAAAGAATTTATAAATATAATTTAACAAGCTGCATGGGAAATGAGTATTTGGCGCGAGTTGTACACTATACTTTTTCTACGATTACGTATTTCTTATTTTCAAAATGAAAGCAAACAAACAGTTTATTTTTATTTGACGTCTATTAACATTTCATTACTAAAAGAGAGCAAAAGGAGAGAGGAATATCATCAATAGAACATAGATTGGCTGCTATGGCTCATGGCGTCAAGTGAAACTATTTTTTCTCACTTCCCTATTGTAAGCCCCACGAACGCTTTTAATTTTTTTTTATAATTTCACATCATCTATTTCCATTATCTGCATTAGCACTTCTTCGCTATTGCTTCTGGCCTGCCAATATTTAAATTTCGGGTCTGTTTTATTCCACAGAGACGGCTGTTTTTCGTAATGATTCAAAAATTCCTCAATATTCAACTTTTCCATTTCGAATATTGCAAAACATAACCTACTATTTGTTTTTTTACGCCGCACGTCCTACTGATAGTCCCGAAATGTCACGGCAATGCACGAGAATGAACGAAGCTTCAAAAAATATCACGAAAATCAAACCTCTCTTGATTCCGTGACATCGATGTCGCGACAGTATGACATTGTGACTTTTTCAGTTTTCATGAAATGAATTGGGGCATTCACTGTGAAAACGAACCTTTAAGCAGGCGCTATTTTTACCTACTTTTAGGTTTTAAGTTATTACCGACTGAGTAAAAAAAAATACAGAAAAGAGTGTCGTAAATTTGTTATCTTATTTAATAACTATATAATTTATAATTTAATTCGTGCAAACTTGAATTTGTTGCGTTTAAGAACTGTCAGTTGCGGTCAGTGAAGTTTTATCAAACTGTCAAAGCCACCTATGAAATATGTAGGAAATGAATCATTTCCTACGGCTTCGGCTTTCAATCTTGTCGAAGGAAAAGTTCCAATACCACCGCCAATAAGAAAAATAATCCTCTCATTCTTAAATATCCCATAATGACACCCACTCTGTCTCCTAATGTCGTCAATAAAGAACAAATACAAGACCTCGGATGCGCCAATAAAAAAAAACAAATCGGGTGCCCCTTCGAAATTCCAAATAAAATATTTTCTCAAAGCGGGTGCGGCTCTAACGACTCCGTCCTCAGTCGTCCGAGATGAATCAGATAAAAAAATAGTTTCGATCATTTCCTTAACGACCGAAACACTTTCCTGTTTTCGTTTTGTGTGTATATGTGTGGGGAGCGCGAGGGACGAGGGATTATTTCTTTGTGTTTTGTGTAGGCTGATGGGTATGCAACAGTCCGTGAGCCATAGGCGTACGCCAAGAAAACACTCGATGTAGCAGTCATTGTCTTTTGATAGTTCATATTTCCGGTATACAGAGTTAGAATAATCTAATAATTCGTTGTAGAGTGACAGAAAACATTTCCGTTAAAGGTTTTATTTGACGAAATTCAAAAGGTAAATTATAATTCCAGAACTAACATGGAACTATTATTGTTGTTCTTAATGCTCCTCCAGTTTCTGGTAAGAAATGTTTAATAAAATTTCAATTTCCAAATTTTTTATGTAATAGACAAGATGGTAAATGAGTAAATTCAGTTTAAATAATATATAACCACTAAATGACATGTTTGCATAATTTTTATTACAAATTATTCTGTAATAAAAACACCATTTGAAATGCATAAAATTTCAGTGAACATTCAACCATGCGACTTAAATGCACGAAAAGATCGAGAGATGGCGATTGGAGCTGTCATGTTTTAATTATGATATCGTCACAGACCTGGGAAACTGAACGTTGGCGCGTTTTCTCGAGTTTGTATGATAATAGTTAGTCCAGTTTCTAATTCAAAATTAGTAGAGTTACCCAGGTCCCTATGCCACCCAGGAATCACGCGGAACTAAGAGTATCTATTCTTTTCTGGGGCGCACGTATTACGAACGTGATGAGGAAATTAGAGCTTGGATTAGTGGACTCACGGGGTGATTCAAAATTAGTAGAGTTACCCAGGTCCCTATGCCACCCAGGAATCACGCGTATGGTTCATTGGATCAGATCAAAGAACTTTCCGTATTCCGTAAAAGATGAGGGACATCTTATCAAAGCAACTGCACACTTTGAAAGGTTGAACATTGATTTTAAAGGACCAATACCCTCTAACACCCAGAATCGGTACATAATTGATGAATTTAGTCGCTTCCCCTTCGCCTTTGCCTGTAAGGATGTATCTTTAAGTACAGTTATTAAATGTCTCAATGATTTGTTTTCTACTTTTGGCATTCCAGCTCAAAATATGACCCTGCTGTGGATGAAGTTCAATTGTTGCAGGGTAACTCAGAGTATTCCTTTATAAGACTGCCTGACGGGCGAGAGACAACCGTTTCCAATAGAAAACTGGCTCCAGTACCACAAAATGTTGAAGAAGTCCTGTCAGATGATGACCTAGATGATGACCTAGATGATGACCTTGATGATGACCAACAAGGAGTTATCTCTCCGAACCAAGACCCACCTGCCAATGCTGATTCGGATGCAGGCAACAGCCAACCACGCCGTTCGTGCAGAAACCGTAGACCTCCAGCCTTCTTCATCTCTTCATACTGGGGGGGGGGGGGGGTTAATGTGATAATAGTTTCCGTACTATATCTATAGAGTTTGACATAGCCTGTCACGTCACTATATAAAGATTGTCATTCATACATTACAGTGTTATTTTAAAGTTGAATAAAGCCATTATTTCGTTTAGTTTTACTTAAATTGGTATCACACTTCGAGTTGAAATCGACATACATTTTGGAATTACGAGTTCTCATTTTAAGTTTCATATATATTTAATTCATTTCAAATAACATTAATTTGTGAATAACTGAGATCTAATAACTGCGTATGAAGTTGAGAAATTCATATAGAATGTTTGGCAACACTGTAACCATTGTGCCCTTCAGACTGCTTCCTGCTTCGGACTATTTTATATACTCGGAAATTTGACGTTGTTTGCATTAGTTCTTCGTTCGTTTAGCCTTCAAGCGCTCTCAGTGATTGCCCAACACTTGTGACGTAAATTCCCAGTCTTTTTTTGGCAAACGGGAGTATTTTTTTCGGGATTTTTAAAAAAACTACTCCTACTAAAAAACCGAAAAAAATATTTTTCGGGTTGACTCGTCGTAATGCGAGTAGTCGTATTTTTTGCGTTGATAAGAAAAGTGTCAAAAGAAATTTATAACCGCCTGAAATATCTTGATCTACATAAGGTGTTAGGACGCCTCTGCGGTAAAAATTACCTGAGCGCGACCAAGAACCTCCGTTCCGTCCGACGACCATTCCATTGAAAGAAATAATAAATAAATTGGTTATAACCTGTCGCCCACCTTCAAAACGCTTCTTCGAAAATACACGAGAAATCGAAAAAGGTGTTATTTTGGGATGATAGTAACCTTGGGCCTCGAGCCGCTCGGACTATTGTCCGTTCGACGAGCCGATGAGGAAGGCCCCGAACCGATTCTTTTGTCGTTCCCAACGCCTGCTAGATCCTTAGAATACCGAACAGGGATTAAGAATATATCAGGAACGTACTATCCGACCGTAAAAAAAAAGAATAGGAGCTTGAAGGATGTTGTCAAAAATTAGTATATTTATATATACTTGTTTTTCTTAATTAATGTTCAAATGTTCAATCGTATTATCGTGAGAGAAAATTGTTGTCCCGTCTACTCTTTGGATACATTAAGCGGACGAGCATTATTATCCTTAAATTTGAATTATTTTACTACTGCTACTGCTTAGGGAAGAACAATTCAGAAAATTTTCGGCAGTAAGTAAACTGTAAATGTAGTGAAAATCTTTATCACCTCCATCAATATCGTAGTGTAATCTTTTCCTGGTCTCTGGTAGATTTAATACTAACTATAAACATGCTGAATGAATTTTTTTGTGATATGTTGTTAAACTCGATTTCTTTTCTCGATTTTTCTTCTTCCTGTTTTCGTTCTTCTTCTAGTTTATATTTTAATCCTCTACAACATGCTGGACATTATTAGTTATTGTTAAGCTAAAAGCTAAAAAAACATTGTTGGAATCCTAGCAGTGTTGGTAAAGGATATGTTGATCCATCTTTTACTAAAGCCAAACATAACAAAACATTTTATAGTCTACATAGTAAGAATCGATCTAAAAATTAAGCACTCCCGCGACAAGCCTTCCGTTGGCTTTTAAGTGTTGTTCTTAGGGAAGCAAACAATACAAAAGACAATATTATACGATTCAAAATATTCGAGACGACCTCGAATAGTTCTTATCATGGTTGCACAGGATTTGCATAAATTTTAAGTATTTATTTATTTACTTCAAATTTGTGGTGTTTATTTTTACTTTCACATATGTAAGTACTTAGGTTTTTTACATTGATAAAGAAACTAAAACTTGCCTTCACACTTTTTCCAGACTTAGGACTGGCAAAACAAAAAATTAATTTTTGTCAATTTGTATAGTACAACCCAAATGTGCTTATTTACTTATTACAACTGATAAATTAATAGGATTAGATAAAATTCTCGAGTAAAAGGCCATCAATCAGTCTCAAATATCTTGAATCGTATATATATAGGTAATACAAGATGAATAAAATTTAAGGATAAGTTATTCCGAAATGGTCGGTAATTAAAACTTTTGCTACGGTCCTGTGCAGATTTCGAAGTTGGGATTAGGGAATACGTTTTGATACAAACTTGTGTGTACTTTTAGTTTTGTGTTTTTCTTTTCTACTTTTTTTTTTGAAAAACTACCTGCGGAACTAAGAGTATCTATTCTTTTCTGGGGCGCACGTATTACGAACGTGATGAGGAAATTAGAGCTTGGATTAGTGGACTCACGGGGTGAAAACCGCCCTCTTGGGTGGCATTTGAGTTGAGCTAGGATGATGTATTTAATTTTTTGTATGGTCGAGGTTTGAAGGATTTCAGGATTTCTTTCCTCCTTTTTTTTATTAATGAAATAGTACCTATATTGTACATTCAGCGCGAGTTGTACACTATACTTTTTTCTACGAGTATTTCTTATTTGTATAATGGATTTGGACTTACCAAAAAATTGAAATTGAAATTTACACAATGATTTATTATTAATCTGTTAAGTATTAAATTAAAAAGAATCATTTCTCGTTATAATTAATCTCATTTTATAACTTTTTCTAGAATATCGTTTTTTCTACCTTGAATACTATTTTGTGCCGAAAGAACCTCGCACAAATCTTATGGGAATTGGCTCAAGGTCAAATTGGCTGAAATTTGGATATATTGTTCGTTTCGGCATCCTGAGCAAAAGTGTCAATGGACACAAAGCTCAATTTTGCGTATTTTTGGCTCCTAAGCTCCTTGGATTTAACATTATTTTCTACTTAAAAACGTAATCTTTTCAAACTTAAGTATTTGCTGCGTTAAAAAAAAGTACCCTCTTATAGATGTGCTACCATCTATGGTAAGAAGAGAGTATTGACATTAAATTTTGACTGAATCTAGTCAAGATGTCACTCTCTTCTTTTTTATCCCTTTCAGAGATTAATACAAAGTGAGTAAACCAGTAAGGAATTTTAATTTATTAGATTCGACATCCTAAGACCGGTTTCTGTCTTTCGACTTCATCAGTTGACTAGATTCAGTCAAAATTTAATGTCAATACTCTCTTCTTACCATAGATGGTAGCACATCTAAAAATGTTATCTTATAGCGGATATAGCTATTGACTTGTACGAGTTTGGAATTTTATTTATTGGATTCGAAAAGCCTAACTGATGAAGTCGAAAGACAGAAACCGGTCTTAGGATGTCGAATCTAATAAATTAAAATTCCTTACTGGTTTACTTACCCTCTTATATTTTCGAGGTCGCTGCATTCAAATCTAATGCCAATATAATAATATTGACAGTTGACAGCTGTCAAACTAACTGTCAAACAGCATGTAACAATCAAAATTAATATGTAAATATATGTTTTTAAGGTTGCTCAATTCAATTCTGTTGTCAAAAAGACGATATTGACAGTTTACAGCTGTCAAACAACAAGCAATAATCAAAATTGATAAAATCCACATGTAAATATATGTTTTTGAGGTGGCTGAATTCAAAACTGATGTTAAAAAATCAATATTAACAATTGACAGCTTTCAAATAACTGTGAAACAGCGTGTAACAATCGAAATTGATAAAATTGACATATAAGCATATGTCTTTAAGGTTGCTTAATTCAAATCTGATGTCAAAAAGACGATATTGTGAATTGAGTACTATCGTTAATTAAATTAAATATTTGACTGTGCATGATAATGTGTCAAGATAGAGTAATAATTAGGTGGCAGCAAACATGCTTCAGTTGTTTCTAAAATATCGTTTTTTTTTACCTTCAGTTTTAAATTTTGCTATCTCAGAAACATATGTTTGCATGCGGATTTCTTCCATTTTGATTGTAGCTTGCTTTTAGGCAGCTAGTTTTGACAGCTTTTAACAATTTTTTGACATTAGATTGTCACGTTGTATTTTCCTAGGGCTCCTTAACCAATTTTCCGGAGTTGTTTTGCCCTTACCTTTGTTAGTTTGACAGCTGTCAACTGTCAATATTATTATGTTGGCATTAGAATGCAGCGACCTAGAAAACATAAGAGGGTACTTTTTTTAACGCAGCAAGTACTAAACTTTTGAAAAGATTACCTTTTTAAATAGTAAATAATGTTGAATCAGTGGAGCTTTGGAGCTCCGTAGGAGCCGAAATACGCAAAATTGAGCTTTATGCAAATTGAGACTTTTGCTCAATTTTACCGGTAGCCAATTCCCATAAGATTTGTGCGGGGTTCTTTAACATTCTAACATTTTTATTTATAGTTTTGGTGTATTTTTGAATCTTCCAAATTTCTGTTTTATGTCAGCGCATTTGCAGATTTATGTATTTGAGTGTATTTTGATCAAAAACACGATTTTGTTTAATTCTTATTTAACCTTATTTTCTCTTTATTTTTCTAAAAATACTCTTTTTTTCCTTCCAAAACTTGTCCGAAAAATTACTTTTTGTCGTTTTCGACATTTCCAAAAATATAAAACGCATTTTACGCTTTTAATTCCACCATACAAACGTTCTCTGAGCGAATATAAAAACTATTGTTACATTTTCCTTGCTGTTGGAATAAAATTAAAAGTTTCTTTGTGATTATCAAACCAAAAAAAAATCGTTCACTTAAAACACCAAATGCGCTTATATAGTTGGGAATTCATATAGTTAGAAAATACAAGAAAATGTGGCAGATGCAAGGAAGGGTCGTTGTTCCCAGTTTTACTGATTTTTCCGGGATCGCAAGCAGAGGGTTTTTACTGTAGATGTCATATGACGGACTGGCAACCATAAATAACTTCTTTGGGGGTATCTCTGGAACGGAAGCACAAGACTGATAGGAAGAAACGTCGTCTTTTATTCTTAAACTACGTTGTTATTTTTCTCAGATTTGGATGAAAATGTTACGGCAGACGTTTCTCGTTCGGATTACACGAAAAATTCGTGGGAGTTTAGGAAATTTTCTCCCTTTTTATTCGCGAGAACGACGAAATTTTGGTGTATGAGTATTATATCAAGGAAATAGAGACGGTGTAAGAGAAATTTTTATGGCGCAAGGATTATTGGTAAGAGTGATCGTAAGGTACTTTTTTTTTAAATAAAGTAATAATTTAAACTATTCTGGAAATACTAATTATTAATTTTTCTTTAAATTATTATCACTATACAGGGTATCAAACGCTTGAGTCATGTCGATGAAGCTTTTTATTATTAAAATATTTCTAAATTTAAATAATCTAAAAAAATCGTACGAAATTAATCATTTTGGATGTTGAAAATTACCAAAAAAAAATATTTTTGTGAATAAGTGGTTAGTGGTAAATCAGGAAAATAGTAAAGACGTGTGCAACATTTATACTCTGTTTTAAAATGATTGTAAATTATTTTAGTTAAAATTTACATTTCTGTTTGTGTAGTTCTGTGATTGTAACACGCAGAATTGTTAATTCTGTAATGATAGGCGATAAAAAGTAATATTGATGAAATGGTACAAACGTCTAATTATACTCCTGTGAAACTAAAGTGCAATTTAATCGTGCATATGAAAACTTTAGTGTTAAATGAACATGACGCTCTAGTAGTAATAGTAGTACGTGAACATTTCAATAGTACTAAAACTGTTCGGAGTATATTATATATTTTGTTATATCATTTTGAAAATGACTTGCGTCAAAAATTAAAGAACTTTTTTAACGCAATAAGTGGTTTTATTCCATGAGAAGAGAAATTGAACTAACAAGGAAACCACTATGAGCTTCAGTGAGTGTTCACATATGACCGAAGTTGGAGAAGCAACCATTTATAGATTTCTGAAGCAACGAAAGGATGGAAGTATTACAGTAGCACCTAAAACGTCAACTGGCAGAAAACCCACTAAAACAGACGATATTATGAAACAACTGATCCGAAAAAAAGTGCATTCGTTTTATTTACAAAAAAAGATACCTACTTTGGATAAACTTTTAGTAGACATTAATGGAGACGATACTTTGCCAAACGTTAAAAGAGACAAATTGTGGAAAACTTTACATGAATTAGACTTCGTTTGGGAGAAGAACGATAGAAAATCTGCGCTCATAGAGAAAGATGAAATTATTTGTTGGAGGAGGCAATATTTAAGGGAAATTAGAAAATTAAGAAGAGAAGACAAAAATATTTTTTATTTAAATACGGATAAATGAAGGACATTTTGTAAAAAAAAGTTTGGCAAGATAAACAGGTTACAAATGCGCGTCAGGCATTCATAGAAGGTTAAAATTTCCATAGTGGTAAAGGTCCCCGTTTAATTATCACTCATATTGGAGGAGATAAAGAATTTGTTGATAGATGCTTGTTAGAATTTGTTTCAAATTCTACGAAGGAATAGAGCTTCTGTGGTTCACTCGTAAGGGAGTGAATTACAATTATTATTATTATTATTATTATTATTATTATTATTATTATTATTATTATTATTATTATTATTATTATTATTATTATTATTATTATTATTATTATTATTATTATTATTATTATTATTATTATTATTATTATTATTATTATTATTATTATTATTATTATTATTATTATTATTATTATTATTATTATTATTATTATTATTATTATTATTATTATTATTATTATTATTATTATTATTATTATTATTATTATTATTATTATTATTTTTCAATTTTCCAATATTGGCCAATAAGTTAAAACTCAACGAAAATAAAACTGATAACTTATTAATTAGTTCCGATAAGTGGGCCAAACAATCAAAACCGGTGAAATTATTGGGTATATATTTTGACACATACTTGAACTGGAAACCTCATATAGATCACCTCTGTTCTAAACTAGCCTCGCAAATATTTGTTATTCGTCAACTCAAATCGTGCTTACCACTTTATCTGCTTAGAACTATCTATTTTTCCTTAATTCACAATAGCATAACGTATGGAATGAGGCTATGGGGAAATTCCACAAATGCATATAAAGTATTTATACTCCAAAAGACAGCAGTAAGACTTATTGATAACGCTCCCATAAATACACCTTCCTTCACTGTATATTTTAGAAACACTGTTGGAAACTCACAGTAATCTAAATGACTTAAATAAACATGTTGATGTTCACAATTACAACACTAGATTTTGTCAGAATATAATCATCAAAAACTCTAGGTTAAAATGTACTAAAAGTAACACTTTGGATGTTTCCCTTTTTAATTCCCTTCAAAGGTACTTTTCTCACGTTAGACTTGAAAACATGTCAAAAAATCTATTTAAAAAATTTGTAAAAGATTTTCTGTTAAACTATTGCTTTTACAGTACGGACGAATTCTTAAAAGAATTAAACTAAATTTGTATATGCCACTGTTTCTGGAAACAACTTACTATTTAGGTATGTAATTATAATAAGTTTATATGACGCTAGTACCCGAAATACAAACAAATTTATATGGAATCACCCCGCATTTCTAAAAACGAAATATAAGTGTTTTATGAGAAAATATTTTTTTCCAAAGATTTTTTTTTAGTATATATATCATATAAATTTGGTTGTGTGTATATTTATTATTAAATTTTAAGGAAAGGTGCTAACCTAATATCTAGTAGGTATACTATTTTTATAAAAACAAATGTGGGTACTTAATATTGACAGTTTACTATTTTTTATATTAAAGTAATTTCGTGTTCCCCGTTACTGAGTTATAGAATTATTGGTGAATCCCTTATGGTTTGCTTATTTAAATTTTATGATGTATTGTATTCGAGATTTTTCGGGGTGGTCATACTAAAATCTAGTGAAAATTCAGATAAGAAGGTATCAACATTTACTTTTTTTCCCCATTGAACAATCCGGTATAAAAATTGTGCTATCATGTATTTTCAAACGGAGTATAGTTCATTCCTAAAATCAATGCCAAAATTGCTTTCTTTTACAAAAAACACAAAAGATTGTAAATTTGAAAAATACACATGTTCCATAATTTAAATACCAGATTTTTCGACAATTTTTACAAGATAAATGAAGATCCATAATAAAAATGTATTTAAAACTTAATCTAAGATAAAATGTCACAGAAAATTGAAGTTATGAACAATTTTCCTTAGAAAAATCAGATGTATTCGGTAATGTGGAAGCTGAATATCGAGATTAAATTCCTTATTTTCCGATATAGGTCGATAAACATTGACGAATACTATTTTAGGGGTTGGATTTACGCATCCCCCTTCTGCAACAAACCCTCTGGATACAATCACATCCACCCTCCCCTTATCTAATTTATGTAATTATCCATGAAGCTAAGCACCGGTTCAATCTCCATATTTTACAAAATAAAAATCTAAAAACCTCTCCGATACCTATTTTCATTGTAATTAAACGAAAACAAAAGATATTTTTGGTGCCAGCTGCACTGTTATATAAATTGAATCGCTATTCATTTGTTCTTAATTCTACTAAATTTATTCCATTCTTGTTGTGTTAAAAACGAACAAAACAAAAATCCCTCCCCCGTCTTTTAGCTTCCCCGAACAAAAAATCTGCAATGGGGCGTCCAAACAATATCCAGTGGCGTAGAGATATTTATAAAAATCAGGAACATACCCTTTTGGAATAAGCGGCATCCTTTGTGTCTTCGAAAACAACTTCACTGAATTCTAAAAGTCTGATTCCACGGGGGCCCGACTCATCCTATTGTTTGGATATTCAAATGAAGCGCTGAAGAAGTAATAACATCGTGAAATGCATTTGGTCGCGTAGTTATACTTTCAGAAGACGGAGCTTTCCCTCATTTAATTTAGAAGAAAGGAAATATTTGGATACCGTTATTCCACGCCATAGGATAGGGGAGCTATTGAATGGCCAGATCGCTCCCCAGACTTGATCCCACTGGATTTATTTTTATGGGGGAACTGAAGTCTGTTGTTTACAGAACACCACCACTATCCATTGATGATTTGCGTAATAGAATCTTAGGGGAATGTATAGAAATTTAATACCACAAGTCTTTGAAAATGTTTGGAACGCTTTCGAGAATGTAAACGGTGAATATTCTGAAGATTTGATTTAATTAAAATAATGGAAAGACTCCTTGTTTTATTATTTCGACATTTCTCTACTGTCCAAGGTAACCATTTTTTTAATATCTGTAAATATCTTAGAAAGTTCATTATGTAATTAAGTCGTTTTTTCACATAGAGATACTAAAAAACTACGCCCTTGCAGAATATGTCAAAAAAATACAGTTAAATTTGATTTTTTAAATGACGCCTTTTTTAACACTTCTACGTTCAATTCTTATGCATTAGAAATGTCGTTGAAAGAATTTGACACGCGCCCATGTCCGAAACCCCTACGCGATTATTCTTGTACGCCCGCCTGCATCCAAAAATAATTCATTTACACTAAGAATGCAATAATAAAAGAGGGTCGAAGTAAAAATCAGTACGTTCATGCGGCTCTTAGACCCGTCCTAGTGCGCAAACCCCATAAGAACAGGCCAAACCGAGGCGAACTCTCAACACGGCGAAGTCCTCAGTCAGTCTACGGCAACCAAATCGCGCGATCGTATCGTATCGATGTAACCATGTCGCTACCGCTACGTATTCTAGTGCTGCTTTGGACTTTAGTGCCGCTTATCAGTGCTATGGGGGGAATTTGTCCCGCAGCGTGCACGTGCAAATGGAAAGGTGGTAAACAAACAGTGGAGTGTATGGAACGAGGACTTATTACTATTCCTGATAGTATAGATCCTGAAACGCAAGTGCTAGATCTATCCGGAAACAACCTCCAAATTTTGCATCGAGAAACTTTCAACCGAACTGGACTTATTAACCTCCAAAGAGTGTTCTTGCGTAGCTGTCGTATAGGCCAAATTGATAACCTAGCCTTCAGAGGGCTTACCAATCTCATTGAGCTAGATCTATCCCATAATTTACTCACGAGTATTCCTTCTGGGACCTTTAGAGATATTCCATTCTTAAGAGATCTTATAATCTCAAACAATCCAATTCAAAAAATTGAATCACAGGCATTCCAATTAGTTCATGGGTTAGTAAAGCTGGACTTATCTAATTGCGAGATTCAAAATGTAGCTCCAAAAGCCTTTGAAGGGATAGAGATGCTGGAATCCTTAAAGCTCAATGGAAATCACCTATCTGAACTTCGATTAAGAACAGTAGAAACACTTAGCAGACTTCACGGAGTCGAGCTTCATGACAACCCTTGGCACTGTGATTGTCGACTCCGCTCAGTTAAAGAGTGGTTAGTTAGAAATAATATACCTTATCCAGAGAATCCACGATGCAGCGGTGGCCCGGAAAGAGTAATCCATAAAACCTTTGCAGATCTCCACATAGATGACTTCGCTTGCAAACCTGAGATACTCCCAGCTAGCAGATTTATCGAAGCTGTGTCAGAAGACAACGCTACCATTACTTGTAGAGCTAACGCTGTACCCACAGCTCAAGTTAGGTGGTATTGGAACGGCAAATTATTAATGAATAACTCTGTTTTTTCGCCGCACCAAATGATTTACATTTTTGAAGAAGGAAAGCAAGAAAAGAGAAGTAATTTGGTTATCACCAACGTCCAAGAAGGGGATGTTACTGAATTTTATTGTGTAGCTGAGAATCGAGCTGGCAGTTCTGAAGCTAATTTTACTTTGAGAGTCTCTCTTCGACCTTTAGGTATAACTTCATTAGGAAATGGTCAAATTGCAGGACTCAGCGCAGCTTTAGTATTCCTTATCCTGTTCATACTGATTGTTATATCAATTCTTCTACTTAGATTAAGACGGTTGCCGTTTGCTGAAAGTAAAACTCCTGGTCAAATTGAAGTTGTCACTGTAGTAAACGGTGGTAATCTTCCTAATGGAAAATCTGTTTCTCCTGTGAATTCCCCCGAAGAAACTTCTTCATTTACAGAACGGAAACCACCTGCAGAGTTAAATTTTTGCAATCCAGTCCAAAAGCCTCCTAGATTGAATGATATTCCTTACTCTACAGTTCATTATAGTGGACATGGAAGTGTCATTACCAGTTCTTGTTTTGTATCGCCATCTTCAGCTTCAGGAAACAATCCGGATTTGATTAATGATACCAAAGGAGGGGAACTAGGTGTCGAAAACCAATTCGATAGGCCGTTAAGTGGAGAGTATAGTAGAAATCAAGATTCTCTCTACCCTTCGGGATTATGGGATAGTGAATCTGCTCCTGCGAACGCTAACTTCCAGTACAATGATAAAACTCCCATAATGCACGACGGCACTAGTGCAGGTGGTTCTGTAGAGGAACTTAACTTCCGCTTAGCCCAAGGTACTAACAGGCTAGCTTCTTATCCTTCAGATTATGGTCTTCCAATAGCAGAAACGAAAGAGAACGTTTCGATACCAGCTTCCCAAGTAAACTTACCAGTGAATGCAAAAACTTTGAGGGTGTGGCAAAAGGGTGCTGTACCAGTATTACCTCCAGTAACGGCTTTAAAAAGAGTGCTTACAAATTCTAGGAACTCTCCAGATGAGGGGTACCAAGAAGGGTGCGGTACAGACGTTTAAATTTCTTGTAACCAAAGACGTTCCTCAAATGTTGGTACCTACTAACTTTAAAGTGAGAGTTGCTCAATTTGGCAACTTTTTAAGTGCTGTGAACATATATATCTTGTATGTATAAAAATCCCTGTGTGATATTTGGCTCATAGTCAAGTTTTTGTGAATATTGTGCATAATTCTTAGGATAAAAGTTAATATTGACGAATATTGGAGTATACATGGTGAAAAGACTGATTTAGGTAGATTGTATATTATAATTGTGAGTATTACTAATTTGGGGTGCGTATTTCTATGTTATAGGAACGGTACTTCAAAATGTGGTTTTACTTTGATATCAAAGAAATGTGAGATTATTTATATGCGTACAGAAAATATAAAATTTTGTTGTGTTATTTTGTTTTCTTTTATTTCTTTATTTTCGTTTAAACTGAATTTCCGTTTAATTATCTACATTTTTTTGTTATTGTTTCCTCTTTTTGATATTCATGAATTGATTCCTGTACTTTATTGCTACTTTATGACACTTTTAATCAATCGTGGCTATTTTAAAACGACCGGAAATGAATTATTGGCGTTTTAATTAAAGCTTTTTAATAATTTTGATTACACATCGGCAGCAGTTAGATAACAAAATATTTTCTAATAATCATATTTGATGGCTTTACAGTTGTTTCAATTAAAAGATCGATAGTTTATAGAAAATTGAAATATGGTATTTAAATTTATTATATATATATTTATTTTAAATCAATACATTTTGTGATATTTTGCAACTTTTGTTAGGCATAAATTGCGATTAAAAATAGCGAGTTTAGGGGTTTGAAATTTCGCACAGTTGTAGCTATCGGTGTTCTAATATCAGACCAAAAATAGTACATAAAAAAGGAACCCCAGGTGGTGGGAATTTATGTACCTATGTTGATGATCCTACTTTCATTTTTCCACAGAGAAAGATAACCTCAAAATTTTTTATTAAATAACTAATTATTGTTTTTTAAATTTGCTAAAAATTAAAATTTGGAATTGTGATTAAAAGTGAAATTAATAGTTGTTAAAAAGTTATTCTCAACCATCTGGGAGGGGAAATTTATGTACAGGGAGGTCCTTCAGTAATTGTAGGTACATAGAAGTGTGGTAGATTCCTCACTTTAAAATATTAAGATCTGAACCAGTTTGCTCTAATAAAATGTTGCTAATAAGGAATATACAGGATGTTAAAGAAAATTTATTTCTTGCAATAACTTTAGCGTTTTTGGATATATATTGATATAATAAATAAACATAACCTCTATAAATGTCAAAATTGCAAAATTTTCAATTTTAATACTTACCAACATAAATTAAAAAATTTTCAAAATAACTAAAATTTGGTAATTTGATTTTAAAGAAAAAATTGGTTGTTGATAAAAAAATTTCGGCTGAAAACAAATATTTTGAGTTTTTCCCAGAAATTGTATAATTATATCGAAATGGAATCTAATTAGATTTAGAATTGTTAAAAAAAGGAGGTTATTTGAGTTGAAAGAAAAAGAGAAGGACTTTATATACAAAAGAGGAGATGTTGGAGGTAGCTTGAAAGAACTAAACGAAGTTTTATAAAAATAAAAAGAAGAGTTCTTGTGGATAAAAAATATTGAACAATGTTTTTTCCTGAAAAGAGGTATTTAAAAAAAACTATTGTATTGATTGGTGTGATGAAAATTTTCTTAGTTACAGTTTGTTCATATACTTTTTTTTTTTTTTTTTTTTTTTTTTTATGGCCGTTGGATATGTTTTCCATTTAGCCAGAATCGATAATATTAACCCTACCTATTCCAAAAGAAACCCCCCCACAACAAGGGTTCATATACTTCTATTTCAGAAGCCCATACTGGTTTGCTAGTTCAATTTGTCTATTTTCGTCTGGAATAAAAACACTTATTTTCTTGAAAAAAGTTTTAAACCTATTTTGACAGTTTGTTATAATAAAGTATATGAATTTCTCTTTTTTCGTCTGGAATAAAACCACTTATTTTCTTGAAAAAAGTTTTAAGACGAAAATAGAAAAATTCATATACAGGGTGGGACATAGAACAACCGCAGATTCTCCAATTCAAAATAAAACGATTAAGCGAAATATGCTTAGATAAAATGTTACTCGTTTCCGATTAGTTGAAAACTGAAAAATTATTAATGGCCATAATTTTTTTAATACACCGTATAATTTTACTCAAATCGGCACACTTATTAAATATCATAAAATGCACCTAACAGTAAAAAAAAACAGTTCAGTACGCTCTACCAGTGGCGTACGGTAGGAGTAAGTAATGCTTGTACCCCTTCTAAATGTTACGCCGCTGTCTAAATTTTAATTTTGACTATAATTTTAATTTTTTTGATATTTTCTAAGTCAATAATGTATACTTGTTAGTTTGTTGTAAAGTCATTGTTTTTCGAGATATTTTCTGGTCCTGACATCGTTTTTGCTGCTTCTAATATCAAATGACATCCTGTATCCGAATATGACCTCATTTTCCCCTATCACCCACCGTTTTTGGGGGGTGTCCCCCCCCCCCCCCCACCTATTTTTATCACTTTTCCATAATTTGGAGGGATAATAAAAGGTAGAGTCATGAAACACTGAGGTCATGTTCAGATTCAGGAGGTCATTTTACATAAGAATTTTTTGCCAACCAGTGTAATCATGCAGCTGATCCCTAAAATGCAATTATCTCGTAAACCGTTAAGTTTTAAGATTAATAATAAGTATGCATTTTTTCTACTAAAATAACGTTGCTTTAATATTCTTTTACAAGAATAGCGCTAACTTAAAGAGCAAAAAAGTTTATCGCACATTTATGCCACAAATGTGGCCTAACTAGCGCCCTCTACAAATTACATCGAAGTAGGTACCAGATTCTGATTTCTCGTGCCCAAAAACCCCCAGTTCCAAATTTTTATGTATACATATCCAAAAACGCTAAAGTTATTGCAAAAAATAAATCTTAAAATTTAACCTTTGACACCCTGTATAATTTCTTATTATCAAATCATAATATTTGAAAGTGAGGAATCTACCATACTTCTATGTACAATTACTTAAGGGCCACCATGTATGTTTATCAATTGACTTTATTTTTTTGTCCCCAGAGGGAGATAAGCTATAAAATTTATTAAATAAACAATTACTAGAAAAAATAAAAATTGCAATTTGGATTTGGGAGATTTTAGAAAAAATGAAATCAAGATTTATAATATAAAAATTATTGAGAAAATGGGAGAAAAATGAAAAAATTAGGATAAATCCTAAAACCACCGCCAAAATCGGTGTCGCTAGAAATACATAGGTAATTGTAAATTTAAAAAAGCCAGATATCTAAATAGCCGATTATTGAACGTTTTTTTTTAAATAAAACCAACATAAAGTTGTTATTAACTAATGAAATATTGTATTTTAAAATTACTAAAAATTCAATTTTGGCTTTGAGAGTATATAGAAAAAATGAAATATTTTACAATCTAAAAATACTTTTTACACCATTGAAAATATGACAGAATATTAAAAAAAAAACAAATATTTGCTTAGTATTTTCGACTGCATTTCATTTCATACGCAAAAAATGTTTATTTTTAGTGAAATTCATACAAAATTAAAATAAACATAAAATAGTAGATGATTTTATAAAATCATAAATGTGACAAACGATTTTTCTAACAAATAAACGAAAACGAGATAATTTAATAAAAACTTGAAAAATGTGCTTGTCTTTGTTACTGGACTGAATGAGTGGACGTTTCGAGCTTAATCATCTTCAGAGAGAAAGACAATGAAATATGTAAAGTTGAAAAAAGTAAAAATTATATCAAATCCTTAAATTAAAAATTGTTATTACGAAGGCAGTTGTTAGATTTTTTGGTAAAAAAAATTTGGAGCTAATTTTATTATATTTGTTTATTGCAAAAATAAAATAAAATAGGAGATATACCGGGTGATAATGAGACTAGCGCCATACTTATATCTCCTTCAATTTTCAACTGATTTGAATAAAATTTGGTACATAGATATGAGACACCATTTTGGATTGACAGACGTATAAAAGCAAAATCCGACCATTGGGTTCCCCAGAAAAAATCCCAACTTCGATTTTTTAAATGGAACACCCTATATATTTGATATTTTTTGGATTCTATGGCTCAAATTACATACGACAGTGTTGCCAAATTTGTTATTTTAAGTGAAAGTAGTTAAAAAAAATGATTATGTTTAGGTTTTAACAAAAAGAAAGTGATACATAATGTGTATCGTTGAATTGGCAATTAAATTCTTTCTCGAATAGCAAAATAGCCCTCGGTAGGAACCATTTGAAAAAAACAATTTATTCGTTAAAATTGAATTCAGAAAATTTGAAAATTCCTGCTGTAGGATTTGTTATTGATCTTATCAATGAAATGACAATTAATATGAATTACAGATGTCAATGAGACTAGATTTTTACCTGGACAACGCCTCCTTGGCTAAAAAAAAGTCTGAGAATTTGATTTTTTTAGACAAAAATAAAAAATTTCGCAACACTGTCGTCGAATCAACAAATATCAAATATATAGGGTGTTTCATTTAAAAAATCGAAGTTGGTGACATTTCTCGCGACTTTTTTTTTATACGTCTGTGAATCCAAAATGGTGTCTCATATTTATGTACCAAATTTTATTCAAATCGGTTGAAAAGTGACATAACTAATTGTCGAATGACCCTGTATCAGAAACAAATGAGATTTTTTTAAATATAAAATGTAAATACCTTATTAGTAGATAATTAAAATCAACTGTACGCAAACTTGTGCATATTTAATAAAAATTTGCTCTTCTGATTTTAATTAAACAAAGATGAACTTTTTTAATTATCGTTCTCAGATTTCTCGTTTTCTAAAAAGCGTTTTCTTGGAGTAACGTAGAACTTTTATCGGTTTCTTCCTTTAAGTGTTTTATACTTTGTATGTATTAATTAAAAATAACAAGCAACAACTCTGAAATTTAATAAGATTCTGTTTTCTAATTATTATTGGGATATTCTAATATGGTAGCGAATTTTTGAGAATTGGTAAAATTATTTCAAGCAGAATTAACGCTCCTCATAAATTAGATAATTCAAACATTTAAAATAACTTTATTTACGCAGGATGGTTTAGGATTGTTTTGTCCAGATAAATAGTTTTTTCATCTGTCAAAACAGTCAGATTTTGTGGTTTCAGTCAATAAGAGCTCAGGATCCTAAACAATCATTGAGATTTATACTGATAAAACCGCTTCTTCGTAATTGTTTTTTGATTTTTTTGAAATGTCAAATATAAACACTTAACTTTTATTTAGCATTATCAATTATTATTATACTAAAATGTATTGCAAATCTATGTTAATACTCAAATTTCAAAATGTATTTGTAAACTAACCTGTTTATTTGTTTATTTCAAATCATTTCAACACAACATCAGTTTTTGAATACGTAAATACTTCAAATTACATAGAAATCCATAAATCTCCTTAAAACTGACAAATGTCAAACTCTATATCCAAACGCAATCACGTATGCCTTGGTGGCCCTGTATTTAAAAATATAACAGCTCAATATTGTTTGATGTTTCAATTTAAATTGATAAAGAAAATATTGAACATTTGTGTGTAAAGTGTCTTTTGTATAAATGACTATATTCTCTGTTTTTAATACAAAATGATTCAAAAAATAATACTTTCAAATACCACACATTCTTTTATAGATTAAATTTTTCTCAAACGCCTTTATTTCAGGCAAAACCACTCAAACAAACTGATTTTATCAATCAGTTTGTTTTCCTGGTTTTTCCAAATAAAGCCATTTTCGTGAAAACCAAAAATTTTATCGATAAAATTTGGAGGACTCGTGGTACCTTTGATAAAACCGTCTCTTAGTTTTTGTTCTTTGATAAAAATTTGTTTACCTTTTGAATTGTCAAATGTAAACATTTAACAAGTTTTATTTAGTATTATCAATTATTATTACCTATACTAAAATGTATTGCAAATCTATGTTAATACCCAAATTTCAAAATGTATCTGTAAACTAACCTGTTTTTATTCGTAATAAATAGAAAAATATTTGAAGTTAAAACGCTCCTCTTTTTGGTATTTATTTTTTTTAATAATATAGACTATTAAAACAGGAAATATGATTTTTTTGACAGAGGTAAAGAAAGTATGTAAATATTTGCGTTGAGTAAATATTTTATTTTAAAAAAGAGAACGAAATAAAATATTCTGCCGTTTTATTTTCGTCATTCTTACGTATTTATACAGTTAAATAATTAAAAGCACAAGAGATAATTTTTTCTTTTTTTCTTTGTCCTTTAACTATGGCATTTTGCAAAGATTTCACAATAAAAATTTGGTCAGATTTCAGAATAATTTCACACGAGAAGGGAAAAACTGTTTGAATGTTTTAAATTTTTTTTTAATTTTTAAATGCAATAGAAATGCAAAAAAAGTTATGATGTGATAATAGACTTTGAAAATTCTGTTCGATCATAGGCCATTTTTTAACTCTTCTTCTTTTTTTCTTCTGCTTCTTCTTCTTCTTCTTTTTCTACTACTACTCCTACTCTTTTTCTTGGTCCTATGCATTTTTAGCTTTTTTTAAAAACATTTTTTTGCATTTAATTTGTAACTTCTTTCTTAATAAAATAAATACATTAATTTAAAATTTTAATATTTTTCTGTCTGATAAAAACTAACAGGATTTTTATTACATAGACCAAAACCAAAAAGGTTTTGTGGGAGAGATTTTCAACTTTAATAGTTGGAAATGTATCTGTTTTATTTTAGTGCTATGCGATTTTAATTTTTCTTGTAAACAAATTGGAAAAATCAACTACTTTTATTATTGGAAATTTTCAATAATTGTGACGATTTTGCCAACTTTTTTCACTAAAATGTTTCTTTGGTAAATTCAATAATAGTTTAAAAATCTTTAATAGATAGTAAATGAGAAGGCAAACTATATTCTCCGACAGCTAATGACCTGAATAACCTGTTTGACTGTTTAATGATCTGAATAACCTGTTTAGCTTTCATGTTTAGACAGGTTATTCTGGTTATTAACTGTCGGAAGATCTAGTCAAACAGGTTATGCAAATTATGCTCATTCTGCCTTCTCATTTACTCTATACTATCTTTTTTAACCCTCCTGTAAGCTATTTCTTAGAATTACTCTTTGAAACGATTTAATGAAGTAAAGCTTATTTTTATTATACTATTTATAACATCAATGCCATCAAAAAACCAAGTAATAATCACAAAATGAAACCATTTTTAATTTTCGTTAAGCAGTTTCTGATTACGGATATGAATAATTGATTGTATTATATTTTACTAATGCTGATTAGATGACTACTTAATTATTAATGCTTTTTGGTTCTTAAATATCCTTCGTTTTCACCCACACTTTTATGTATTTTTAAAAACGCGTAGGCGATAAAGAGGGATCCAATGAAATGTACATGACCTATGAGAAAACTGTGTAGGTTTCTGACCGGTTTATTGACACCAGAATTATTAAATTGGGATTCAGGTTTGGTATTAGGTTAATGTTCTCGTTTTCTTCAATTCCACGCCAAATAAAACTAAAAAACATTGAATTGTCCCTTGAAATTAAATAATAACACATATTTGTACATTCTTTCATACTCATCATTCGAAATTTGATAATACTAGAAAATTACTATAATTTTCTTACAAAGCGAGAAATACAACTGCAGTAACAACGCAACTGAACGTTCAGAATTACTGGAAATTATCAGGATTATCTAATTATTATTTGAGGATCATAACAATTTATCGAGGATAGTGTAACAGAGAGGAAATGTTATCAGAGTTATTTTATTACTTCGTTCTTCCGTTATTCCGCCATTCTGATGTAACATATTAATAATATAATAATTAGAGAGTAGATTTTTAAATATTGATGTAATTAAGTAATTATAAAATATCATAATTATGGGGTAATTTAAATTGAAAATTTCACACCAACATTTTTTAACCAATAAGAAGCTTTTGTTTCAGCTCGTTACTGTAGCATCCAAAAAACTTACCATGGTATTTTCCTATCCTGAGCTGTACCACAGCGATAGTATTTCTGTCAAGTGTCAGATTATAAAATTACACCCTTCCGTTCACTGTAAAATAATACAGATTGGTTGATAGCTAATAGATAGATTATTTTAGACCAACAAATGTTTATTTCATACTACTAAAATCCTAGGAACATATTCTTTTGGTATACAGGGTGTCTACTTAAGTTGGAACCATATGGAAAACTTTTTTATTAGTGGTTGTATGAAAAAAAGGTATTCTTGATAAAAAGTTCTGCATGGTTCAAAAGTTAAAATGCAACCATCAGATATCAATTTTTCAAAGCAGTATACGAGGTTTGCCAAAAAATTTGAATTTTGTGCAAGAGTAAAAGTACCTTTATTTTTGAAATATGAAAAAAAGTTATTATTAACATTTATTTCTAATGGCATTCTACGTCAACATACCGATTTTGATCAAGATATTCCAACTTTAAGAAAATTTTCATTTTTAACATTTTTTGATACACCCCCCTAACTGATAATTTTGAATTCATTGAAAAATTTAAGAATGTTCACAGGGACCTAATAAACCCATACTAGACTTCCATTTATAAGCAAAAAGTTAGCCCGGATTAAAATTTTTTGATTTTCCTTCTATCCCACTAAATATTTTGCAAATTTAATTGATTATAATGTGATGCAGAACTTTTTATGAAGAATATTTTTTTTAAATCAATAATAAAGGAATTTTTCATTTGTTGTCAACTTTTTCAGACATTCTAACCACACCATCTAACAATATTAACAAAATGATGATGGATTCAAAATTATTAGTTACGGGGGTATATCAAAAAATGTTAAAAATGAAAATTTTCTTAAAGTTGGAATATCTTCTTCAAAATCGGAATGTTGACGTAAAATGCCATTAGAAACAAAATATTTTAATAACTTTTTTTTCATATTTCAAAAATAAAGATACTTTACTCTTGCACAAAATTCAAATTTTTTGACAAACCTCGTATACTGCTTTGAAAAATTGATATCTGTTGGTTGCATTTTAACTTTTAAACCATGCAGAACTTTTTATCAAGAATACCTTTTTTTCTTACAACCACTAATAAAAAAGTTTTCCATATGGTTCCAACTTAAGTATGAAGGTATCTTACGAAAATGTCATGTTATAATTTTTTATATTACTTTGGTGTGAAATTTTCTTACCGAATCTCCCACTATCTTGAATTACTATCTGAAAAGATCTCCTCAAGCATGAATTTTTTTTATAATAGTTTCCCTCGTCTTGGACTCGGGATAACTTTTAAACAATTCATGGTTTCGGGAATATTTCCG
This sequence comes from Crepidodera aurea, assembly GCA_949320105.2. Lineage (NCBI taxonomy): Eukaryota > Metazoa > Arthropoda > Insecta > Coleoptera > Chrysomelidae > Crepidodera > Crepidodera aurea. The sequence continues at coordinate 91,880,226 of OX439472.1, forward strand.
ATAGTAATTCAAGCTCCAGGGAGATTACTAGTGACAATTTCCTATGTACTGTCATCTAAAAAAAACGATTTTGGTGTTCAACGTAATTTTTAAAACATTTTCAATTTTTTTTTTAACATTATTCAAACCTCTGCCACTATTTTCCACTATTATATTTTATTTCCTGCGGGGTTTGTGAACAATAAGGTAAATAAAGTACCTGCAGCTACAAGGACGGACTTAGCATTAGGGATGTTTTTCAAAGCATTAATGTTTAAAAGCTTATGAATGCAAGTAGGTCATTTGGAAACCGATTACAACGATGAAAAAAGTCATAACTTCAAGCACATTTTACAAATTTTTTATTACTAGTTATTTGGAATTACTTTATTGTTGTTTAAATTATAATTTCGTAAAACAGACTATGGTTCTATTTGTAAAATACTATATACTATATGCTTTCAAACACTGTATTTACCATAATGAAAATGTATCATTCAAATTCGATATATCTAAATAACTTTAACATTTAGGAAACTTATTTTAAAAGTAGTTTCTCATGATGACATAAAATATTTCAATTTTTCAAGTTTTCAAATAAAAGTGACGATATTTTTCAAAGCGTCCTTTATAACTCAGTAAAACGGTATATTGAGGAAATAAGAAAAGTGAGTAATTCAAAATTGAAATAATAGTAAAAAACATAATTTTGATATTGAAGGGTCTTATGTGAGCCCTTCGTTCAACAGCGCAAATGGCAAAAACACTATATTCACAACTTTAAACATTTATATTTACCAAAAAAATAAAATTAATTTTCCTTTAAAAATTTGCGATTTTCCGAGAATTCCAATTCTATATTAGAACGGCGGGTCACGAGAAAAGGTCGTATAATCCTACATGTCCTTTAAGCACCTTTACGATGGAAATATAATCTTGAGCCTTCCTTTTGCAGGCGTTGGATTCAACTTTTTCTCGTCCTGCGGTTATGCACAAGGTGACTTCGAATATTATTGTTACCTAGTGTCAAAACTTTCGCTGTACATTATTTTCTGGCACAGGTCTAAAAAATTTCACCACTTTTCAAATCTTTTTTTCGAGAAAACATAAACAACTAATTTGCCAAATATTGAATGATTTGTAAGATTATATCTACATAAGCGAGGTGAGCTTGGGAGTTTTTCTAAAGGTTTGTTAGCAGGTAAAAAGGGTCTGGGGCGCAAATTTCATCTAGGGTTACATGACCATTTCTAGTGGCAGGCAGTCCACCCTTTTGGTCCGCATTTTGGACCTGATATCTACTATTATTAAAATATTATTAAATATATTACAATTCATTTCTACAACTCATAGTGGCTTTGTACTTCAAATACTCTTCTTTATGGATATTAAAACCACTTATTTTGTTAAAAAGTTCTTTAATTTTGACGTTTCGACTTTCTTGATCGAAAGTCGTTTTCAAAATGACATAACAAAATATATAATAAAAAATTTACTATACAAAAATATTTTTTTTTTCGTAGCAAAACACTCTGTGGGAATGTTTTCTATAATTACAATGTGATCATGAAGATCAATAAGCAATTTTGTTCTAACCTAACTTAACTAGAATTGTTAAAAACCAAGGTCCTACTCACTAGTGTACCTTAGGGTCTGATAATTTTAGTAACACTACTACCGGTAACGTCTAACACAAAATTCGCACTCTGTTTGTAACTAGCACTGTCACTGAACTAGTTCAAAAGGTTTGCTCCTCTTGAGTCTTCTTACTAAATTGGTATTATCGAGGAGCTGGATGACCTCAACGTTCCCATGTTGGAGCAGCCGTTGTTCGTGGCTGCTGGCAGATTTAGATATAGTCTTATCAACAGTTTCTACATCCAGGTCCCTATGAAGATTACTGTTGCGACAGTACCAGGGTGCATCGACGATGTTCCTTTATACTTTATTTTGAAAACGTTGGATAACTTGAATGTTACTTTTACTGGCGCAGCCCCAAAGCTCGCTACCATACGTCCAAACGGGTTTCAATATCTGCCTGTAGAGGAGCAGTTTGTTTTGTGTGCACAACTTGAAGTTTCTTCCTAATAACCAATACATCTTTTTATATTTTATACCAAGGATTTCACGTTTCTTTTTAATGTGAACCTTCCAGCGAAGTCTAGCGTCGAGGACCATTCCAAGATATTTTGCTGTATCAGCAAAGGGAATCTGAGCGTTATTTATTCTTATGGAAATGTGTTGGTTTCGTTTATTAGTAAAGTTAACATGAACAGATTTATTTTCATTTAACTTAATACGCCATTTTTTAGTCCAGGTGTTAATCTGGTCTACAGATGTTTGTAATTTTCGGTTAGCTTCTTCATGGTCTTTTTCAACAGCCGGAGTGGCAGTATCATCAGCAAATGTTGCAATAGTGTCGTGCTCAAGGTTAGGAATATCACTGGTATATAGTAAATAGAGTACTGGACCTAGTACACTACCTTGGGGCACTCCTGCCTTAATTTCTCTTAGATCAGAATATACATCTTCCTGTTTTATTCTGAAATATCTGTTTGATAAATAGGATTTTAAGAGTTCTGAATATTGACGTGGTAGTAACAAATTTAACTTGGAGACGGTGGAGCAGACTTTCTTTTCCTCTAAAGACTTTTCAATTACGTCTGTGATTCTATGCACCTGGTCGATTACAAAAATATTACAGCAACATAGGACACGGAGAAAGATTTTGAAATTGAAGATGTCAAAATCTGTTTCCATCATATTTTTGTGACGTTTCTGGGAACGAATTTTAAAAAAGGATAGCGCATTTGCATATTATAAGAGAATTTATATCATAAGAAAAAATCAGATAAAAACGTATGATACTATCCCGATATAGAGGGTATCCTTTTGCAATTAACTCTTTTTGTAAAAAAAAAAAAAAAAATTTTGAAATATCAATCGAACAATTAAAAACATATTCGTTATTATTTAACCATATCAATGCTGCTTCTTTAACTTTGCAATTATAATTATTAGGTTCTTTTAATAATCTAGTTGAAGAATTCCATTGTATTTTATGACCAAAATCCCATGCATGTTCATATATTTTTGATTTTTCGAATTGTTTATTTTTAATGTATGATTGGTATTCATTAAGTCTAATATGAAAAGGTCTAGATGTTTCTCCTATATAAAATTTATTACATTCGCATGGAATTTTGTAAATGCAATTTTTTGTATTTTGAATTTCATTAAAGTATAAATTCTCTTATAATATGCAAATGCGCTATCCTTTTTTAAAATTCGTTCCCAGTGGTTTTAATATCCATAAAGAAGAGTTTTTTAAATATTAACTACTGATGTTTAAGTATGCCAATTACTCGTCTTTAAGTATGTCAACTAGTGGTCTTTCAGATATGCAGTACTTTTTTCATACATTTTTAAAATAAATAAATAAATTGAAAAAATATCCTATCGAACCAGAATAGTTAAAAAAATGATAGTTGGTTCTGCTAAAATTCTGTTCTTACTTTTTGAATATTATATATATAATTTTTTGTATTTTGAATTTCATTAAAGTATAAATTCTCTTATAATATGCAAATGCGCTATCCTTTTTTAAAATTCGTTCCCAGTGGTTTTAATATCCATAAAGAAGAGTTTTTTAAATATTAACTACTGATGTTTCAGTATGCCAATTACTCGTCTTTAAGTATGTCAACTAGTGGTCTTTCAGATATGCAGTACTTTTTTCATACATTTTTAAAATAAATAAATAAATTGAAAAAATATCCTATCGAACCAGAATAGTTAAAAAAATGATAGTTGGTTCTGCTAAAATTCTGTTCTTACTTTTTATATTCCACTTAGGCTTAATTTGATCGCCTTGGTCTATATTTCATAAAAATTTTCCATTTTTTTAAATGTTTGTACATATATTAAACCGTAGTAATTTTGAATACAAAAGTTAAGGTTATATTTTCTTTATTATAATATGCAAGCTTGCTTTTGCTCTAAACATTTTTAATTATTTAAATTCATCATCAAAGTATACTCTTTTAAAAAAAGGAAATTTTTTAAAATCACCTGAAAGTAAAAAGTTGTGTGATATTTTCATTTTCTGTTTTTTGACAAAAATAATTCAGTCAAAATTATCCATCCATTAAAAATTACGCCTACTAAAGGGACTTTTATTTCTTTTTACGATCTTTTCCTTTATTAACATCATTAATTATTTAGAAGAGCACATAGTAGGTTTTTATGATGAAACCCTCATATAAGAGGATTTACTGCTTTACGTCCCTTCTATTTTCAACCAAAAACTGTTCGTTGAAAACCTATTTTCTGGAAATAATCCCTTTTGGTTAACGCGGACTAAAACAGCATGCCAAATTAAGGATAAGCGTTGGATGAAAATTACAATTTTCGAGGATTTTGCAATGCAAAAAACCCAACCGGTTTTTCAATTTGTGAATGAATAGTGAGAAACAACACTCATTATTCGCTACTTACGTGAAAACGTGTTGCATATTAGAATTGTTTATTTAAATGGATTTGCATTTTTAAATTCTGCTTATAAAGGGTGTCCTACTTACTTACTCACTTAGTTATTATACATATAACATATTTCATGACATGACGAGCCTCAACTTTATTTTTTAACTGAATTAATGGCACTGACAATAAGCCAACATGCATGTCAAGGCGAGCCTCAAGTATCTCTCAGTTTTATGATATTAGTCCAATAAACGAAGGTGCCATCAGGGCTGTACGGCACCATTTTTTTAATTTGCAGGTATTCATGGGTAATATCACCCCCGAGAATCTCAGCTGTCTGTAATTTGTGGAAAGGCTAGAAAATGGCCCATTGGTCTCAAAAATGTATTTTTTTTTTCGCCTATTTTCGCCGATATTTCCGAAAATATGACACAGCAAATTTCTGTTTGGACGAAAATGATGATCAGTTCATTACCAACAAAAATGATCGTCATCGTGTTTGTCAAAAATATGATACTTTTCGACGTAACCGGCTTCAAAACGCACCCCCATTTTTAGCTCTTGCTCTGTATTTAGAGAGCACGCTCTAAAGGAATGACACTCCCAAGCGTATTACAAATTTTTCAATAAATCACGTCCAAATTAATATTTTTCATGATTCAAAGTTCAGATGAAAGAAGGAACCTGTAGCTATAATATCATGTTACTTTTTCCTTTTATCTATTTCGCTGAATTATTGAAAAACCGGGCAAAGTTTGTTTTTGCTCGATATTTTGACCCTCTTATAAATTTATTAATATTCTTTTATCAAGACTAATTTCACCGAATCCTTTTGTATAATGGGGCTTTGCAATTCAACAAATTATTTTTGTGTATTTTCATAAACAACATGTTTTTTAGGGCGTTTTTTTTATTTCCGGTGTTTTCCAAAATGCTCGGGTCTATCAGGAATTAAAAGATAATCAAGGACCATATCGGTTTTTAACGCACATCATTAGAAAGCTTAGCTTGCCCCTTTGTCGATGGCATTTTTTTTTTCATATTTTTTTGTTTTCCGGAAAATTGAGAAAATTCTCATACCTATGAAAAATCGACATTTTTTTTGAAGATTATTTTCTTTTCTTGCTAAAATTTTTTGGGGTTAGGAATTGTACTAAATAAAAGATCACATTCTGACCTTTTCATCAATATATCAAGTATTTTATGAAATGCACGAGAAAAAACTCTGCCTTCAAACTTTCTCAAATTATCTTTTATCTTCAGATAAAAACGGGAGGATATTCAAGTTTTGGAAATCATTGTATTTTCAGACCCCGCATCCCAGATTTTGATAAGGAAGCGCCGTATTTGTGTAGGGACAACTTTTGTAGGTCATGAACTGCTCTTCATTTTTTGTCTAAACAAAAAGGCTCTAAGGGTCATATTTCGGCAGATATTGTCGAGAAACGGGAACTCTACAGCCATTTTCCCACCCTTCCACAAATTCCACGTAGCTGAGATTTTCGGAGGTAAATGTACCTTCAAATTAAAAAAAGTTGACGGACAGACTTGACGCCCAGGTTTGGGGTTTTTCTGACGTTAATTTACTGGACTATATCAGAAGTTGACAGTAACTTGCTTTATTTTAACAGAATATCCTGATATTTTTTAATTTTCGGTTACCCCATTTAATTCTAGTATAAGCAACTTCATACGTAAACCGTGTGTTTTTGAAAGTACTTATATAAGTTTTTATAAAAAAAATTGACGAATGTTGAAGCCTTTTTTGGCTTGGGTATCTATTTAAATAAGGAAAAAAATTAAAAAAACTACTTAAATTTAATTATCTCATCCCTCTATAGAAGCAAAACGTATTTTAATACATATTTCATATAAAACGACATTAATTCATTATTTTAAATCTACATAATATTAAGAGAAGTTTATTATTCTGCCTGTTTCGCTAATATTTTGAAATATGTCCTTTCATCCCTACTACGTCCAGTTCCTTTTATATTTTTTGTGTGTCGCTGCGACACGATTTACTGCACATAAGCATTACATACTGCGCATGTCCGAGGCTAATACACTTCAATACAAATCAAAAAGTACCAACTGTTAGTAATCCTGTCAAGAAACCTGGTGGATTGCAGTTCATATTCTTGCTACGCAGCTGATCCCTTCACTTTTACATTGTCAAATCTGTACTGCAATATATAATTGAACTAATACGTTTATTTAAAAATATTCTAGTACCAAAACCACTGTAAAATAAAATACATTATTTTAATTTTAGTTTTGAAGTACCGTTCATCCAAGTACCTTTTTTATTACATCTAAAATTGTTTAGAAAAGTTGTTGTGGGTAATTTCTAAAACACATTTTAACTTGAAACAATTTTTGTTAACTATTAAATAAAGTAAATCTATGGGCTGAGTTGCATACTGTAATAAAACAGGAGCGTATTTGGGATGTTTTCTTGATTCCTCTCAATGGGCTGGAACGTATAATTTTGGATGTTGGTTTATTACGATTTGTGGCTAAAAATGTTTTTATTGATCCTTTTTCAATCTCAAAACATGATACGAATTTTTTTGTTTAAAAAATCAGGTACATTTTAAAAAAATGTATGGGAATCAAGTGTTTTTTTATCCTTAAAATACCATTTAAATACGCTCGTGTTGAAAATCAGGTCCTGTTAATAATTGTATTTATTTTAACAACACGTCAGCCCTTTCTAAGCTGTTACCCCAAACAGATATTGATTTCTGAAAATTGTTTTGATACTGACAAACCTATTCTTATTTTTTGATAGTTGGAATAAGAGTATTTAAAAAATACTTGTAAATATATAATTTACGGAAATGACCAATGAAAAATTACAACAAAAAATGTATATTTTGTTTTATACAGTACGTGTCCCTTTTTGATTCACATACTAGACAGTTTGTTGACAATTAATTATATGACTAAACAGTTTTAAATTAAAGATTCTCAAAGCGTCTATCAACATGGATACATTTATTTATTTGCTTAACATAGTTGACATAGCTTCTACGTAATTCCTCGAAGATAATATTGGGATAGGGCCAAAAAAATGAAAGGATACTCCCTCATTCCCCCCGGAGGGCAGCAAGCCGCCATAGGCTTCCCGAGCCTATTCAGCCACACTGGAAGGAATTAGGTGTTAGGTACAGGGAAATGGAGCTGGGAGATATGGTGGTAGGTACTTTAGGAGACCCAGAATTTGCCTGTTGCACGTGAGAAAACCTCTGAAAGAACTCATCAGATCATCCACGTTAGTTGGGAGTATAATAGTAATAACTTCAAATATACTAGCCCAGTTGTCAGAGAGTTTGACCTCGCACAAAATGTGATCACTTTAGAGCAGCAAAGATTTTTTTGTTTTCTACACCCTTTCAAGTACTTAAATGCCAAGTTTCATCGAGATCACATTTTGTGCGAGCTTTTGGTCAATATCCTTCTCTGGCAACTCGGCAACTGGGCTATACATAGTTTTACCAATAGTTTCGGGACAGCCTGTACAAAGAACCTTAAAAATTTACGTTGTTCGGTTTTATAGAGCAATAGTTTATTTAGTATTTTCAAATAAAACACAAAACTTTTTAAAATTGTCTTTGTATTTTATATTTTATAATGGATCTTACAACAAAGCCCTGTAATATAAAAACAATTTTTGATACTTTTATTTCTTAACTTTTTATAGAACTTGACTTCATGGACAGTAAAATTTTTCTAAATTAAATAAAGCAAGTACAATTTTGTGGACACTAAAAAATTTAATAAGTTTTAGTTACACGTGTTGGTGAAGTAATTTAGATTCCTTTCTTTTGGAATGTTATAAAAGCAATACACTTCTTTACCGATTTTTTAAGTGTACATGGTTTCTCTCTCTTTCCACTGGATTAAAACCACTTAGTTGTTAAAAAAAGTTTTTTTTATTGACGTTTCGGCTTTCCAGATCGAAAGCCGTTATCAAAATGACATAAAATAAATAAATTTACTAGAAACAGAACACTTGATAATCTTGCAAAAATATGACATCAACATAGTATACATAGAATAAGATTTTGAGATTGAAGATGTCAAAATCTGTTTCAATCATATTTTTTGTGACGTTTCTGGGAACGAATTTTTGAAAGGATAGCGCATTTGCATATTATAAGAGAATTTATACTTCGTCATAAATGAAGTTTTCTTATTAATATTATCATAAGAAAAAACCAGATAAAAACTTATGATACTATCCCGATATAGAGGGTATCCTTTTTGCAATTAACTCTTTTTGTAAAATGCGCTATCCTTTCAAAAATTCGTTCCCAGAAACGTCACAAAAATATGATTGAAACAGATTTTGACATCTTCAATCTCAAAATCTTATTCTATGTATACTATGTTGATGTCATATTTTTGCAAGATTATCAAGTGTTCTGTTTCTAGTAAATTTATTTATTTTATGTCATTTTGATAACGGCTTTCGATCTGGAAAGCCGAAACGTCAATAAAAAAAAAACTTTTTTAACAACTAAGTGGTTTTAATCCAGTGGAAAGAGAGAGAAATTAAAATACAAACCACTATGAGCTTCCGAAATGAAGTGTACAGGGTGTCTCTTAAAAATTTACAAGTTGGCGGAACAGTTTAAAATAACATTAGTAGTTCATATCAAATTTTTTCCTACAGTTCAGACTGTTAAAGGGAATTTTTGGTCTTAATATTGGACATAAATGAATTTTTAAAACACTTTCTTGAAAATATATACACGCTCCTAACAGACAAGAAGCATTTGAGGATTGTTTTTGATTTTATTACTTTAAAAATTAATTCTATTAGTTCTTTACGAGTTTCAACAGGTGTTTCAACTAAAGTTTTAAGATGACCCCAAAAAAATCCGACGGATTCAGATCGGGAAACTTAGGAGGCCAAGAGATTGGACCTCATCTACCTACCCATCTGTTAGGAAATACTCTTGAAGATTTTCTTGTTTTAAATAATGAATATCGATTATACAGAAAAAATGCTCTTTAAAAATTTCTATTATTCCTTCCCAAATGTATGTAAAACCGTAAAGAAGTAATTCAAAATAAAAAAATACGTATTTTACGGATTTATTTCTTACTTAGAAAGTTACATAAATAAAAGCTTAGGAAATGATAAGCATAATGGTGTAAATTTATAACTCAAATTACCATAACGCGTACAATAATATAGACATTAAATGAAATTACCTCTTAAAAGATAATAGGTAATATAGAGAACTATTATCATGAACCAGAAGTTAATAAGAGTAGAGAGATAGCTGCCATTTTATATCCATAATGCTATTTGAAAAACATTAAAAATATATTTAGTTAAAAGAAGATTATGCTGAAAAATAAAATTACTTTTATTAAAAATGTATAATTGACTTGTGGAACAGCGAACATGAAGTCGTGATGACAGAAATTGATGAAACAATGAAAGAGGCTACTGGACATTAGTGCAAAGTGGGAATCGTGAATCAATTTCCTAACAGGCTAGTGGATAATAAAGAAAGATTTATAGTGATGATATTTTACTAAATGATTGACATTCTAATTCCCCAGCTGGACCAAATGTTTGTAGACAGGAAGACAGGAAGAAAAGATTGGCAGACATGTTATTTGTAAAGCACAGCTCATTAATGTCTACTTACCCTGATGAAGGAACAGCCTATGTAATATATCTGACTGTTCCAGTTAAAGTAGCAAAATCAGAGCGCTCTATTTCTAAATTAAAAATAATTAAAGTTTTATGAAGCGCATGAAGAAAAATATGTTTCATTATTTACTCATAGGCCCCAATTTGCGTCCTTTCACGGGGCCACTAAATGACTATTTGCGTGACTGCTTTGTTGTAATGATATTTGTTTGTTATTGAAAAAGAAAATATCAATATTTTTATAATTTTTAACGTTCCTTTAATAGCTAAAAACTAAATATATTGTATACCATTTTCCAATAAAAGAAGAAAGTGATTTCTAAATCCTCGTTTTCAATATACATTCTCTGCTAAACACACCTCACAGGGCAAATATATCAAGCATCGATGTCTTGCCCTCTAGGGTAGTAAATTACTACCCACTATGCTCAGATAATTAGCAGTATGTGGTATATCACGCAATACTTTAGAAATTATTACTCTACCTCCATATCTATCCAACTACACATGATAAATATCTAATGCGATACCAGGGAGCTAAGTTTGTTGTGCAAACGGAGCACACATGATTTGTTCTTAGGAATTATCTAGATTTTAAAATTTCCAATGACAGAAATTGACCAGGGCCAATTATTTTTTAGCAGTATGGTCGGAAAATTTAGGGTAATTTAAGGCATGAATTCTGATATCTGCAAACGTCTCTCATTTCTCTGATTACTAGACATCGCACTTTAATGGTAAAGTAGGTCTTTACACAGGGTCGGATTTCCCAAATTTATAAAACAAAACAAAATTGTAATAAAAGTCTGCAATCAATTGAATATCGTTTTTTAGAGCTATAATTTTTTAAAATTAATAAAGGGTATCCAAAAATCGATATTTCCAATACGAAAGAATAATTTTGTAGTCATCAAAGCTCGGTGAGATCAAATATTATACTTTATACGACAATATATAATCTAATTGATTGTCAATATTTGCAGCAAAAACTTTTATTCTTTGTTCCCAGAATGGCTTCCTAAGTAAATCAGACCTTTTAGTTGTCAAGTTCGCGCACAAATATATGCAGGAACTCACCGCTGCTATAAAGGATTTGTGAAAATTCTAATGGTTGTAGTAATAATATCGACAACTTCAATACAACTAAGTATTTGATAATTTAAATCCTACCTCATTTTTATTAACGACAAAAATAAATAATATCTACAAATGTGCGGCGTTGGTAATTTGACAGTGACCTCGAACTATATTTCTTCTCTTGAAATGGTAACTTCAAATTTAGTCTTTAAATCCGGTGATCCATTTAATTTCCTTTCTTTTCTACCAATCTATTGTCGAGGAAATCATCATCATCTGCCGTAGGATTATGGCTTCGCAAATAGCGTTTTAAATCCATTTAATGAGGTGGATTATTCCTCTCTTTCCCATTATAGATTATAGTTTCTCATGTGTTTTCGTTGCTGTTGTTATTTTTTTCCAATCTTTTCTGTTTTTACATGTTATTATCCAATCTTTTATATTCAATGTTTTAATATCATCCTTTACTTCTTCGAGCCATTTTTTCCTTGGTTTTTCTGTTTCTTGTCCCCAGTGGAGTCCAGTTTGTTATCCTTCTAATCGTGTCTGTGGGTTTCCGTCGCATTATATGTCCAAGCCATTCCAAACGCAAAGCCTTGATGTGTCTTATTATATTTTCCCCTCCTAGTTCTTTTTCAATTTCTGCATTTCTTTTTCATCTTCTTTATCCTTCCTCCGTTATATCTGGACCTAGCATTGTCCTCATAATCTTTCTTTCCAGTATTTTCAAGACTTTTTAGTCATTACCACAGTTTCCATAGTGTATGTAATCGTTGGTCTTATTAATGTTTTATATATATTTATTTTTGTCCTTTTACTAAATTTTTTGTTTTTCAGTATCTTTCTGTTTATTCCTAGAGCTTGGTTTCCTTTGAGGATTCTTTCGTTGACCTTTTCTCTGCTTACTAATCCCTAAATAGTTGAAGGTGGCTACCCTTTCGAATTTATGCTTTTGCACTTCTAAGTATTCTTGTGGTGGTATTTTCTCTCTTGCTATCAAAAGCGGTTTTGAAGTCTATAAAAAGTATGTGGATTTCTTTGTTATATTCCCATGTTCTTTGTATTATTTGTTCTAGCGTATGGATTGCATTGATTGTTGACCTTCCTGGTCTGAAGCCGTTTGGGTAGTCCCCAATAATAATAATTTTCTCTGCGTGGAGATTTAGCTTTTGGTTTATTAAGTTTGCAGTCATTTTGTGAGCCTTGTTAAGTAATGTTATGGTTCTATAATTATTACAGTTTTCTTTGTCGCCCTTTTTATATATCGGAGATATGATACCTAAATTCTATTCTTCTGGGATCTTATTTTGTGTCCATATTTGCTGTACCAGAAGTTGTAGTTTTTTGTGTAGTTCATTCCCTCCATATTTCAGTAACTCTGCTTCTATATTATCATCTCCTGGGCTTTCCCGTTTCTTACTCTTCTTATTTCTTTCTGGATTTCTCTTTCAGACGGGCATTCTACTTCCAGTGACTCATCTTCCGCTATTATGTTTTCTTCTTTTTCTCTCTATATTCTTGAGATTCATTGTTTCTTCCAAATGCTTTTTCCCTATTCTTCCTATCTCCCTTTGGTCGTATGTCGAGGAAATACATTATCTAAATTAAGATCTGGGGATCCGTCTTTTAGCTTGTTTTTGTTAACCACTGTACTTCTCAAAGCTGTTCTATAAACAGCTCCTGGGGCCACGCGGTACATGTAGTTGGATTATATCCTGTATTTAAAAAAAATAAAACATATTGTTGCCTCACAGTAAATAGTGTTGCCTATACTTTCCATTCTTTCTCTACAAAAATTCTGTTTATAAAATAAAAACCTTTATTTTTGTTTTTTAGTCCCATTGTGCTTTCTTTCACAAAAAAAAGATTTCCGTATAGCCAAACAAACGAACATTAATTCTGATTATGTTATATGATTATGCTATTGAAAATATGTTGGTATAAAAAAACCGCCCTCGTTAGTCATAACATAAAATACACGATTCATAAAATATATCATTTAATCTAGTTGACAGGAACAATTGGGGTGTTTTTTTTGATGCTACAGTTACTATAATTTTTGTGTAACACATGTTTGGGTGGTTGTTGGGCAAATTACACTATTTCTGTTTCTGAATTTGTTAAATAAATAAACGAAATTAAATTATTAGAAAATATAAAACAGCGTATATTACAAACAGAAACATAAAAAACTAAATTCAAACATTTCGTATTCATAATATCTGAAGAAGGAAAACGGAAGAAGAAAATAAAATGTAACAGTAGGATGAAAGTTGTTTAGTAGTACTAAAACAAATTTTTAGAAAAGAAGGACATACTTTTAGCAGGCTAAATCGGAACTGGATTCTATGTAATGATTTCCTCATTTTCCACTAACGTATCAAACAAACAAGAAGGAGCTGATATAAAAAACAAGGACAAAAGTAAAGTCGAATTACTAGAAGCGAAAACTTTAAAAAATCAAGAAGTAGACATAGAATAATGTGGTTGGAAGATGTTAGATCAATGGTAGTTGAGAGAAAGGATAAATAGGATGTTACACAATGGTTGAAGCAAGAAAACACTAGAAGGAATATATAGGGTGACCCAGGGGTGTGTGCATGCTCTATAACTTTTTTTCTACCCAAGCTATTGATTTGATGTTTTTTTAAACTATAGTTCCGACAATGAGGCACATTCTAAAAATATTTCTATTTATACATAGGATGTCCCAAATAAGATACACAACTAAGTTCTGTTTTTTTAAATGGCAACCCCCCATTTTTGCCATTAAATTGTCTATATAACGCATCTAGGTTTTGACTTATGTCAATTTATGTGTCAAAATAGCGTTGTGCAGAGATCCACAAAAAAATTCAGAACTTTTCTCCAGTCGATTCCTTAAGCTTTAGCGCATCTTTCGAGATGTAGACGAACTCGGAGTCGATGTTCTATCGCCTACTACGATTTTTTGAAAATGACAAATTACAAATAGCAATAACTAGACTTTTTCAAATGCATCACTCTATATTTCATTAAATCATTACATGGCATTTTTTAAGAGCTTTTTGCTGATATAGGGTTTGTGGGGTTTATTTTGTAAAACTTGCGAGATTTATGCAAAATAAGAAATGTTTGAGGTTTATTCGAGAAAAAAGGAATCGAGTAGGTCGCTGTCGTAAAATTTGACAGATTCATACAATTTTGAAAAGAAAATGTTTCAACAAAATGAAATTGTAATTGAAACAGAAATACATTACAAAGTAAACAATTTTAGTAATACAATTTGCAAGAACATGAAAGAATGATTAATAGGAAACAATGTAAACATTTTTGATTTATAACAAATGCTCGTACTTAGGTCAGCGTCACAATTATGTTCCACACAAAAATCATTGTTGTTGATTAAGTTATCTTGAACAGTTCTGAAGTTCTGATTTTTTTTTGTGGATCTCCGCACAACGCTATTTTAATACATAAATTGACATAAGTCAAAAACTATTGCAAATAAGTCGAAGAAACCTAGGTGCGTTATATCCACAATTTAATGGCGAATCTAAATATGTAACAAAAATGGGGGATTGCCATTTAAAAAAACAGAACTTAGTCTTATTTGGGATATAGAAATATTTTTAAAATGTGCCTCATTGTCGGTCCTATCGTTTAAAAAAACATCAAATCGATAGCTTGGGTAGAAAAAAGTTATGGAGCATGCACACACCCCTGGTTCACCCTGTACTAGAAGTAACATAAATACACAAACGCCTTACACCCATTACCCATTGTGGTCTCAAGGATTTAGTTAAGTAAAATCCTGAAAGAAACAGTGGCCTGCATCATTATTAAACTTCAAATATTATACTTAAGTATCCTGGAACAGAGCCAATATTACACTCACAATATATTCTAGAAAAGCCAGCACGAAAACAATTATCCTAATTTAACTTAACGTTTCTCAATCTAAAGGTATAAACCATTATGGATCATTTATTTAAATATCGGGCTACCTAACGCTGAGTGAACCTCGTTAATATTTTGACAGCTCAATTTGGGACAATGTGAGATGACAGCCGCCCCTGTCGTCTCATTCTCGTTCCCTCTACGCACATGATGTTACATTATGGAATATGATACACACGAAGCTTGACAGTTGTCTTCCGAATTAGACCTTTTATTAATATTAGATAAGTTCACCTTCTTTGGATTGCTGCTAAACAAGCACGTGAATTATTAATGTTTAAGTTTCCTTTCGTACGTGTTATTCCGGGATAGGTCACTGGGAGGATTTATATATAGGGGTTCGAGATTATAGCCCATCAATGCCGCTAAGGGAAGTTTAACACGATGAACAAAACGGCGTTCCGAGTGCGTGTTTTACGAGATATTGAAAAAATATGATTTTTCAAATATTTCATCGAAAGGTTCTTACAATTTTGCTGCTTCATTTAAATAAATTTTCATTTTCTTTCAAATCTTATGATTCATTGTCTGAGTAAACAAAAAATGTAATGATTTGACATATACAGGGTGGTCCTTAAGTAATTGTACATAGAAGTATGATAGATTCCTCACTTTAAAATACTACGATTTGAACCAACTTGCTCTATCTAATAAAATGTTGCTAATAAGGAATATACAGCGTGTTAAAGGTTAAATTTTAAGATTTATTTTGTGAAACAACTTTATCGTTTTTGGATATGTGTATATAAAAATTTGGAACTGAGGGTTTACAAGAGCAAAAAAGTTTATCGCACATTTATGCCACAAATGTGGCCTAACTAGCGCCCTCTACAAATTACATCGAAGTAGGTACCAGATTATGATTTCTCGTGCCCAAAAACCCCCAGTTCCAAATTTTTATGCATACATATCCAAAAACGCTAAAGTTATTGCAAAAAATAAATCTTAAAATTTAACCTTTATCATCCTGTATATTCCTTATTAGCAACATTTTGTTAGAGCAAGTATGTTTAAATCGTAATATTTTAAAGTGAGGAATCTACCATACTTCTACGTACAATTACTTAAGGACCACCCTGTAGAAATAATTTTGAAGTCCACAAAAGCTTTTTAAAAAAATAATTTTATTGAAAAAACTACAAAATTATCTACCGACAAGCCAAGCGTGTAAAGGCTGAACAAAGAGTGAATTTTTGGAATTATGGAGCTACAGGGACAATAATTCTAATTAAATTAATAAGTTATTGGACTATTGGGACACTCTGTATATTACAAAAACATTTTTTCATACTTTTATGATATTTAAACTAAAGTTTAAGAGCGATAAGTGATTGATATGTTTTGAAGATTACAATAATGATATCTTACAGGTTTTTGTATCTATTCTAACTATCAAAAAATAAAGTATTAAAACAATTGACCTAAATGGATGATGTTCGCCTAAAGAACAATAATACTACTTGTATAAAATAATTTATTTATTTTTGTATTTATTAAAATAATTTTATGAAAAAAAATGTATAACCCATCATATAGATATATATCTTACTGTTAAAAAAATGTGACCTATACTAAGATGTAATACCCGTATATTATTTTATTTCTAATTTTCCCAACAGTATATTATTCGATTTTTTTGTAGATGTTACAACAGGGTTTTTAGGGGAAAATAAAGTATATACTGGTATATTTTGGTCACTCGGTATATAGAAGTATTAAAGTTGTATCAACTTTATGATTATAAATGTTAAATAAAGATATACAGGGTGGTTTTTATAAATAATTTTTAAATATCCATGCTATCAAAATAAACAGAAAATCTATCCATTCATTCGGGTAATTTGTTGAGATTTTGAAAAAAATTGTTTATAACGATTATCCTGAATAAATTGTCATTACGATATAATGTGAAATTACATATAAACTTATCAATAATAATAAGTCAGTATTCTTAATGTTACCAAATGTACATATATGTGAAAAGATGCATATAGAGTTACTTTTTGTTAATAAATCTTTTCGAGTAATATTTTGTTGTTTTATTTATTTTTTTTACATTTTTTAAAGTTCTTAAAAAAATCTTTATTCTGAGGAGACACCATCATCATGGTTTAGACACTATCATCAGAGTGTAGACGCCATCATCAGGGTTTGATGACACCAGATTTTTTTTAGATATAAGGACAAAGGAATCATAATCATTTTTGTTTAACGAGGACCATAACGAATTGGAAAAATCAGTCCAATATTTTAAATAATGGATTTTTGGTATTTAAAACCGAAAAAAAAAACACAAAAAAGAAGTGTAAAAAATGATATTTTATAGGATTGCAATAAAGATAATACGATTCTAAAACCCTTATTTAATTTTGAAGATATTTTAAAAAATATCAAAGAAGAATACACTTCTAGAATAAAACACAAAAAAAGAATTTTAAGGCTGCCTTGCATTTTTGTAAATAACTTTTTTTGATAACTTTTTTGATAACGGATATATCAGACTTCGATTACCCTGTATAAGAAACAATTGTTTCTCATAAATCTTCTTTATATCCTTTAACCATGATCGTAATTTTTTTAGTTTGATTAAGTACCCTTATCGAAAAGGGTTTGTTTACCTATTTGTATATACGAAAATTGACGAAACCATAAACCGTAATGTATGTCAATTTTGGAACAACAGCAGTGAAATAATTCCTATTATTCATGTACCTAATGAGTATAATTTTTCGACTGCGACTAATTTAGTTTACGGCCAACGCTGGACACGGTGAGTATTGGAATATCAATTATTTAACAATAATCATTTGAACCAGTCAATCGACGCACTTTTAATAACATTCTGCTAAATTGTAGTATAGTGAAGCTAAACGAAATAGTACAGCATCTGTCCGGCTGCAAAGAAGTGTTCTCCTTTCGTTTATAGCTCGGGAGCCAGAGTGGAAAGAGTATAAACCAAGCAAATGTGCAATCGCCAAGTGGCAATCGAAAAATAGGTAATAGGTGGGTGAACTTATGTATTAATCTATTAGCCATAGACTTGATTTGAATATCCAACCAAGTCGGGACCACGTTTTTTTAGTATCAATGGTACCTATATACATATGTGCAAGTCCTGAACATTTGTCTTTAACTTTTTATTTAAACGTTAGAAAAATTAAAATATCCACTATACCAAATGTGGTGTTAATTCTTTAAAATTTTGTACTTTCTTTAATTAACAAAAAATGTATCTTCTTGTTAAAGATATTATGGTTTCATGATACATAGTTATAGAATTCTTACTTTATGGACTAGACTAACATCAAAAGTTGTCCGTAGCATAGAAACGATTTTCTTTCAAGCTTTAGGTTCATGACCAGAACGGAATATACAGAGTGGAACTAAGACTATTGACGATTTGGTACATCATTAAAAGCAATGGCAGGCAATTAAATGTTTATATTCTTATAATTTAATATAAATTATAACGGAAATCAACATCAAGAAAATGCTTTCAATTATTTATTCTTTAAATTAATAATTTTTTTGCCAGTTGGAAAGTTACTCTAATAGATTCTCAAATCTGGCAAAAATCTGGAAATGATAATTCTACTTTTACAGTAGGTATATATAAAATATATGCAAAAATTAAAGAAAAAAAATAAAATCATATCAGTAGTTTGGGAAGCGCATCTGCATCGTCAAGCCTCTTGGCAATATGATTTAATTTGTGTTGCCCTTGTTTATTTATCTATTTTATTATTTTATAAATGCTATTGGACAATCAAAATCAAAAGCAGTGTAACAGTATTAAATTTGGAATAAATGGCAGTGATACTCAGTTATCTACCAATAGTGACAATATAACATTTTTGGACTTGCAAATTGATAAACATTTAAATTGGAAAAATCACTGCGATAAACTAATACCGAAATTACATTCATTGTCGTATCAATTTAGAAACGTAAAAGACGTGTTAAATTGAAATTAATTGTTGCAGATATGCTCAAGTTGAGAGCAGGCTGCGATATGGCGTATATTTTTGGAGATTTTCTACGGCCTCCTCAAATATCTGTATCTCTCAAAAGAGGGTATCTCTCAGTAGGTGTCAAACTACTCGATCACCAAACTGTATGGGTCCCAGATTATACAATAAGCTGCCAAGCCATATTAAAAACAATGGCACTGTAAATATTTTTAAGAAAACATTAAAAAAAATTATTGTCATACTCATTTTATCATATTGATGAGTATCTATTTGGTCTATTTTAATCTGTTTTTATTATCACATTATGTATTCACTAGGTTTAAAGAAATTCTCAAGTTTTTCTTCTATCTTTCTTTCCAAATCTTTTTATTCATTTTCTGCAAACATAAACATTTTTTCCATAGATTCTTCTATTCTTATATTCGGTTGGTGTTCTACTACTACTAGGTATTGACTGTCTTTCGCCTTCATTACTTTCATTGCCATTATATTCTTCTTCTTGCACATCTATTATTTCATCTACAATAATATTTATTTGCATTTCCTTATCTCCTTGTCCTTCCTCTTCTGACAGTGGTAGTATGTCTTCCTCTTCCTGTGCTTGTAAACCTATTTTTCTCCCATTTCTAAGATCCATTTTGCCCCTTTATTTTAATGGGCCCCACGTTGTTGCGCCAATTGAAAATGTTTAAAGAAGTTTTAAGTTTTTAATTTTTGTTTTTATTTTCAAAAATTAACACTTTCTTTGACAATCATCTCATAATTACTAATACAAATCAACATAAACAAAACTCCCATAACAAACCTATCATATTTTAAAGACCCATACACATAATTTTTCCCATTAATCATTTTATTCTAAACCAAAAAACCCCACTTCATTATAAATTTTGATTATGTACCTAAATTTCAAACAACCCGCATTAATAATAAATTCCATTTCAGTACATTATTGTTTGTTTATGTTTTATTTAGAAGCATACACTTGACGTTTTCCATTTATAATAATGAAATAAATTAGTAAACATTTAAAAAATGGCTGATTCTACCCCGTAAATGATACAAGAACTAAAACTAGCTTAATTTTATGATACAAACTATTTTCAATGATGTATGTTTCATTGCAAAATATAACCTCACTTTTCCATTATCGTAAATATAAAAAAAAACAATACCACTAACCAATAACAAAGCAAACATGCCTTATCAGCGTTCCAAAACACCGCTCTACTTAAAATTAAACTGCTGTTAATAAAATTCAAACTACCCTGAATAATGAATAATAATTATACACTAACGACCAATAAAATGTTACATATTTTTATTATCCAACAAATTTTTACGATCACATTTTAATTTTCAAGCAATGTTCCATTTTTGCGATATCGTTACCCACTTGCGCATGCATTATGTGACTTTCTATGTTCAATTTATGCTTCAGAAATTTCAAGAGGATGGTTTATGGTTTACGAGCAGCTAAAAACTAATTATACGGGGCGGTATAAGACAAGTAAATCGACAGGGGGTGCTGAGAAGATAGACCAAAATTTAAAAATATTTGTAATCTGCAAAATGTATGTTAATAAAGAGATACGATACATTGATTTTATCGAAAATCGTCGAAAAACCTCTATAACCCCACCCTGCTTGAAGATGAAATAATAGTTTTATTCACTACATTTTGATAATGAAAAAAGTTTAAGAAAGTATAGAATAGTCAATTAAAAACTTTTGAAGAGTAAAAATAAATTAAAAAATGACAATTTCATAGTATTTGGTATCAATTTTTTTCAGTTTTCAGTACCGACCGATCTGAAACTTAAAAATTCTCAAAAAAATTAGTGCGG
Source organism: Crepidodera aurea (assembly GCA_949320105.2). NCBI lineage: Eukaryota > Metazoa > Arthropoda > Insecta > Coleoptera > Chrysomelidae > Crepidodera > Crepidodera aurea. The sequence continues at coordinate 91,901,198 of OX439472.1, forward strand.
TAGATTATTATAAAATACACTTACCCTACTGCCAAAATTAGTACGTAACATGAGATCCCAGGCAAAAATTAAGAAAGTATAAAATTGTATAAATTGTAATTACAGTATTAATAAAATTTTAGATTGACAGTTTTTATTCTAATCAACACACCCACAGTCTACTCACTTTTACTAAAACGTCATTCACTACACTCTGAATAAAAGAGGAGTTACTGTAAAAGTGGGGATATAACGTCACATTCCATAGGCGTACTTTGCAAAATAAAAATACAAATAAACCAATAAATAACAATGGGATTAAACTTCTCTAGACATTAAAACACTTCAGTACCTAAAATCAAAGATTAAAAAAAATAAAAAGTTCAAGAACTATCGTTAAGAGTCACTGTTTTCACTATAACTATCATTGTCTTTCCTGAGGTTTATTATTATAGGGTCTATTAGGTTTTCCATTGCTATGTCCACTTTTCAAAATCAATTTTCCGCTTTTGTCAAATCTTCTCCATTTAAATCTGAAGCTGCCTTCAAAAACAAATTTCGCACATCAGGTAATTTAAATGTTGTATTGTTTTGAGAAACATAATCTTTTAATTGTGACCATATCAGTTCAATGGGATTTAACTCTGCATGGTAAGGAGGCAATCTGATAATTTCAATTCTTTTTCTTGGGTCATCTCATCTATAATATATTTTTTGAATTTGTTTTTATGTTGCTTTGCTATTACGAGCAATTCTGCCTTTAAGGATTTAGGAGGACTGATATTTTAAGAATGAAGCCATTTTGAAATATATATTATTACAAAATAAATAAAGTCTGATTTATCTGTCAAAAGAACGGGTTTATTACAGTAAAAACCATGGAAACATGATTAAATCAAACGAAATCTTTTATTAGGCCGATCAAATGTATTAATATTTTCATTTTAACTACAAATAAGCATTGAAGGATGAGGTAAAAATAAAATTTCTACCTCTTAAACCTGTACTACTTCTACAAATTAAATGAACTCCTTTCTTCTCTAAACTATATGTGTCTACTTTGGACCCCACTTTGAAGGTGTTCCCGAAGAGGTACGGAGGGGCACCTCAAACCCTAAGCTTACTTTTTGATGCTCTATCAAAATCTGAAGTGAGAATTTTAAAATTCATAAACACAAAGAATCAACACACACACAGATCTAATTCAAATACCAAACAATTTGTTCGGTGAAAGTATGACAAATGTCAGCCAAATTTAAGTAGAGCAAATAAATATATTTTGTAACTGAAATATATATTTTCAAAATTATAATCGAACACATTTATTAAGATGTATATATTTATCTACCATACTAAATAAACAAAATAATGGTCACTTACACCAAGGCCTAGTGATATTGATTTTTTAATAAAGTTTTATTTGAAACTCCCTAAATTTTTGACGAGTTCAAACCAGGATGACCCGATTCGAATTCTATTTATACATTTATCAATAGATTACAAATTACTTTTAAACGTCTAGCCATATTTTAAATAACACTATAAATTTTGAATTACTTCCAAATCAAATCGTTTATATAGCTATTTTAATTTCACACAAATATCTGTGTGATAAATCCTTTGGTCATGAAAAGCTTTTCAAAGAAATATAGTCCATGTTTTTAAAAAAAAAAAACAAGTTTAATGATGATATACACTTGAAGATCGTCCTAGAGCCTAGAACTAATCGGGACATTGTCAGTATTAAAAGTTCCCTATTACTTGAGCAACTAAATATTACAATACCATGAAAGTTTTTTGGGCTAAATTACATCAATCTCTTTTGTCATTAACCCGACTGTCACCAAAAATCTATACCTTAGGAATGTAAGCAGGTGGTATACCTACGTAACGCCAACGCTGGTCGTTTTTTGTTATCGATATCGGGGTTAACGATTGTGATTGAATAAAAAGTTTTCTAGTTCATTCAATAGGGATAGACGATTCATTGTTAATATAAAAATCGGTTTGATTGTACTTTTCATACACATTTTTTTTTCTCATTGGTTAATTTCATTTGGCGTTTTTTGTGTAGTAAATGTAAACATACATAAATAACGACCTTTGTCAGGTGATTTTAGAAACTTTAACGCGTTCGCTGCGATACAGTTTTTATTGAGAATTTAAAGAAGCCGTACAAAAGGGTAAATCACAATAAGGCCCGATATAGATCCACTTGAGTCTCCTTTAGCATCTGGTAAAGTTTGGCCAGTCACCGCGAAACACCTTGTTTATACTCTGTTTGAAAATGCATGATAGCACAGTTTTCTTATTTGAATTTTCACTAGATTTTTAGTATGACCACCCCGATAATTACATAACTTAGACAAGGGGAGGGTGGATGTGATTGTATCCTGAGGGTTTTTTGCAGAAGGGGGATGCGTAAATCCAACCCCTAACATAGTATAGGTCAATGTCTATCGATCTATATCTGAAAATAAGGAATTTAATGTAGATATTCAGCTGCCACATTACCGAATAAATCTGATTTTTTCTACGGAAAATTGTTCATAACTCGATTTTCTATGACATTTCATCTTAGCTTAAGTTTTAAATACATTTTTATTATGGATCTTCATTTATCTCGTAAAAAATTGTCGCCAAATCTGGTATTTACATTATGGAACATGTGTATTTTTCAAATTTACAATCAATTAACTATACTCAGTTTGAAAATGCATGATTGCACAGTTTTTATGGCAAAGGTCTTTATACCGGATTGTTCAATGCAGAAAAAAAGTAAATGTTGATACCTTCTTATCTGAAAAATCTCGAATACAATACATCATAAAATGTAAATAAGCAAACCCTAAGGAATTAACCAATAATCCTATACCTCAGTGACGGGGAACACGAAATTACTTTTTCCTACGACCACCTATGAAAATGGCAATTTCCGAATTGTTTTGACACTTCGAAAGTGACAAATATCATACGAGTCCTGTTAAGTTAAAAAGAAGAAGATATATCACACAGTCGTGTGATATATTTTACTTTCGCGCACGACATCTGTCAAAGTGTTGTCAATAGTTATGAATAATTAGGTAGCGAAAATGGAAAGTGATGAATTTTTGATGGAATTTACTCCACCAGAAATATCTGCGGCGGTTAAAATTACCAGCTTAAAGCCGCTGCCCCAAAAATCAAAAGAAAGGTAGGTACTCCTATTCATACAACTAATTCATGGACTGAAGAAATATAAAAGGCATTAAAGCTTCTTTTTCTGAATTTATATTAAGTTAATAAATATATTAGAATTTTCTTAAAAGCACAATAACAGATTATTTTTAAAATTTTATTTTAAATCCTAAAATTCCTAATATACCCAATGATTAATATTAAAAAAAAAAACAAAATTAGAATATTAAAAATGTTGGGGTCGTAGGAAAAATAGTGTACATAACTCGTTGGAAAGTGCATTTCTTGCACTCGTTACGTTTCCGCACTCGCCGCTAAGCGGCTCGTGCTAAACGCTACTCGTGCGTAATTGGTCACTTTCCACACTTGTTACGTAATATACTATTATCTCCAACTGTCATTATATGGATGTATTATTTGCGTATCTAAGACAATATAAGACAATCCATATTACACATGTGAAAATATATTCATATTACATGGTATTTGTCTATTAGCCGGAGTAGAATTAAAAATCATTAGATCTAGTAGGTACGCGTTTGTCAAATTAGTTGACAGTTATTCATTGTTCCCGATTATTTTTTGAAACCAAACTTAAAATTAACAGTTTTAAGCCCGTTTTAAGTGTATATCAAGTGAAAAAATGGAAGACGATGATTACATGGAACTAACACCTCCCGAAATCCGCGACGCTGCTAAAGTGGCGTCGTTGGAATTACTACCCGAGATATCGAGGAAAAATTATGAAATTGCATACAACAAATTTATTAAGTACCCACATTTATTTTTATAAAAATAGTATACCTACTAGGACCTTTCCTTAAAATTTAATAATAAATATACACACAACCAAATTTATATTTTCTCATAAAACACTTATATTTCGTTTTTAGAAATACGGGGTGATTCCATATAAATTTGTTTGTTTGTATTTCGGGTACTAACGTCATATAAACTTATTATAATTAATATAAATATAGAGTTACATACCTAAATAATTAAGTCGTTTTCTCCCGATAAGGAGTCATCATTCTCAGTTTCCTCACTTCCCTCTTCTTTTGTTATGACATGTCTTATGGCGTTTTGCCAATGGTCCGGTGAAATTTTTGATATGGAGTCACATAATAGTTGACGAACTTCTTGAAGTTTAAATGTTGTATTGTTTCTCGCGACATATCCCTTCATTTGAGCCCAGATTAGTTCAATATCACAGTGATAAGGTGGTAACCTCAACACTTTAACTCTATGTTCTTTTGCTATTTCATCTACACTGTACTTCTTAAATTTTGGTGAATGTTGTTTACATAACTGCAATAGCTCTTTTTTGAGTAATCCCTCTTCTGCCACTATTTCTTTGGTTATTAGCCAATCGGAGAGTTCTTGCTTTTTCCATTTAGTGTTAGGTAACGGTTCCTTTAATCTTGAATGGTAACTGGCATTCTCCATAACTATTACAGAATTGGTCGGTAATAAATCTATCATTTGACTGAAATATTCCTCAAAAACATCAGCAGTCATTTCTTCATAGTAGTCTTTTGTAGAATTTGAAACAAATTCTAACAAGCCTCTACCAACAAATCCTTTATCTCCTCCAATATAAGTGATAATTAAACGGCGACCTTTATCATTTGGAAATTTTAAGCAAGTATACAAACCTTCTATAAATGCCTGACGAGCATTTGTAACCTGTTTATCTTGCCAAACTTTTTTTACAAAATGTCCTTCATTTATCCATGTTTTATCTAAATAAAAAATATTATTTTGTCAAATAATTTCATCTTTCTCTTTGAGCGCAGATTTTCTATCATTCTTCTCCCAAACGAAGTCTAATTCATGTAAAGTTTTCCACAATTTGTCTCTTTTAACGTTTGGTCTCCATTAATGTCTACTAAAAGTTTATCCAAAGTAGGTATCTTTTTTTGTAAATAAAACGAATGCACTTTTCTTCGGATTAGTTGTTTCATAGTACCGTCTATTTGAGTGGGTTTTCTCCCAGTTGACGTTTTAGGTGCTACTGTAATACTTCCATCGTTTCGTTGCTTCAAATGTCTATAAATGGTTGCTTCTCCAACTCCGGTCATATATGAACACTTAGAAACTATACTCCGAACAGTACTACTGACATGTTCATGTACAAGAGCGTCATGTACATTTAATACTAAAGTTTTCATATGCACGGTTAAATTGCACTTTAATTTCACAGGAGTATAATTAGACGTTTGTGCTATTTTTATTGCACAAATTCACTTGATCAATATTGCTTTTTATCGCCTATTATTACAGAACTAACAATTCTGCGTATTACAATCACAGGGCTACACAAACGGAAATGTAAATTTTAACTAAAATAATTTTAATCCTTTCTAAGAAAATTGAGGGCTACTTAAATTGATTTTGAATTGTAAATATTTTCTACCTGTAGAGATTATATACTTACCAAGAATTGGAATAAATTGGAGTTTTTAAAAATTTTAGGAAGAAAACCCAAGATTTCATTTTGGAACAAATAATGCTAAACATTTTATTTTAGAAATTATCCGCCACTGATTAATGATGTTGGCGTTTATCTTCTGGGTCATAAAAATTTTGCTATGTCACTCAGAGAGGGATGAAGAGGAAAACGTAGTAGATTTCACTAATTAAAAAAAATTGTTTGAGCATCTTTTCACATAACTGACTAAAAGTAAAAATACTATATAAATATTTAGCGTTTTGCCCTTTACCATTTATAAGCTTAATATGCTTAATTTATTCCAAAGACGAAAAGTTTTGGACGAAGAATTCACACTTGTTTTCCCAATTTTCCGCCAATTCAGACAATTTGTCTGGCAAATGAACTCCTCCTCGTTCGCTAATCCGAAGACCATTAAAAAACCGAAAGGCGACCTTCAAAGGCACCCAAAAAGAATAATAAACCCGGGGGGCATTAAAGTGCACTCAAATCCGCGGAAGGGTTGTTTTAATTGTTTTTAGTGTTAAGTGGGCCATAAATTTAATTTGGAACTTTTGCATAACGAGGGTAGACCGCCGGAGAGGCTTTCGTGCACATGCTGTTCCGAACTTGTTGGGAGTTTGACCAACCGACTCGGTCGTGCCGACAGAGTAGTCAAAGTGATAGGAACAAATTTCTACAAATTATTAAAGTTTTAGCCAAACTATATACGGTTTATACTTAGCGAACTATTAATAGTAATCCTTATCTACTCTACAAGAAGACTTGTATAGTTTATCCATTTTCAACTGCAGAAATATAAAAACAAAATCCCCACGTGTGCCGACAAGTTGCTTCGAGATGCCGACAAGTTGCCTTGATATGTCGACAAATTGCTTTGATCGGCATTGACATTTCTTCTGAAATTGAAAGTAGATAAACTGTACAAGCTATACTATGTTCTATACTTACCAGGTATAATGGACAGAGCTTTTGGGATGCACCGGAATGAGTGATTGTCAATAAAACAAGTACAAAAATGCATTAAACAATTCTTTAGGTATGTATATTTAGCTAATGGAGAGTCGTACGCAAATTGGACCAAATCCAAAGAATAGCATGCCTCAACATCACAGGGGGCATGAAAACTACACAAACTAGAGCAATGGAGGTGATATTTATTAAGGATGACCATGACACGGCTACGCTCTACTGGTATACAACCTGACGTAGGATCTATTAAGTCGAGGTGTAACTTGTGGCACGAGGTTCTTGAGGTCCCACTGTTACAAGCCAACACAGATTCGATTGCACCAAGATATGCCTTTCATAGGCCCTACAGGGTAATAAGAAAAAACGTACAAGAGGCTACATTGGCAGCACGTGCCTTGTGCATCTACACCGATGGGTCTATCCCTGAATCTCAATATAAAATGGACAATGGGTTCTAATGCGAGTGTAGCTCAAACAGAGCTCACTGCTATCTCCATCGCCGCAAAAGAGACTACCAGAAGAAACATTACTGGTAATAATATTTACATCCTCACGGACAGCAGACAGGCACGGCTAGCTCTGAATAGACCACGTATTACATCAGGTCTAGTACTAGAATATCACAGGCACTGATCGAAGCATGCAACAACAAAGTGGTCACTTTAGCTTGGATCAAAGGTCATGGAAAATCAAAAGGCAACCGTATAGCTGACTCGTTAGCTAAGAAAGCAGCCTCCCATAAACTTTTGGGACCTGCCACTTTCGTAAGCTTATCGGCATTAGCTGTGACTAACCTACTAAAGAAGCACTCCCTTGACAAGTTTAAGGGTAGCTGGGACGACGAAACAGGCTGCAAGCTAGCCAAGGAATTATTACAGTATCCGAACAGCGAAACAGCCAAAAAATACATGACTATGAACAGACAGAACCTGCGCACAGCCACAGGTATCCTGACTGGCCACTCTCACCTACGAAAACACCTCTATAGGATGGGGTTATCTGAGACTCCACTGTGTATAGAATGTGAACAGGAAGACGAGACTGTCGAACACATTATTTGCGAATACCCGACACTCTCACAAATAAGACATTTTCTTTTTGGCGCCCAGAGGCTAACACATGCCAACATGAGGGCGACGTCATCACCTACTTTAAACAAGTAGGCTAGCTGACGAGCTAGAAGGAAGGCTCAACCTCAGAAGGATGCGCAATGGCCAAATATGGCCTACGTGCTGTGGGATGACCCACCCTTCCAGCTTTACAGATACAGATACAGGTTATGTATCTTTGAAAAATTTAGTGATTTCTAATATTTTTACCTCCAGTTTGTGTATATCATTTAAACTAAGAACTTTTTGTTGACCAACGAATGCCACGCTACGGGTCGCACTCTCTAATATTTTACGTTAGTTTCAACCAACGTGATTTTAATGACAAATACTTGAGAACGCCGGCCACTTCAAGGATTCATTTAGCGACAGTTCGCATAGTAACGAGGGAAATAAATTGCAAAAATCAATGTTCCATTTAATATAACAAGGTGCAGTGTTGCTCAAATCAGCTTTTTGGTAACTTCGTACAGAGTCCTTAGGCGGTTCAAAGTTGTCTGCTAATAATGCTATGAGTAATCATCCATCTTCTTTATTTTCACCGTTTTAATTTATGTTTTTGATCTCCTATTGGTTTTCCACCTCTTACGTATTTGTTTTATGTCTTTTAAATTCTTTTCTACTTTGTCCTTTTTTCTTATTCTTATTTGATCCTTTAAATGTTGTCTTTTTCGTGCTTCATATTTGTTTTCTTTCTGTATATCCAACTCCCTTCTGGACTGTAATATTTTCTATCTTAATCTTTATTTCTCTTATCTCTATGTCTTTGTTTACCTATTTTCTTCTTCTGCCATTTCCGCCTCCTTAAGTCATGTCTTCGATGTTATTTTATTTTGTTCCTCTAGACATCCTTCTTGATTTTTAAGATTTCTAGAGCATATGAGAGAATTTATTTTTGTTTCTGACAAAACATGTAAAAAACCCCCAAGCATAGAGCAAAGTAGATAGACACAAATACATAAATCATTAATTAAAGTTTTTTTGCAAAAGAAAAAAATGGTTGTTTACAAAGTAATCATTTTTATTATAAAGAAGTTTTGCGTTTTTTTTTGTGATAAGATTTACTATTGAAACAAACGTATTAATAATTTATCCAAACCACTTATTTCGTTCTAGTGCATCATCAATTATTTAGACTTAATTGAACATTCTGTAACTGACGTTCGAATCAAACATTATTTCAGAGGGAGTGATGTTTTCAGAGTGGGCTGCCAGATACACAGGACGGCACAAAGGAGAGTAGGTAATATATATTATAACATGATTCGAAAATACTAATTAACAAAGAAAGAAAAAGAAAATTTTGCATAAAAATGAATGAATATTCGTTACGCAAGTACTTCCAGCTCTTATAGAAGAAGTACCCATCGCCTTATGACAATGAATGTGGTGTTACTTGATGGATTCTTTAATTCATCATAAACTGTTTTTCTAAAAGAAATGAACCTGATAGTTGGACAGCTAGATCTCCAAACTTAAATTCCTTACTATGAATTTGTTAATAATATGGAACCAGAAGTCATATCTTATATTTTTGCATGGTTTTTGCAGGTTTCTGCTTTGTCTTCACCGTTACATTCTTTATAGTCTAGTTAAATGGTAGTTTTTCCAAAACATGAGAGCGGTACAAAATTTTTCAACGGAATTATATGTTTTTCGGTGTGCTGAAACGAATCTGAAGTTTGCTGCCTCGTAGCAGGACCGGAACAGGCCCAAAAATTCAAAGTTGAAGAGTATAAAATTCAATAACCGCAAAGTTTATAAGGTCGCCATCGTCAATCGAAAAAAGCCAATGTATTTACCAACTTTTGTGTATATACTCACAGTTAGACGACTGTGATTTTAAAACAGCCAGTATATATGAAAAAATTATATGTTTTTTGGGGTGCTGAACACGAATCGTAGCAGGACAGGCTCAGGTCGAAAAACGCAAAAAACCTCCAAATTTTTCCGGTTTTCCGCTCATGTCTTGCAAACGACGCATGGTACAGAAAATATCACGATATCCAAAGTTGAAGAGCATAAAATTCTGCATCGAATCACCTTCCTAAATTTCTAACTTCCAAATTTATAAGGTCGCCATCGCCATTCGAAAACCGCCAATTTTTTAAAAACTGCAATATACTCACTGTTAGACAACTTTAATTTAAAAACAGCCACTCTACATGAAAAAGTGGTAGAATAAAAGTTGCAAAGCATCAAATTTTGAGTTCAGCGAGCACATAAATTTGAAATTTGGATCCCCCTTCTTTTTTTTGTAACCCCTAACAAATAGCTTGCGATACAAGCAGTACGTGACATCTACCTTCAAGTTCTCCAGCAACATCGCTCCCACGTACATTATACCAACGTAGATGAACGAACCGACCTGGATGAGCAAGAAGACGACTGTCCGTTTGCTCCACCACTGTCAGAGGCAGGTGAGACTTCATAAAGTAATTTTATTTATGCGATATTTTACACCATATTAACTCAATCACATTGCTTTCAGTTGAAGAACAACCATCGCAGCCTGCCACTCCGAGTGCTGAAGAGCCTGAGCCTGGACCATCATGATCTATTAAACACCCTACGCTCGGACCTTCCATAGTCCCAGCCAAACGAAGGAGAGTAAAATAAAATGGATATTGCTATCAGGTATGTTCCATACATCGCATCTTCACACTATACTACAACTTACTTGCTCTTTTTTTTCAGCTGCCTGGTCTGTCCATGATTTTTCCGCCAATATATATTGAAAACTTACTTCTTTTATCTTGTAAAAATGTAATAAATAATATGTTTTTGTAAATGGGTACTAATTACTTCTTATTACATCTACATAATACTTCCTCAAGTCTGGCTTACAAAAAAGGAGGGGAAGTAACTTAGGGTTGGGAAGGGGGTTTGAGAGGTAGGGGATTTATATGGACAGGCGCAGACTTGTTATTATTGGACCCCTTCATATTGGTCAAATAAGCGTTTAGAGGGATAATGGAGAAACGATCAGTATATGCGTATATATTGATCCAAATTTAAAATTTCGGTGCTCAGTGAACTCAAAATTTGATGCTTTACAACTTTTATTTTACTAGTTTTTCACATAGAGAGCTGTTTTTAAATCACAGTCGTCTAACTGTGAGTATATTGCAATTTTCAAAAAAATTGGTAAAAATTGGCTTTTTTAGAATGACGATGGCGACTTTATACATTTTGAGATTGGGATCGACGCAGAATTTTATACTCTTCAACTTTGAATACTGCGAAAATTTCAGTACGATGCGTCGTTTGCAAGAACTGAGCGGAAAACAGAAAAAACTCAGAAAACTTCGAGGTTTTTTGCGTTTTTGGGTCTGTTCCGGTTCTGCTACGAGGCAGCAAAATTGATATTCGTTTCAGCAGCTCGAAAAACATTTAATTCCGTTGAAAAATTTTCTACCGCTCTCATGTTTCGAAACAGGCACTTTTGAATTCCATTTGACTGGGCTATTAAATGAGAGAAGGTCTGCTTAGAACTGCTAGTTTAAGGCGTAATTGTGTTTCTTGTTAATGCAACATAATTTATTTCTTCAATTGCAACAATTATTCATTACATATCAAGCTCGTTGGGTTTTCTTTGATGACGAAAGTTGACCATACTTGTTATTTTGCTCTATCCCATCCCGTATAATAATATTCGTCTGTCAAAGACAATTTAGGTCTACCTACATGAAAACGAAAGGAAGGGCCTGTCGCTCTCGTAGATTTGACGAAGGGTTTCAACCGAAGTAGATTGAACTGGCTTCAGTAAAACTTGAATTTCGTTTTCGGAGTAAGTTTTGAATGGATTTTGCGAATTTAGAAAAGTTTTTGATTCCTTAAACTAATATCGAGCCTGATCCGTATACATTAGATCTACAATAGATTGATTGAAATGAATATATTAAAAAGGTTTTCCAGTGGCGTACAGAAAAATTAAATTTTACATTTAAAATAAAAATGTATATGCAGTGTACTTATTTTGGAACTAAAAGATATTTGAATATTTATCGCTTGTAATGATTTAATTTTTAAGTCGTTCTAGAGATTTTTTAACAGTAATGATATAACTAATTATCATAGAAATATCAAAGAAAAATCGTAGGCAAAAGAAGGTGGGATAGAGCAAAAATTAAACTTTTAGAGAACTAGTTGGCTCAAAAGGAATCCTAATTACAAAATTTGAAGAAAAAAACAATTTAACTGGCATGAAGACAAAGTCAAAATTAGAAATAATAGAAAAAGGCAGACCAAGAAAGAAGTAGGAAAACAGAATTAAAGAAATTGAGAAAAAACAAGGATCATAAAAAAATAGATAAACTAGCAAATGATCCGATGACACCTTAAAGGGATGCTGATGGTAAAAAACGAGGAAGAAACTGACGGTAATTTGAATTAAAAAATAAAAATAGTTTTCTATAGACGATACGTCTCTGGTGAAGGTTTAAATAAACTGGAATAGATCCTTTGTTATTTTATCATTTTTAAATAAAACGATCTTGTTAATTTTTGCATTTTTACAAAACCCCATTCAATTTATAAATTGATTAGCCATTCTATATCGGTTTTCGTATATTGTTATTTATACAAAATATTTAGTACGTACGTATTTTAATTATAAAACGACCATAACTTCATGCGAAAATAATACAAAAACCTTTTATTCGAAATACACAATTCATAATTCGAATTCAGCCTTGTTTGGTTAGTTTATTGCATTGGAATTTTATTTGGATACATCATTTTTTTGTTCAAATGTGTATTTATTTATCCCTTTTTTGCTGTGGTTTGTTTTGGGAAATAAATTTTTCAACTGATAACATCCCTTATCCAATTACTGCAAAAAATAATATAAAAAAGGTTCTCCAGTGGCGTAGGTACAGAATACATTTTGTATTTAGAAGAAAAACGTAGGTGTAGTCTATTTATTTTGGAATTAAAAAATATTTGAATGATTATCGATTTCTTTCTTCTTTTCTTATAGTTAGCTTATTTTCCAATCTTTCTGCTTTAAGAGTTTTTGTCATGCCCATGTACATTGATTTTCTGTTTTTCTGCAGCCTCTAGCCTTCTTTTTAAATAAATTATATTAAAATAAGTGAATTGTGCACATAAAAAAGGTGCAGTTCATAGTGGTTTTCTGGTATTACAATTTCTCTTCTAATTGAAATAAACCCACTTATTTTAAGGAAAAAGGGGCTTTAATTGACGTATCGACTTTCTTGATCGAAAATCGTTTTCAAAATATATAATAAAAAATTTACTATTCGCTTCTCGTCCTAACTGATACGCCCTCTGGTGAAAACTGCGGAAACTGAGCTAAGGAGTAGTTTTGACATTTTGGGTTATTTCTTTAGCGTTGTTAAGTAATTTTCATAGTGTTTTTGTCATGTTTTTACAAATAATTTTGATTTGTTGTTCTTTTTTATAATGAGTAATCATTATTGTTGTGTACCTAAGTATTCATCATGGGGAAAAAGAAACCCTGAACTAAGTTTTCAGTCGTTTCCAAAAGCAGGAACGTCCAAAGTTTTTTTTGAAACCAAACTTGGCAATAGAGAATTAGTGGATAGGAAAAGATTGTGTATCACAACATTAAAAATTGGCAAGAAAGTTTCAAATACCATGAGAGTGTGTTCTCTACATTTTACTGAAAGTGATTTTATTCAAAAAGGTATGGTAAAAATATTTAATTATTATTTACCACTTTGCTTTGATTTATTATTTACAGTTAGAGTAAAACGGAGAACATTAAAGCCTCATGCTATAACTTTACAAGAACATAAGAGGTTCTCCACTTTTACAGTGTTAGAAATAGATAATTTCCCAGTAATTTCATGTGGATTAGATTCCAATGCGCTCGTTTGTAAACACAAACCATATATTTCTATCCACTCATAAGTTTCTATGGTCTTTCCCGCTAAAATAAGATGTCCTGCATTCAAGACATTTTCACCTTCAACTACAGATTTAGAATTAGCCGATCCGCCCAAATATTTCATGTACTCTAAAATGCTTAACTTCATTTCTAAAAAATAATGGAAACAATAATTTGAGACTAAAATGTATTTGAGTAAAACTCCTGACTACTACTCACCTAAATACAACTGGAAATATCACACTTTTAAAGATATAAAATAAATGTTTATGTATAGTTTATAAAATAAAATGAATGTCACACTAAACACTAGACAAAAACAATACACAATTTACACTTAGAAATAATTCAAAAAAACAAAACTGATACCAAATAAACAACTTAAATACACATGAAATATCCCATAAGAAAGCACGAAGTAAACAAACTACTACTCCTTAGCACAGTTCCAATTTCACCGCATGAGCGCTGCAATCTTAATCCGAGTTACCTGTAGAAACAGAACAATCTTACAAAAATATGACAGCAAATTAGGACACGGAGAAAGATTTTGAAATTGAAGATGTCAAAATCTGTTTCCATCGTATTTTTGTGACGTTTTTGGGAACGAATTTTAAAAAAGGATAGCGCATTTGCATATTATAAGAGTATTTATTCTTCGTCATAAATGAAGTTTTCAATAATATTATCATAAGAAAAGAAAAAACCAGACAAAAACATATGATACTATCCCGATATAGAGGGTATCCTTTTTGCAATTAACTCTTTTTGTAAAATAGGAATCCCATTTTTTGAAATATCAACCGAACAATTAGAAATACATTCGTTATTATTTAAGCATATCAATGCTGCTTCTTTAACTTTGCGGTTATGAATATTAGGTTCTTTTAATAATCTAGTTGAAGAATTCTATTGTATTTTATGACCAAAATCCCATGCATGTTCACATATTTTGGATTTTTCGAATTGTTTATTTTTAATCTATGATTATTAAAAGAATCTAATATTTATAACTGCAAAGTTACAGTAGCAGCAGTGATATACTTAAATAATAACCAATGTGTTTCTAATTGTTCGGTTGATATTTCAAAAATTTGGATGCCTATTTTACAAAAAGAGTTAATCGGGATAGTATCATAATTTTTTATTTGGTTTTCTCTTATGATAATATTATTAAGAAAACTTCATATATGCCGAAGTATAAATTCTCTTATAATATGCAAATGCGCTATCCTTTTTTTAAAATTCGTTCCCAGAAACGTCACAAAAATATGACGGAAATAGATTTTGACATCTTCAATTTCAAAATATTTCTCCGTGTCCTACGTTGCTGTCATATTTTTGTAAGATTATCAAGTGTTCTGTTTCTATAGTAAATGTTTTGTTAGTTTTGTTATATATTTATATATATTTTGAAAATGACTTTCGATCAAGATAGTCGAAACGTCAATTAAATCCCCCTTTTTCTTTAAAATACGTGGTTTTATTTCCATTAGAAGAGAAATTGAATTAATATACATTACAACTACTAAAAAAGGTAACTGCAATGTAAGTATTAAAAAAGTACAAATATATTACTGCCCTCGAATATTTTTTTCCTTACAAGCCTGCAGTTGTTTTAAAGGCGACTTTTCAAAGGATCCACCCAATTTTAAATAAAAGTAAAATCAGTTTCTGTCATAGTTTTTAAATCATTCAAATTTTCATTCAACGAAAAAACTTACACTATCATCAGCAAATCCTTAACTCCTATTTAACTTTTTAACAAGAAGCTCTCATTAATATAAATATAGAATGTGGCCAAGAACAGATCCTTGTGGTACCCCACATTAATAATCTTCTTAGAGTCAATTTTCATTTGGTCTTTTAGTAACTAGCTTTTTTTTTTAAAATCAGTTAAGATTTCAATCAGTTAAGACTTCGCTCACATGTATAGTCTGAGATTTTACAAATAAGTACAAGGTGTATATACTTTTATTTCATTTGGTCCTAAAGCACTTTTGACTATTTTATCCTGCTTTTAATTAAAAAAAATAGATAATTTAAATCACCATGAAGAACAATACATTAAAACGTCCAGAGTATTGATTAGCAGTAAATTTAAATAACAATTTCAGGAAAATTTGATACTAGCAGCAAATGTCAAATATTTAATGGTAAAAGTTGCAACAACTCTTGGTTTATTTTGAGCATGCGGCAGTGTTTTGGAAATGGGCATTGGACGATATTAATGAAGCAGAAAACTCATATTCCGGATACTAAAATCAACATTCACGGCAGTTTTTGTATCGCAAATTTGCTGTATTATGCCCATCAACCGTTACTAATTGTCTCTTTTTTTAAATATTCAAATAACACATACACTGTTCAACCGATTGAAATAAATGCCTTTGGGAAGACTGCAAATATTGTTAAAAATCCGTAACAGTTAACTGGCCACTATTTCCGAAAAACTTCGCTACCTTTGTGATAAAAAGGGTAAATAAATGTTGGTATATTCCAATAAAAATTCTGCAATATAAAGGTTTACAGGTCTACAATATACTCCACATTCGTTTTTGATTTGGAGTTTACAATCTTTTGAAAATTGAAAACATAACCTCAACATTCAACAGTTTAATATATCTCAACAAGTGTATACCCATTTTCATATGAGATTTGGTATAGGAGTAATTTGTATTCCAGTGATATGCTACCCCCATGAACCATTGATAAGTTTTTACCGCGTAAATATTTGGACTAGGTATATTCCAATATATTTGTATTTTCTGGAATTGGAATACCATTGAAATGCAAAATCTCAAGTAAATATCACTTAAGCTAATTTTGTCTAATTGGTTTCGATTCATCATTTACTGAACCAGTGTTGCAAAATCGCCAGATGTTGGACTTTCGCTGATGGTAATAGAGGATCAATATTATTTCATTATTTGATTGATGATTTGAATCTTGTGGCAGGGGCCAAGAACATTTTGAAAGTAAATGTTCAATAGATCGGATCTTAGAAATAAATAGTATGGGCTTTGAAACACTAAATATCTTAGTTGAAATGTATAGTTGTTTCTTTTAACCTCATTTACATTCCATACAGCAAATTATTGGATAAAGATATAAAAAAAATTAACAAATCGTCCGATTTGAATATTTTTTGTATAATTAATAATAAAGTAGGTTTCTTACTTTCACTTCAATTTTGTCATCTCTTTATTTTACAGGATTCTGTTTTTACTTAATTTTTTAATTATTTACAATTTTTTTTAACAGCTTTCCTTAAAAGTATAATCACCTACGCTTATACTGCCTAATATTTTCGAAAATAAAATGCGAAATTCTGTTTAATCAAAGAGATTTTTTAAGCATATTATGTGAGCATCCACGTACTTGCTAATGAGATTGTCTGCGTTTTATAATTATTTTTTTTTGCCTTTTTTTTGAACCAACTTTTGCAATTAAAAATAATTGAATGCGAAAGAGGAGGCATTGGCACACGTTGAATAATGCGCGTGGCATACATTAAAATTAACAATGGATATTTCTAGCTCACCGGTGAAATGCCTCAAATAGAGATTTACTAAATATGTTAAAATGATTAATGTGAGTTCCTGTAAATATAAAAAATGGGCATAATTTGTTGAATTAATATAATTATTTAATACGTATATGTTACGAGATATAATAAAATTAATTAGGCAATTGGAAATATGAATGTTCAAATTTTTTAAAGTATCAAAGTATCACTTATTGTAAAACATAATTTTTGAGCAAAATATAAACAAACAAAGTATAAAGTATTTTTTAGAGAAATAAAGTGCAAATTTTTATAAAAATTTTGTATTACTTATTTCAGTATTTTAGAATCTAATTCAAAAATTAATTATATAATTTTGTTTTATTTGGTGTAGGAAACTTCTTATTAATTGTGACTTTACTTGACTTCGTATAGTTTTCATTAATTGAAAAGTCCTGGTGAAAATGAAATTAAACATTAAAATTGTTATTTTTAAAAATTTGGCGAACTTTTTTCAAATTATGGTGGGTACGCGTACGCTCCTTCGCCAAAAATCACTATATAAAGAGCCAAATTTTTCAATTTTATTTTTTTAACCTTCCTGGGGCCAAGTGAAATTTGAAAGAAATTTTTTTTTAGCATTTTATTTGTAAACTTTTTTACTTTAGTAACTATATTGAAAACAGTATTATATTATTTAATGTTGGTAATTTGGTTATACGCACAATTAAGTAAATATAATAAAACACTGGCAAAAGTGCATGGATTTGTTTTTACTACAATTGTAATTGAATTTATTATTATTACAATTTTCAAATCTTTCGGTTCTCAACCAGTCCTTTCACGCCCCATAGTTTTTCTCAGCCACACTAATTAGTTAGGTACTTTAGTTTAGGTTGGCATTAGCTAAACAATATCAAATGTCAATTATGGCGTCCATCACACTGTCTGTTTGCACGCATAAATTCTCATACCATTTTAATTTAATTTTTGTTGTTTTTAATTGGAAAATTAACTATATGAAAGTATGTTCATTTAATGTAATTTCTCGATAATTTTCATTGTTATTCTGACGAGTAAGTACTACTTAAAAAAACTTGTAACAATATCTAACCTCAACTTACTTTCCAGAAAGCCTTTGATGATGCCTCAAGGCGAAAGCGCTTAGGCTAAAATTTTAAAAGTAAATCTATTCACTTTTTGCCACTGTTTTATTATATTTATATTATTTACTCTGTTGATGAATAAATATTATTATTATTATCATTTAAGGTTGATAACAAATTCTCTCTTATTTCACTTTTACAAACCAGTCCCTGCAATAAATTTCGTTAAGTAATACTGATCTCGTTTGATGAAAAATAACGCAACAAAATAAAGTGATATCTCTTTTTTCTGCCTCGATCAGGGAAATTACGTTATCGAACAGAGGATAACTTTTGATAGATAGATCGGAGTTAAGCAACCGGCAACCGGGATAGGATGGCGTCCGAGTTAGGTATTCTAGTCACGGCCTCATCTCCGATGTTCCATTTCAGCGTGGCCTCTGCCTCTGTCGGTATGGCAGCGATGTTGTTATTGACCTGGGAAACGTCACCACAAATCAAAATTTACCCCGAATACGATGGCAGAGGCGATGTTGAACGTGCATTTCGATATGGAATGGCCAGAATGTTGATCTTTTTTTATTTTTTGATTTTTTTTAGATGGAGATTGCATACGCGACAGAACTGATATTTTTTTTTGTAACAGGACATACGTGACAGCGTAGAAATTGTCATGTCAAAGTCGCCAGATTGGGAAAATGAGCTCGTACGAGGACATTTCGATAATTTCAGTTGTTATTTATACCAGGAAAATATCTACGGTCTCTGTTTTATTATATTTTAGTTTTAGATTTAAAAAAATTGATTTACTGTAAAATATTCGAGCTTTAAGAGTGAGAAGGCAAAACAAAGAAACCAAACTTTGCAAGCATCCTATAAATTCAAACTAATTGTCATTTTAACGATCTGCATTTATATGCAAACTCTCTTGCTAATAATTACACCTATACCATAAAAATAATTATTTATTTGCACTTAGCTCATCAACGATTTCTTTTTAATGATTATTTTTGTACTAATGAGTTTTAAAATCATCACGAAACTTGACGATTTCCAGACTAATAGCGTGGATTTAATATATTTTCAGTCCATTAATCTTTCTGCCTCATTAAATAGCCCAAATGACAAAACAAACAATAATTTTGGGACATGACGTATCGATCGCGAACTGTAAACAAAGATTTGAATTTCTATATGCCCCAGAAAGCTGAGACCAAGCTTCGGCCATTACAAAGGGTAATATTTGAGCACTGGCTTGTCTAGAACATACAGCGCGAACGGTGCATGTTGACAAAATGGATATTCAAATATTTTATATTGTATTATTATCCCTACTAAAAAGTGATCAGAAACGGACTGACACGAAAAAACTTTATATTTTGGGTTGTTAAGCAACACTGAATTTTCTCGGTTTATACACAAGGAGTCCTGTACTCAACCATTCTCTTAAATAGGGATGATGAATATCCAAAAATATCCAAAATCTAAAAGAACTGCATTTATGAGCATAATAATATTCAGGGAACTTTGCTATCAATATTAATACAGTTCGAACCATCATTAAGAACCGTTTTCCCTTCTCATCTTAATTGGCTAGGATATGCACTACATCAAAGGCATGCGGGCAGCTGGAAATTGTTACAATGCTGTTCTTGATTTTGATTTGATAGAGATTGAATTATAAATCATAATTTTTTTTCTACGATTATAAAGAAAAGTACAAGTTTCATATGCGCAATCATCTTTATTTAAGGCAAGTAATTATCCTTTTTACACAAATATAAAACGATTCCTCATACTTATACATAGCAAATTTAATCATAAAACCTCAAATGTGTTTACCGCGAAAAATATTGAGGCCAGTCCGTTTCTGATAAGATACATGACCACGAATGAAAAAGCATGTTTCCAACATTTATGAGATGTAATAGGGGCTTTTATTTCAATCGTAGAAAATGTCTAGAAACTGTTAGTACAAAGTCAAACGAATAAAAGATTTTATTCTTTTTTATTTTATTTATGTTTTACGGCAAACATATATTGTTGCGGCTTGAGATAAAGGAATGAAATATGCATTTGATAAGATGTTAAAAATAGAGAACATATCGCTAAATCTCATTTGTCTCGTTTGAACCCTAAATAAATATGGGATATGACATTGTCGTCTTTATAAAAAATATTGAAAATCATCGTTTTGATTTACTTGTTATTCCCTTTTTAGGAATATTTTACTGATATTTTTGGAGAATCGTATGCAATTGTGGAAAATCGATTATTCCATCGAGCTTTGAAATACTACACCCTATATATTTATTTAATAGCGTTTCTTAATTTTTACGAGAGATTCTTCACAATTATATTTTTCCTATGTAGTTTATTAAATCCAATAAATAATTGAATAATCTGAAAAAAATATAGTGTAAATAATTAAGGTAGGTACAAACAATCCACTATGTATGCGATATGAGTTTAAAGCTTTATTATGATATTAAAGCTGTTTCTAAGACCATTATTTCATTTTTTTTAATTATCAAAGTATAAAAAAAAATATACTGAGCAACCCTGTATATATACAGGGTGATTGATTATTGTGACAAAGCTCAG
Organism: Crepidodera aurea; assembly: GCA_949320105.2. Taxonomy (NCBI): domain Eukaryota; kingdom Metazoa; phylum Arthropoda; class Insecta; order Coleoptera; family Chrysomelidae; genus Crepidodera; species Crepidodera aurea. Next base: position 91,921,980 of record OX439472.1, read on the forward strand.
CAGATCTGTTATAATAAAAGATACGGGAAAATGTAATTTAAAAAAATTGTAGGCAGTTTTAAGCTTTACATTTTAAAATTAGTTATAACGCCCTGCCAGATCAAAGTTTTTAATGGAACGCCCTATGTATTTTAACATTTTTAAAATCTCCTCAATGAGCTGATTTCAACGATACATCACACTTACTATCTACGGTAAATAGTAAAGGATCTACAACCACTCAAAAATCACATTTTTGTAAATTCTGGTTATTAAAAAGTAAGTAAAAGGTAACAATTAATTATTAATTGTTTGGCAGCTGTTTTAGATTTGTTGCTTTTGTCATCTTACAAGCTCAAGTGGGATCATCCTGTAAGTATGACATTTTAGCCTGCCTCCAATTAATATAAGGGTGCAATATAATCTAATACAGTGTGTAAACACATTTAGTTTACAATATTTCGTTTATTTTTTATTACTAAAAGTTGCTATTGGTAAAAATTGATATTTTTTCAGTTTAACCGTTTAATTTCTAGAAAACAAGCCATATGATCCAATTTTACCTATTACAATTTTGAACGAGGACATCAAGATCTACATTATATCCAATATTCAGAAAGTTTGACGGTGACTTTTTTTATCGATATTTCAGGCTATTTCTGCATGTTAAAAATACATACTTAGAACAAAAAGGCCTGTGGAAACATGAATCGCCCTGTAAGGAAATATATTTTGATTTTATTTATTACGTATGCATTTTGACTACATATATCCGCCAGAAACTTTTAAAAATATTTTACAGGGACTTTTTGGTACACATTTTAAAATTTCGGGATCTTCAAATGTATCGCCCTGTATATCGAAATCTAGCCATAGAATAGGATTGGGCCAATGGACACTATTGATCAGGACATCAAGTACTATCATCACATATCAAAAATTCAGACAATTTGACGGTGCTCCCGTTCCCATAATAATGGTGCAGGGTCCTTTGTTACCTACAAAGTCTAGACAACGCGTAATGGTAAGAAAAGTACTATACATTGTTGAATAACCGGAAATAATATATGATAAATAAATTGGTACATTTTTATTACTTAAGTTTCTCATTAAATGCTGTGTGTATTTTTTGTTTTTTTTTTTTGGTAGGCGAAAAACAGTTGTGTGTCACACATGCAGAAAACGCTTTATTAGCTATTAGCTGCCCTCGCTTCGCCTCGCTTGCTCATGCAGCTAATAGCCTCGGGATGCTAAAGCTCATTTTCTGCCCTAGTGACACAATGTACTATTCTATTATAATGAAGCTCATTATGATACAGGTTTTTTTGTTATTAGGCATTTTACGAGAATTATTATTTGAAACTACCTACTCCGTGGAGGTAATATATTCTACAAATAAGTATCGTACGCCTTCTCTGAGACGACGGGTGTATTTTTTTAAAATACAATCTTTCTCTAGAAGAATATAATTGCGCATGTGCTCTTATTATTTTCCTTTATGTTGAAGAAGTTCTAAAACACACTGTTGCCCACTTGAATCCTAAAACGCGAAAGTCGAGAGAGATGGCGCGGCGATAAAAATGCTTTATTCTTACTACACGTGGAGTTGACAGTGAATGGAGCAATAACTGTCAGTTGCGCCTCTTTTTATTAAATGCTGGATCTCAAGACCCATCCACTTCTGTATCAAACCGGAAATTGCATTATTGGCCCCGGATCGCACAGATTTAGAGATAAAGATTTATTCTGAATTCAAGAATTCAATATGCAGGCAAGTTCGAAAGATTTTTGCGTTGATGGATTCTGTCTGTCACGGCGCTTGTTAACTGTCCCTGGAATCTAGGCTCGAGAAGTTATTTTTATACCGATATTTACCTGACAGTTATTTCCATATCGAACTTTAAAAAATTCTAAATAATAACAAAAATTATTTAAAAAAATGAGGAAGTATAAAATGTGATTAGTAATATATCACCCTAGATGTAGATCTTTGCAGATCTATTGTGTTTCCCCTGATAATTAGATGACTTGCGCGAGCTTCGTTCTTTTAATTATGGTTAGGATCCCTGACAGTGGCTCTTCAACGTAGCTCTCTGCCTCTGGGTATTTCGTTCCCTTCTGTGAAAACCTTGTCCTTGCTACTCCATCGCATTCGCATAGAATATGGATTGAGGTTTCTTCCTCTGTCTGGCAAAACCTGCATGTGGTTTCTTCTGCCAGACCTATATTTTTCATATGCTTGTTGAGTTTACAGTGTCCTGTAAGCATGCCTACTATTGATTTTAGGGACCTCATGTCCTTGCTGCTTAGTAGGTCTGTCGTGAGTGTAGGCGATGGTTTCTTGAGAAACCTTTTTGCCTGCCTCTGTCCTGGGCATTGTTCCCACCAGCTTTGGGCTTGTTTTTCCACCCATTTGCTGATGGCTTTTTTAACTGTTGTTTTTGCTATACCCCAGAAGGGTTCTGGACCATAAAATGCCATTGACGAGCCTTGTATGCCCAGTTCGTCGGCTTTTTCATTTTCACGATGCCCTTTGTGTCATGGAACCCATGCCAGGGTAACTTTCTTGCGGTTAGCTAGTTCATTCAGGGCACAGGCACAGTCCCACACAAGTTTGGAGTTTACTTGGGTGGCCTTTGGTGCTTTTAGTGTTGCCTGACTATCGGAGAATATAACAACGGACTGACCTACGCTGTCCTGTCTGTTTATTTCTCCTATGCAGAGGTGTATTGCTGCTACTTCTGCTTGAAATACTGTGGTGTCTTTTGACAGGTTCACCGGTACCATTATCCTTGGTTTTTGCCCGTATATTCCGGCTCCGACTCCTTCTTCGGTCTTCGAGCCGTCTGTGTACCAGATTGTTGCTGCACTGATGGGTGCTCCTCCCTCCCAGTGTTCTCTCTCCAGTACTTTTACTTCGTATTTCCTGTTGAAATTGTATTTGGTTACCATGATATCGCTGGGCATTCCTGTAATTGGATCCGCCCTTAGCTCTTCTTCTAACCTTTGGTAATCCGTCCCGTGGAGTTTGGTGATGGGTCGTGTCGTGACCCTTGCATAAGTCTGTAGGTGACCGCTCTCGCCTCTCCCTGTATGTATATGTGTAATGGTGGTAGGTTCAAGATGACCTCCATCGCGGCCGTGGGGGTGGTTCTCATGGCCCCTGTGGCACTGAGTCACGCTTGTCTTTGTATGCCTGTTAACTGCCTTATGATTCCTGACTGAAAAGTCTTTGGCCACCACACCACTGACCCATATGATATCATAGGCCTGATTACCCTTGTGTATAACCATATGGTCATTTTGGGGTTGAGCCTCCAGTTCTTGCCACATATCCTCCTGCACCTGCCTAGTGCGATGGATGCTTTTTTGGCGATTTTTGTTTTGTGGGCATTCCATGTAAGCCTTTGATCGAAAACTGCCCCTAGGTATTTCGCTTCTTTGGCCAAAGGAATTGTTGTGCCCTCCAGCACTGGCGGTTTCAGGCATTGCAGTGCTCGGTTTTTGTGAATGCGACAATTTGTGTTTTCTGAGCATTGACTGACAGCCGTTCTCTTTTGCACCAATTGTCTACTATGTTTAGGGCCCTTTGTGTTCTCTCTGAAATTATTCCAGAAAACCGGCCTCCGACGACTATCGCTAAGTCGTCTGCATATCGGAGGCAATGAAAGCCTTCTTGGATAAGTCTTTGTAAGAGATCGTCCATTAAGGTTGCCCACAGAAGCGGTGACAGTACTCCTCCTTGTGGGTAGCCTCCTCCTGCTTTTGCCATGATGGTAGCCTCTCCTAGAGTGGATATAATTGTCCTTCTCTCTAGACTGGCCCTTATCCATCTGCATAAGCTTGGCGGGACTCCTCTTCTGATTTGTGCATTGACTAAAGTGTCTGTGGTAGCATTGTTAAAAGCTCCTTCTATGTCCAGGAACGTTGTAATGGCTATTTCTTTGTCCTCTATTGACTTTGAAAGCAGCCTGTTTAAATCATTCAGCGCAGAGTCTGTTGATTTTCCTGGTTGGTATGCGTATTGGCGGTTACTCAGAGGATTTACTTTTAGTACTTCGTCTCTGATGTATCTGTCTACCAGTCTCCAAAGTTTTTTGGAGAAATGATGTCAGACTAATTGGTCTGTATGACTTTGGTGTCATTCTGCCCACCTTGGGTAGAAAAATCACTTTCACTTTTTGCCATACAGTTGGTATGTATCCCCATGTCACACTAGCTTTGAGGATTTTACAGAGGTGTGGTATCAGATCGTCCACTGCCATTTATTTCACCCTAACGCAGTAAGTGATTTAAAACACATTTAAACGTTGTAAATATTAAAAAAATTGCTTTTCCGGTAGTATATAAACTAAAAACGCATCGATAAACGTACATATCAATTAATCTGCTGCAAGGATATCTATCCTTCATGATTTCTAAAAAAAATCTGGCAAACTAACACGATCGTTCTAAAAATTTGAAGGGACAAAAAGACGTGCGAACGGAGGTATAAGCGGGCGACACTTTTTCACGTTTTTTTTTTTTTCGCGATTTTTTTCCAGTTGAACAAACAGTTAGATCGTGTTTTTTCGTGTGTAAACTATCTGTGAAACAATTTATCGCCGAAAGGACCAGTTGACATCATTGAAATAACATGCCCGTTGGTTGCAGTTCACAAATCACTCTCATCCTCTCTTTAGTCCCGTTCGAAAAGAATTGAATCAGTTTATGTTGGTTTTTAAACTTTTTTAACGCCCCATTTTGCTATGATTCTCCAAACGCCTTTCCGAAACTTGCATAGGCCGCGCATGCCTTTGGATCTCAACTGACTTGACCCCAATTGATTTTTTTGTCTCGAGTTTCATAAAGTAATAATTTAGTGTCCAATGTGCATTTAAGTATAATTAAGTGACTTTATAGACATTCTGTATATAAAAACACGTTAACAGAAGAATTTAATGCTTTTTAAGAGAATCTAAAATATGCCTGACACTAGGCTGCGTTAATCAAATTGGGAATTTTTGCTTTGGGTTGTCACAACCCCTTTTGTTTTTAGATGGTAACATGTGTAGTTTATCTTTTAGCTGATCCATCTGTAGACGTTAAGCGTTTTAGACATTTAATTTTTCCATTGGAAGGCTCAACCTTATATTATATATGCTTCGCTATTTACGGCTTCCTATAATGTTTGTTTGGCTCTAGAGGGGTAATAGCGTACTATGATACAGTGGTATAGTGGTATAGTGTCATATTTATACAACACATATTTCAATTTCATTTTCTAAGGAATGAGCGACTTCCATGTAGGTTACAGTAATATGGGAATTAATAATGTTAATCGAAAATAAATAAAATACCGTGGAAGTCTATGAAAATTGTTTGGAATGGGAATAATCTGAGAGGTTGAATACCATCATCTTGCGCTTCTATTTATTTCAAATGTATCTAGTATTAATTTTGTAGATGTTATGTTTATGCCATACATAATTGTATTATTCATTTGGTAGCCAGCAATAGACCCATATATTTGAAAATAATCATCCATTCTATTCACGTTTTGACTAAATTTTCTTGGCTAATTTTGTCATGATATCAATGATCGCCTTTATTGGTTTCAAATCGTCATTGGCAACAATAATTAAACCTAGCAATTATGTCAATTCAATCAACAACTCAAATAAAAAATCCCATTGATTATAAACTCGTTGATACAGAAAAAACAAAATGAAAAGTTGTTAGGTATATTAATACAAAAGATACGTCAAAATGTACCTTCGTATAGATTGAGTTGAGTGAATAAATGAAAGATTCGCTGATGAACATGGTTTATTTTAATAAAATATAAATTGACATAAAATAAATAGATATTTAAACAATTCATTTACAATTCAAATAAAGTATACATAATTTACGTTTAGTTCTTATTTTCACTTCCTGTCCTATCCAACAGCACGCCTATGGAATACATACATATGAAAAGATCTGCCAGCACCTTTCTCAAATTCGATGTTGTACACTTAACAAGACTTTGGCATTTTGTTGAGAAATGCGACCACTGTTCTCTAAACTAATTGTACATAGCAAAAACTTTCAAAAACCTATAAAAATACACAAGATTAGCACAATAGTTCCCAAAAAACAAAATATCTGACATCTGTCAAACTTTGAAATCAACCAATCAGTGGATTGGTACTCTAAACTCCCCCCTGGTTATCAAAACAAATAACCTGAGTACCGTATCTAGCGTAGCATATATGATCTAAGGGCTCAACTGATGAGAAAATAATTTTTACAAGTAGATACATACTTTCGTTTACTACTTCATTACTCAATTTCCTCCAACCACGATAAACCAATAGAGATTGGCCTAATTCACAAATCACTGTCCTCTTTCTGGCTCGGCCTACCTCGATATCCGGTGTTACTCTCTCGCATTTTCGCCAGATCTATAAAGCCGGTGCCGTTTTGTTTTATTTCATCCAGATTTAGACGGCTATGAAATAGAGCTGCCACGAATGCGCCATTTTTAGGGTGTCAAAAGTCACTTTTCGGTCGGTCTTCTCCATATGGAGTCATCCAGTCATATGGAAACAAAAATAACAGGGATTTCGAGTTCAGCAAAAGGGAAACTGCTTTTCAATAAATTTATGTAGTGGCTTACGTGTGGAATAACCTATTTTAAATTTTTGTATTCAGACTTAGTATTTAAAATAGCTTTTTAAGAGTCTTAAATGCGCTTTTTCCATCAGTGGAAAGATGATAAGCTGCTCCTGTTTAAATGTTGTAAGTGAAAGTTTTAGCAATTACAAGTATCGCTAAAAGAGCAAGGAAGTGTATTGAACAACACGGTGGTCACATCAGCATAGGTAACTCATCAATTCATAATTACTTTATTGTCTAAATACTTATATACTAGAATGAGGGTTAATCTTATTGATGCAACTTTATTTAAGACCAATTTTTGTTGAATCATAATGATTTTGGAGAGCACTAGCAATGTTTTCATTAGTAACAGTAATTTTTAGCCGCCCTGTACGAAAATTAGCCTTAAAGATTTATGGACAACACAAAATTCATTGAAACATCGATTTACAGTTTTGAAGTTTTAATGCCTACATCTTATGAAAGTCCTGAATCATATCTTTACCCAATAAAGCTTTTTCTAGAATATTAATCATATGCAAAACAAAAATATGCTGAGTCCGGCCCTTTAAGCTTTTGTTTAATGAAATGAATTCGACAAAAAAAATGTTTACCAAAAAAATGAATCGCTCGTAACATATTGTGCTCAGAAAAAAATAAGATTGATTCTGATCTCTTTCACATTTTTTACTCGCACGTAATTTAGATTGTCATCCAGACCGACAAAAACTATGTCTAGCGTCGGACAAGAATGAATCAAACTCAGCGGCAAGACAGATATCCCAAAAAATAACAGGTTTCTAATCTAGGTTTCCATAGAGGAAAACCGTGGAGAGAGTAGAGAATATAATGGAGAAACGGCAATTGTGGTCTGATGAATGGTAATAGGAGGCCATGATGGATAGAAAGATAACCAACACAGTGGAAGTTCTGCATTGAACTTCGCTGGCGTGCCGTAGAGATACCGGAGCTACGTTTCCATTTGCATATACCGCCATGTTTTACTTCGATCCAGTGCCGTATGCTATTAAAAAATATATTATAATTGTTATTTAACAAATGTGTGTATTTTTAGGGTACCTTAGACAGTAGAATCTTGTGGAATTAGCAATATAATTTAGAAAGATGTGTCGTGAAATACTTCGTTTTGTAACAAAATACGATACTTTTTTTAGGAGAAACTGACAGCAAGCCAAATTATTTATTTGTCAAATTTACATCTCTACGTCAAAAAATAAAAACATACAAAGTGTTCTAAAAATTAACAAAAATCCTTGCTTTATGCAATATTCTCCTCCCCGGTGTTAACTCCCTTGTTAACACAAACTTCCAAACGATGCAGCTTCCTAACAGGACGCTTGAAGATCCCATTTGAAGTTCGGATGTCAGCTATCCTCATGATGCCATCAGCGCCTTCATATATCTTTTCTGCTACTCTCATTGGACAAGCTCCTCAAGGCATATTGCAATCATTGATCACCACCAATTCACCAACTTTCAAATTGGTTTCATCTTTGTTCCACTTTTGACGATCAACCACTTCTAATTCATCTAGAGTTTCTAAAAGTTCTAAAAATTCGTTCCATTATCGGACCAAAAAACCTTAACTGCTCGACGTCTTGCAAGAAATCTACGTATAGCCGTTATGCACGAATCTGCATCTAAGGGATGGGCAATTTCAACATGTATCGCTTTCATTGTTAAGCAGGTAAATAGTACACCATAACGTTTCTACAGTCGTCTTCACTTGAAAGGGACCAAAATAATCAATTCCGGTTGCTGAAAATGGTATTTGACTTATCAGTAATCGTTCTTGCGGTAAAAGACCCATCTTTGGTTGTAAATGAGGTGCAGATTATCTTCGACAATAAATACATTGTTTGACAACTTTTTTCACTGTTGTCTGAATTCTGGGTATCCAAAATTTCCTTCTCAGTTCATTTATTAGTGTTTCAACACCCTGATGAGTATTTTTTATATGAAGATGCATAATTATTTTTTGTGTGTAAATATGTTCACCAGCTAAAATGATAGGTTCCCAAATAAAAACAAGTATTCTAAAAATTAACAAACATTTTTGCTTTATGCAACAATAAGAATAATTTTAAGGCCAATGATCTCTTTCTTTCTATCTCTGTTATCATTAATACCCTCACGGGTGTCAGATATTTAGAGGAATCGTCTCCTTTATCCATTTCTTTCATCGTTGGAAAAAACTAAGTTCACGAAATCAACTCCGTTGAAGGTTCTATTTTGAAGCTATTAAAAATAGCTATAATCAGGGTCTCAATCTGTTTGCTCCACAAACCGTATTATCTTGAGTTGGCTCTACTGAGATGCTTGGCACTCTATGCCAATATCGCGGGGAATAGGATTATATAATTATTTGTATCTTTTAAAAATATATCATACTTTCTCCAACTTAAATCGTAATTTTTAGCACGCCACTGTTTACAGGGTTTAATACAATAACGTGGATTTATGCGCACTTTGGCCAGATTTACTGGAATTATTTCGGATCATTGGGATATAAAGTGAATTTCAGAAGTTTCGGATTATCCACTATTATCGTTTCTTCTGAAGTATGACTTCTAAATTGTAAATTTGACACCAAAACGGAACGATCTCCGAGCGGATTCAGCCAGAGAGTTTCCTGATTGCCTAGGAATATTACAACTTTCAAAACTCGAATGCGCAAGGAATATTATATGCTAGAATTATTAGGTTCTATTTTAATAATAATATAATCTCAAATTTAATAGAAATAGCTCTGTAAAAAATTATGTACTTGCATCATTCCTTTTCTTCTTTAAATATGATCCACGTCTGTTCTATTACTTATTATTTGGATTTTAATCATTAGTTTTTATTTCTAAATGTATTAGTTCTTCATAGTTTTTCTCTTCTTAATTTATTAACTTGTTGTTTCATGTTCTACAACTCTCTCAGTTATATTTTATTTTGTTTTTATTGTACTTGTTACTACGTTATGTCTTCTATTCTTACTCGATTTAAGACAACTATATTTTCTACAAGCTTGCTACTATTATCATTTAAAATATAGGTACTCAGCAACTCTTCCAGAGCATAAATAAAATACTCGACAAAAAAACAATTACATGGTCCCCCTTATGACAAAAACTTCTACGCAACATACATTTACATTTTTAGCCCCTAAACTCTACAACACTATACCTGCAGAAATTAAATCTATTTTAAGCAAATATTTGTTCAAAAAAAGGCTAAAAAATTTCATTATCATCAATCCACGTGATAATTTAAAAATGGTTTTTGAATAATGTACGTTATATAAGTATCGTTCCACAAAGTACTCAATCTCATATTCTGATTCATTTGTATTTGTATTACTTGTGTTTGTTTTAGTTGTATATTTAGAATATATTTATATCACTAACATTAAAATTATGTCCATTGTTTTTATTTTTATGTTATTATTAATAGGTATCATCATTAATATGAGTTTTATATATTATTTTAATACTTATTCATTGTATATTGGTTTTTTAAAATACAATTTTTTTTTGCCGATACAAGTATTTTTATGCTTATCGGCTTCTAGCTTTACTTAAATTGTTTCAAATGTTACTATGAAATTGTTCTTATTATTATTTGAATAAAGCTCTATTATTATTATTTATTATTATTATTCTCTTTTTATATTAGTACAGAGTTATTCATTATAAGTTACCCACCCCTTATCATCGTTATTATTGCCTATAGAATTTTGGTAAGATTCTTTCAAAAGTACAGTAGCGTGCAGATTTCAGGGAATACAACAAAATAATATATTTTTTTAAATGGGATACCTTGTATATTATTAAATTTTTGGAATGATCCTTTTTTCCTGATTTCAAAAATATACCATATGCCGTTTTTGAGTTATTAAACGTCGAATATCTTAATTAAACTAGTTACTCTTCATATGGAAAAGTTAATTAAAGTGAGCTGTGAAAATGACAACTATTATGTTTGATAAGTGTAATTTCTGTAATGAAATAATCAAAATAATATACAGTGAGGAAGAAAAAGTTGAAATATTTAAACAAAATAGATTTATTTAGGAAATATAAATAAATGATAACTCATAAAAGATGTTCGATGTATCGACCATTATTGTCAATGCATAATTGATAACGTCGTCTTATATTTATAATTGCACAGGAAATGGCTACATTATTTACATCAAGATTGTTTATTTCAAGTCGAATCCTGTCTTTAATGACTTGAATACTATTATTATTACCATTGACAATGTCTTTTAGAAATCCCCAAAAAAATGAATCCATAGTGGTCAAACCCGGACTGTTAGGTGGCCATTCAATTGTTCCATTATTCCCTATCCATGTTGGGAATATGTTATCCAAATGATCTCGAACGGCTAGGACACTTTGCGGAGTTGCCCCATCATTCATCCAAATCATATCAAGTTCGGCTTCGGGAAAATTCTGAATAAGAATATTTTCTGCTTCTGGTATAATTATTTCCAGCTAGGTAACTCCAGTTAAAGTATAAAATATAGGCCCAACAATTTTATTTCTGAAAATTCCGCACCAAACACTAACAGCTTTTCTTCCAGATTTTTTTATTTGCTTTACCAATCTTTTTCTGTTGTGCTTGTTTTCCCATGACCTTCGGTTTTTCCTATTAAAAACTCCTGCCGTAGAAAAGGATGATTCATCAGTCCATAATATTTTAGTAAAAAAATCTTCATCCAACTTTTGAATCATCTGACGGCAAAAGTCCAGCCTTTTCCTTTTATGAGCCTCTGTTAAAACTTGTACGGGTAAAATTTTGTATGGTCTGTAGTTATTATTTTTTAACGTACGTTGGATTTTGGAATAACTTTTACCTAAATGATCGACTGCGTTATTTATACTGCACTCAGAATTTTCTAAAAAATAATACAATATTTCAAAAAAGTTTATTCGCGGGTAAATATGGATGGACCTACCTTTGAAATGAAGCGGTATATCTAGCTGCTCTTCCTGATTTGCTAGAACTACACGCTTTCTTCTACTAAAACTAGAGGTATTTAAATCGCTCTGTGTATCTTTTTAAGAAGATTTTTTAAAAAGAATACCGTGACATACTTTCTTTTAAGCATAGATTTATTCACCGAGATCTTTAATTTACGTCTAGATGACATTGTCGTCTTATTGCAGATAGAAAGAGGAATAATTATGATAATTGGCAAAGCCTCTCTGGCGCTACACATTCCATCCACTTCTAGAGAGCAGATATCATCGTATGAAATTATTATGCACGGTATTAAGTTGATTACACTCTTAGAAGTTCGTAATTTTCGCTGAAATTTGTGTTATCGTCTTTTACTGGATGACATGAGGTGGAACAAACCAACTTAAGTTGTTAGTTATACAGTGTGTCTACGTAAGTTGGAATCGTATGGAAAACTTTTTTATTATTAAGTTTAGGAAAAAAAGTTATTCTTCATAAAAAGTTATGCATGATCTAAAACATAAAATACAATCAAACAATCATCAGATATAAAAGAACTTTTTTGACATTTTATCTCTTCTTTACAAAACTAAATTATAAATAGTAATAAACTAAGTGTCCGAGATATACAAAACAAACTAGAAAGTAGTAAAAAATCGTTTTGAAACGAGCGGAAAACTGAATGTGCGGAATGAAAAGCAACACATTTTGTATAGTGAATAAGATTGAATAGAGCTGCAATTTGAAGTTGAGGAAATCCCTCTATTTACGAGTTCGGACACATAAGGGATATTTTATGGATGAAATGGACAATGTGTGTACTCTAAATAGCGTTCGTAGAGTTTGGACTTGCTCTATGAATATATGTTTATGCAGGTTGTCCTTCATTCTGTTGAAGGGGCCTGGCAGTGCAATTAAAATTGTAATAAAATCAGGAAGATGTAACAACATACAAAAAGAGCGAAATATCGAAATTATTTTTTTTCTTCCTCTTCCACCTCTATGACTAAAATGAAGAAAACAAACAAAACTTTAAGTGAAATTTTCACACATAATCAGGCTAAAGCAATGGCATGTTAAGGAAACGGAGAAGGTTGTGTTTAAACAAGCCCGAAAAAGTTTTCAGGGATAACCGAAAAATTCTAATTTTGTTAGAACAACTTTTGATAGATCATTCGATTACCCAAAAGAAACAACTTTGTTGTTTAGTAGTAGTTTAAAGATGCAATGAAAAAAAGATTACATGTACGGTTCTATTTCATCTTCCTCTTTTACATTACTTTTTGGCTCTTTTATTGTGACAGTTAACACTCAATAAATTTTAGCCAGTGCCTTTTAATGGACTATTTAACCTGCCTCTCCTGATTTTTACCATCTTTTCTCAATTTTTAATTTTCTTTTACAGAATAAAAAAATTGTTCTACTTTGTTTTTAAAAACTAGTGAATAATTTTTAAATCAAATAATGTTTTAAAGTGTATCAGAGTTTTTGAATTGTTTTGTGCAACCTTGCCCTAAATAGACGTATATAATCAGTTTATGTATATTAGAGTTAGAAATTAAACCAAATATGTATAATTTAGTATGATTGATTCTCTCCTGGTTTATTTGTTAGAGACATCCGGTATATCTCTCTCCTGTTCGAGAATGTTTCGTGGAATATCCACTACATATTTACATGAATATGTAGAATATCCAAATAAAATGAATTTTCCAACAAGTCGTATGCGGGATTTATAATTTTGTTTCGAAAACTAAACGAGTAAATCAATTAAAGTTGTTCTGCAATTAATAAAAGTAAATAAAATAATTCATTTATATAACTGAAAACACTAATTTAATTAACTTTTTATCAACGGTTTTTGTGGTTTATAAATTAACTAAAAAAATTAAATAAATGTGTCTTTTATCGTAATCCTGATTGGATTTTAAAGGGCGATTTCCCAGCAAGGCCACCGATCCACTGTCTAACCACGGCGACAACTGCTTAACTTTAAATCGATGCTCATTAATTGAGGTGCGATGATAACATGGATTAGAAATACAGAAATATATTATGTTTAAAAAATTTATATCAAAGTGAAAATTAACAAAATAGTTAGTTAACGTCTGATGCAGTCATATTGTTTTTTTATAATTTCTGAAATCGGAAAAACTAATGTATTCACGATGGTATTATATCCAAAGCAAAAAATCCCAAAGTTCCATTTTTATTTAAATTTTTTATTTCTGGCCTTTTTTGAATTTTTTTCAAGTCTTTATGATACACTCTGTAAATTTGAACAAAAAAGGTATTCTTGTTTTAATAGCATAAATTCAGCTCATTTCGAGATATTTGCATTTAAAATATCCCAGCCACAGTATTTATTTAATTTACTTTAACATATTTTAACATAGTAGGCTTTGAAACTAAAATGAAAATGTACAGCTGTCAAGTAATTAATTGTTAGATGTAATTTTGTTCACTAAATTCCATCTAAGTAGGTAATGAAAATGCCACGACACAACCATTTCTGTAATTCAGAAATGAGAGATATGATTTGTGTTCATCAACAAATAAATTTTTCTGGCCTTGCTGCTGCTATCTAAGCTGTACATTTTCATTTTAGTTTCAAAGCCTACTATGTTGAAACATGTTAAAGTTAATTAAATAGATACTGTGGCTAGAATATTTTAAATGCAAATATCTCGAAATGAGCTGAATTTATGCTATTAAATAAAACAAGTATACCTTTTTTGTTCAAATTTACAGGGTGTATGATAAAGACCTGAAAAAATTCAAAAAAAATTGACACGTATCTTCATCCAGTAGAGTGTAGGTGGCGTCCTCTTTATCTAATCTCAAGATTGATGGCACGCTTATGATTAACTAGTTTAAAAGTATAACAATACCAAATTTCAAGTCAATATATTAAATAATAAAGAAATTATTGCAAAAAATCGAAAAATAAATTTTATCTTCAACACCCTGTATCTTAGTAGTAGATAACACCCAGGGTTATTTAGTAAAATATTAATATTTAGGGGTCCTGAACATATGATTAAAATATTGACCATTCCTAATGATACACCCTGTATAATGGAAATCCTTAAAAATTAATTTTTAATATTCACAAAAGAGGGGAAAATACTTTGTTACTTGATCATCAGGACTAAAGTAGTTTTAATTTATTTATTTACTGACTACTTAGCAGTAATTTATACTAAATTATTTCCAGTAAACAAAAGATCTCATAAATTTTTATTTTCATATTTTCTTCCATATTATTGAATTGCAAAAACGCCATTTTTTTAATTTTCAGTTCCTATATTATTTAGTAAAATAAGAAAACAATAACAATAAAAGAAATTTATTGTTCACATTAAATGATCAATAAATCAATTTTTTTCTCCGACGAAATGAGAAATTCCGCAAGCCGTATCTGTTTCTTGAAGGTTTCTATGAACATTTTTTGTCTTGCAGAGATGAATGAAAGCAATCTGTTCTTCTTACATGAGGCGAACCTGCATCATTAGGGCCCTTTTTAGGATTGCACGAATGTATACGGGCTGGCAGGGTTGTTAAGCTCTTCGAATGCCCTCACTTTTTCGCCACATTTTATACAAAATGGTGATTTTCATGGATTGTGGAATGCCTACTTACCAAAATTATCTTTACCTATTACGGTCTACTATTTCGTACGATCAATTTAGCTAAAAGAAAGTGGTGATAACCAGACATTAGAAGCGTCTTTCATAAATCTACACTACAAAAACAACGGTCCAACTTTGGGGTACCGAGATATATTTGTAATCTTTTTTAAACCCTATATCTTCAGAAAGCTTCAAACTAAAAAATATTTTTTCGTCGACCTCTACAAAAAATGACATTTTCCTACGACCACATAGGAAAGTAACAGATATCGCACTCTGTACACCGACAGAAAGTGGTACTTTCCACACGTGTGCGGAAAGTTACTTTCCGCACACGTGTAAATTACTTTCCTATCTGTTCTACAAGTTTATAGTTATTGTTTTGTTTTCAAATAAATGTTAATTATCAATATTTGTATTTGTTCTACTACAAAAGTGATTGTAAATAAAACAGCATTATTTATAATATAAACTAAATACAAGCAGACATAGAACCTGTCACAAATAAAACCATCACATTTCACAATATTTGGTAAAATTGTAGCGTGGTCGTAGGAAAAATAGTGTACATAACTTGTGCGAAAGTGATTTTTCATACTCGTGGGATTGTCGCACTCGGCTTACGCCTTACAATATTTCCTACTCGTGTGAAAAGTGTCACTTTCCGCACTCGTTATGTAATATACTATTTAAGTACTAATTTCCGAATGAAAAGTCAACTATTTTTGAAGGCAAGTACTTTTCGTCCTCAAATGACTCGCACCGTGCCGTATCCTAGTGACCACAGCGGACGAAAAGAAAAATGTTTTCCTTCAAAAATGGTCGATTTTCCTTTGGGAAATTAGTACATTTTGTAGAGGTCGACGAAAAAATGTAATATGCGCCTCGGCTATCAATTTGCAAACTCGACTATAATAGACAGTTTTTCGTCCTTGGCACATAAATAACTATTATACGTTTACGCGTTACTTGGGAGCGTTAATTAAAAAGAAGGCTGCTAAATGGCAAACTTTGAAGTTGAAAATACTTAGTTTGAATTTAAATCTTGATAAAGATCGAATGAATACTTCTATGTATTACATTTTGGCCCAGGGAAATGTTTTTTTTTGTGTGAGAGCATTGGAGAATTACTTTCAGAACCACGACACTGCTGAGAGGCAAAATGCAATTTGCTGACAGGTCGTTTCCGGTTTGCACCAAGTAAAAGCAGCGTGATGCTTGACAAATGTGATTGCGAGAATTTTGCGTGAGTTTAAAAAATGTCCTGTGCTTTTAGTTAGAGTACTGGGAGGAGGGCAGACATATTGTCGTGAAATATGATGCTATTTTGGGTATTAAAGGGTGCCGTTCGCGCTTCTCTACGATGAAAATGGAGAAACAGAGGCTGTTTGCGCCGCAGTGGAGAGTGGAAAGTTGGATGGAAAGATGAGTTTTTGTAAAGTTATATTTCATGAGACGTCTTAAGTAGTAAGTATCGTAGAATAGTTGAAGTTAAAGTGTTTCGATGTTAAAATCGAGTTTTTTGATGTAATTTCGATTCTTAGGCCAGAAAAATAGAGCACCTGCTATAGTATATTAAGTTTGGAGAACGGTAAGGGCTTTTTACCGATGGAAGAGAATTGTTTGGAGGGGGAGTGAGGCGACGACTCCAATTATTGTCTGACATCGGTAACCCTTACCGTTCGACATGCTTATAACGTTTTTTGCACGATTGGGATAATAATAAACTATTTCCGTCGACCGACCATTTATGATGTATTTTAACGCACTCAAAATCGTTGATTAGTGACCCCTATTAATGAATGATTTTCTATTAATCAACGATTTTATTATATGCAACGTACATTGCTCTTATTATACATTTATATTAATAGTTACCATGGCAACCAAACATACATTTGAAATCAAAAAGGTGTGTTAATATGTCATTATATGTCATTTAATTTCTTAAAAATTTAAAGTAAGATATCTTTATTTTTGAAAAGTACGGTCGACGGAAAAGTTCTGTAACGAACTTGTGAATTAAAATGGCGATTAATACACTCGTTCGTTAAATAACCATTAAATTATCAATTTTTTCATATTCAAAATTTGGATTCATCATATCATGGTACATGTTATGGTTGCTAGGTAGTTATTAGGATGCATAATAAGTATGAAAATGGCATTTCTGCTGTCACTTAAAATATTGTAATGTCAATAAGTTTGGTTTTTGAGTGTTGCTTTTTCATTATTATTATTTTTAGATGTGCTACCATCTATGGTAAGAAGAGGGTATTGACATTAAATTTTGACTGAATCTAGTCAAGATGTCACTCTCTTCTTTTTTATCCCTTTCAGAGATTAATACAAAGTGAGTAAACCAGTAAGGAATTTTAATTTATTAGATTCGACATCCTAAGACCGGTTCCTGCCTTTCGGCTTCATCAGTTAGGATTTATAATTTTTAAAACATGAGCGACGAAAGTGAATTTGAAGGAATATAACGGGCATGGGAAGAAGGATGTGCCGCAATAATTACTGACAAATCAAAATTTCAGTATAAAAATATCTATAAAATTCTGAACAGTAAGTGAAAAATCTGAACAGTAAGTGAATAATCAGAACGGTAAGTAAATTACTTACCGGTCATACTATGATGGATATAACTAAATACTAAGTTTTGTCTTTGTTAATTTGCGGACTAAATCTGGAAAATATATATTTCAATTTCAATGCCCAATGGGGATATTTTATATAGGTATTGTACATAATTTAAAACAGAGAAATGAAAACAGTCAAAAGGAGAGCTCTATGAGTGGCCGATAACGAAAAATAGTATTGTTGTAATTTATGTTAATATTCTGATAATAAATGAATGCTATATTTTTAAAAAAATATTTCCTTAAACAACTGTAAGTGAGTAGTTGTGTAGTAGTTTCTTACATATTTTTTAAATTTTGGGCCAAATTCAGGTCCATATTTGCTAATGAGCGTATGAATATGTTTTCTTTAACATTAAATTTGTTGGGATTGTCATATATGATTAGTGTTTTAATATTAAAAATTTTAGTTTCTCCATATAATTTTTTTCTTGAATAAAGTTTAACTTTTTTGTAAATAATTCTTGTCTCTAGAATCTTAAGGGTTACATTAAAAGTCCCACCCCAGGCAACAAGGGAATATCTGCGTATGTTGATCTATAATAACTCACATAGATGATATTTTAGCAATGGTTAGACAGTTACAATAATCAGGAACTTGGTCGAAGTTTGTAGGACTGGCTTATTTTTTTAAAGTTAATTTCTGTTTTAGCTTTAACATCTTCCCAATCTTTATCAACAAAAATTATGACAGTGTCATCCGCATAGGTGTCCATTGAAGTTATTTATTATTTTTTTTCCTAGTTTCATGGATATGGCAGAACCAATTAGCCAGACTACTTTAATATATTCAGTAGTAATACTATAAGTACTTCAAAATAATCAGGTTCTACATCGATAACTTGTTGCATAATTACAAAGAGTGTCAGGTCAGGACAGAATAATCCTCCCGCTTCGCGGTCGGATTATTTAAACTGTCAAACTGACACGATTTGTAATTATGCAGAAAGTTTGAGATGTATAACCGTATTTATTTTGAAGTACGTATAGTATTTGATACGATTATTTTTTGAGTAAATTAAGTAAATATAAACAATTTATTAATTTAAATACAAATTAGTATAATGGAAATTACAATTATTATATACTACCTATTTGAATCTGTACCATTTTTAAAATTTAAAATATTGATAAACGTCAAAATTTGACGGTCCTATTAGTTTGTGTATTGTTGTATATTGATGTCGATGTGGTTACTACGGAAATGAAATTATTGTAAAATTTTCGATTGGTGGAGCTACTCTATGTATAATCAGGTATTATCGAAATTATACGAGGTAACTTAACTAAATTGAACGTTCTGATTGGTTAAAAATTACACGAAAAAAATAATCAAAGGTAATACCACGAGTCCTCCAAATTTTATCGATAAAATTTTTGGTTTTCACGAAAACGGCTTTATTTGGAAAAACCACGAAAACAAACTGATTGATAAAATCACGAGTCCGCAGGACGAGTGATTTTATCTTAAATCAGTTTGTTTGAGTGGTTTTGCCTAAAATAAAGGCGTTTGAGTATGAAGATCAAAAATTTAATCTATAAAATTTCAAAGGACGAGTCGTATTTGAAAGGATTATTTTTTGAATCATTTTATATTAAAAACAGAGAACATAGTCATTTATGAAAAAGACACTTTACACACAAATATTGAAAATTTTCTTTACCAATTTAAATTGAAACCTGAGCTGTTATAGTTTTACATACAGGGCCACGAAGGCGATTTTTTGACTGGCTACCCCGCGAAACGGCGCCTTAAATAAAAGCGAAGAAGAAGAATGAAATGAAGTCTTTCTTAATTTAATTAATTTTAAGTTTAGTGTTAAAGTGAGGTATCTAAAAATGTTAAATGAATGTTGAAATAAACTAATAAAAACAGGTTAGTTTACAAATACATTTTGAAATTTGGTTATTAACATAGATTTGCAATACATTTTAGTATAATAATAATTGATAAATGTTTACATTTGACATCTCAAATAGGTAAACACAGTTTAATCAAAAAACAAAAACGACGAAGCGGTTTTATCAGTATAAAACACAATGATTGGTTAGGATCCTGAGTTGTTATTGGCTGAAACCACAAAATCTGACTATTTTGACAGATGAAAAAAATAATCATGTTTATTTATTTTTGTAATATTGTGTATATAATAAACAGTAAGATTACTAATACTCTACCCTATGAAACACATTTTTATTATAGACTCGGAGCTTAATTCAGCGCCATCTTTACTCTCTGAACTATGTTTGTTAAATAATCATACCATAATTATTAATTTATCGAAAAGCATTTTGAGATACATTAATACAAAATTCTAGGCGTTTGCTGACGACGTGAAATTTTTTCGAAAAATATCTAATTCTTCCGATAAACTCCTGATCCAAGAAGATTTAAATCGTCTGACTCTGTATTGCCAGCAAAACCATCTTTATCTGAATACAAAAAAATGTCAATGTTATACACATTCTCAAGGAATAAAGACACTATCGAAAACGAATATTTCCTCAATAATGAACTTTTAACAAAAGTTTAGGTTGTCAAAGATCTCGGTATTTATATCGATTCCAAACTCTTTCTTGACCAACATATCGAATATGCTTCAAAAAAAGGTAATAGAGCCCTAGGATTCCTAATGCGCGTTTGTCACGACTTCAAAGAGGTGGAGACTGTTAGAAATGGCATATGTCAATAGTATTTTAAGCTTCAGTTCTTCTATTTGGAATCCCTATTATAACTGTTATATCGACCGATTACAAAGAGTACAAGATAAATTCATAAAATATGTTTCAAAAAAATTTCATACTTATGCAGATTTCGACATTTGCAAACGAGAACTGAAGCTCATATCACTAGTCGACAGACGTCAACTTTCACAAAATCGTTAACGGGCAAATTGTATCTAGCGAAATTTTATGTAAAATTAATTTCATTACTCCAACCTATAACACGCGAGGGAAAAACTCTTTTCAAAATTAGTCAAAGCTCTACTAACTACTACCTAAATTCTCCTCTGCAAAGATGCAGTAAATCATACAATACAATCTCGTCTTCTCTTCCTCTATGATAACTTTTACAAACACTATTAAAAAATTATATCTATCTCATCTTGACTAGTTTCTTTTTATATAATATGTATAATATATATTTTTTTCTTATTTTTATTGTTAAACAACATTTAATAAGGATTTATCCATTTTGTATTAGTTTAGTAAACATACTGTACTGGGCTCGTCCTGTTTGTATTCTTATACTATAAATAAATAAATAAAGTAAATAAATAAAAAGCAATGGATATGTCAGTAAAGATAGAAAAAACCAAATCCATTAGCGACTTATAAGAAGAACCCAGAAGTTTTAGATTATTTATACTCAAAAATTAATCTAAAAAAATTGTAGAATAGCTGTAGATATTTTTTGTCACCAACTGATACTCAATTTTACCAAAATTGTGATTTTTATGTTGGATTAAAAAATTCATAATATAGAAACAATTTTTATTTCATCAACAATTCAACATGCTTCTTGCTTGAGTTTTATTTACTGGTAAACCGTTTTTTATTCAAAACATGCTTGTTAAAAATAAACCAGCTCCTTATAAAAGAAAAATCTAAACATAAAAAAATTCATTAAAACTAAATTACCGAAAAAAAAAACAGAAGGGAGAAAATATAAAAAAAATTGACTTTCTCCGCTTCAAGCGTCGTTTCGCTAAAAATTATTCCAAGGACATTAAGGACAAATTGAATCTTATGCGAGCACATTTCATAAAATTATTGTAACTTTTATTCCGGCAATAATTCCTTGTAAAACTGGAGACAGTTACGACCGAGCTACATGCCGAAACAACGGGGCAGAAAAGCGTAAACAGGCGACAAAAACAGGGTAGAAAGGTAAATGGGAGGGTGACCTTTCTTTCTTCTCAAAAAGAGAAAGATTAAATTGCGAAATGTTTTAAAAAGACGGGATTTAAAATGACAATGTTCGTAATGAATTAAATACGGTGAATTTACCGAAATAAGTTATTATTTCATAATGAAATATTACGTTTTAAATAGCCTACAAAAAGTGTAAATTGTAAAGCCATTTTTACATTATGCCATTTTTGTGATACTTCTTCAATGATATACTACCATTTTGACGACCAAAGTAAATTTTTTCACAACAAAATTTAAAGGTTTTGATCCAAATTTTTTGACACAATGCAATTTTTTTAAATTTTATAAAAAAATAAAAGAAAATAATAGGACTTTCAAAAACAAATTAAAAGGAATAAAGAAAAATTGTGGAAATACATACTAAATACTAAATGAACCAGTGATAGAAGATGATACAGGAAAAGAAGCAGAAGAAGAAATTATTACACAAGAACCAACATTAGAGGAAGTAAGAGACGGAAAAGCACCTGGGAAGGACGGAATAAATTTAGAACTAATAAAACACGGAGAAGACATGTTACATGAAAGAATAGATAAATTGGTTAAGAAAATATGGGAAGAGGAAAAAATGCCAAACGAATGGGCAACTGGGCAAATTATAACGATACACAAAAAAGGAGACCAGCAAGAATGTAAGAACTACAGAGGCATTACACTATTAAACGTAGCCTATAAAATATTATCATCACTAATACAATGACGACCAATAACTGAAACTCAAAACATCATAGGGCAATATCAATGTGGATTCATAAGAGGCAGATCAACAACTGATGCAATACATACTATTAAACAAATCATGGAGAAAGCATATGAACATCATTATGAAATAGAAATGTTATTTTTAGACTTCGAACAAGCCTTTGACTCTCTAAAGAAGTACGAAATTATGAAAGCCTTAAAAGAACAAGGAGTAAAAATAAGCAACTTAATAGAGATGACAATGAGACAATCAAAAGTTAGTATCCTGACACAAAAAGGGGAAAAGGAAGAATTCGAAGTAAACAAAGGTGTAAGGCAAGGAGACTCACTGTCAGATACTTTGTTCAATCTAGCTCTACAATTCGTTTTAAGAAAGTTACAAAAGGGAAATCTCAGAACAACAGGAAGCCAAATAATTGCATATGCTGATGACATAGTATTACTGACAAACAAAAGGAAAATCGTGGAAAAAATGTTAAAGGAGATTGAAGAAGAAGGGATGAAGTTGGGACTAAAAACGGTCAAATTTTCTATTAGAGTCTCCTCTTTAAAATGCTTTCTTTGCGTTCATTTTAGGCCTTTGTTTTTCCGAACGCCTCGTCTTAATATTTGTATTCAACGGCTCGGCGCGCGTAGAGTTTTCGAATTTGCTTTCTTATTTTTAATAATTTAATAATTTTTTATAGTAACACAACCTATAATATAATTTTTAGTAAAATTTTCCGATCTTTAACGTGGTGCTATTAGTTTTCCGAATTATTTTTTTTTTCGAGATATAATGGAAAAACTCAATTTTCGATTTTATTTTCGAAATTGTGAAGTTAGCATACACTTTAGAGCAGCAAAGATTTTTTTAATGTTTTCTACACTCTTTCAAGTACGTAAATGCCAAGTTTTATCGATATCACATTTTATGCGAGCATTTGCTCAATATCCTTCTCTGGCAACTGGACTACAATGCGATTTTGACTATAAAAATTCATTTTTAACATTTAAATTTCAAATATAAACACAGGTCGCCTTTTCTCTTCTCAATCTTGTTTATTGGTTCAGAAAGAGCTGTTACCTATCATTAGTGGAATGAACTAGTCACTTTTTGTATACTCACTCGCAATTTACCCTGCAATATTCGGGATTTGCGATTTTCCCAGTTGTAATTTTTTAAAACTCCATTTTGTACTACTTTTTTTTAACCCCCTGCTTTTCCTCAAAGTTTTCCAATTTTATTTTGCAAGTATTGGGCACTAATTTGAAAGAATCCTTCACTCGAGTTTTCATACTAATTGTCTTTTTGTATAAAATGTCCCTTCAAGTTTTTTCATATCTAAATACTGTAAAACGCAGTGTGCTGGGTTACTATGCACATCCCAAGAAAATAAACGTATCTTTCCGGCGGTGTAGCAAACAATTTTGGAAGACCTGACATTATTAGCAAATAAAATTAATAAAATAGGACCAATATGTGAACCTTGAAATACACCGCGAAATACTTCACGCGATACAGAACCCTGTCTGAATGAGTTAAAATCTGAGATAAATAACGAATTTTTAGGTTCTGAATTCTTTGCCAAATCGTCCTTGGGTGTACGCCTTGATCATTCCCAATAGACTTCGACCAAACGGCAATACTTCACCAGTAACACGTGTTAGGTAGTGTTACGTAACGTGGAATGCTAGTTATTCAACGAATCCAGGAAAATTCGATAAGATAAAAATCTACTGCTCAAACGATTTAGAATAAATACTTATACTAGAATTCTACCAGAAAATATAGAAACAGGGTAGAAACTTGGGAAAAAGTTAATGCGAATATGCTTGAAATCGTTTATTCGATTTATTTTACTTTACTTATTTTACATACCAACGTATAAACATAGTTTTTATTAAAGTTTTAATTAGTATTAATTAATAATCATTAGAATAGTTAAATAAATAAATAAATAGGGCAGAAGGTAAATGTTGGATACACTCATGGGCGGATCCAGCCGATTTTCAAGGGGGGGATGTCTTCCACCCATCAGGTGTAGTTGATGGTCGGGAGGCTAGTGCTAAATTACTTGGAGCTGTGTTAGACAGTAATTTAACTTGGAGAAATCATATAAATAAATTAAAACCCAAATTATGCAGTACCTTATTTGTGTTAAGGCAGCTTAAAACTATAACAGATCACAACATATTACGAACAGCTTACTTCTCTCTATTCCATTCACACATTAATTACGCTACTGTACTTTGGGGTAACAGTTCAGATGCGACTTTGATTTTTCGGTTACAGAAGAAAGCTGTTAGAATCATAACTGGTTTAAAATTTAGAGACCATTGTCAGCCCTTGTTTATTCAGCAAGGAATAATGCCTCTACCAACTATTTACATATTTAGTGTCCTTTTGGAAATTTATAAAAAATTGTCATGTTTTCCTAGGCAATCCGACATTCACAATTATCCCACCAGACAAGCTAACAACTTAAGAACAAATAGATATCGACTAATTAAATCAAAAAACAATTCGCTAGACCTACGCCTTTATAACTTATTGCCATCTGAGTTCGGGCTGCTGGGGTTTAGTTCATTTAAAAAAAAATTAAAAACATTTATGCTAAAATATTGCTTTTATTCTGTCGAAGAATACATCGATCGGTGTCAATCCCTTTCTTAACTTTTAAATGTATTTCATAGCTTTTAAAATTAAATTATTTTGATGTATATGCTCACCCCTCTTTATCTGAAGTATTTTATTTTATTCTACGTAACAATTTTATATATACTATTGTGTAAGTTTAAATTTTAAATTTTGTTTCTTTTGATTGTATTTTGTATTTTCCTTGACTTGCTACAAACATGTACAATATGTAACGTAGTCAAATAAAATTTACTTTACTTTACTTTACTTTACTATGAAATATATTAATAAACGTGAGCTAGGGGGGGGTGCAGCCCCCCCCCCCATGGATACACTGGCATCTATTTTTTCCAGGTTGAGCCACAACTATAAAAAAAAATAATTGAAATTGAAAAACTGAAACTACTTCAATATCTTAAATGATGTTTGGCGGACAATTAAAAATTCTAGTATCAATGTAATTTGGGACATATTGTGAAATAATTTTATTAAATTTAAAACATTTTTTAACGTTTTTCATCTTTTTGTTGGCCAAAATTAAAGTAACAGTTTTTAGGTCCCTGCAACAAAATTTTCTTATACAGTAAATTAAATTTTTGACACATTTTGTGCAGTTTGTACTTTCCGTATTGGCCGCCACAGTTACAAGCCGTTCCCTTGAATTATTTCTCATTTCTTTTTGGCAAATCGAGAACGCCGAATGTGCGGAATTGCCATTACCACCTTTCTTCGATTTTTATGAGAAACACTACACCAACTTTTTATGAATATTACGTCTATTTTTTATTGATAATATAATCATGAAGGCGGTTATACATAAAGCACATTGAATACAATAACAACCGGCCCTGTACGTCGTTGTTTAATTGCGAAAAAAGAAAAAAGTTTAATTGTTTGCCCGGGGCACATCAATGTACCTGGTCATTAATCCAAAGAAGAGGTTTTTTCTTAGTCAGTGGAGACAAATTGCGAATCTGTCATTTCGAGTCGTTTAATAAAAACTTCTTTAATAGCTACCAATCTTTTCACATTATGCTTTCTTTCTTTTTTTTTGTTTCTTTATCCCTTTTTATCATCTATTGTTTTAAGGTTGAAAAGTTTAGGGAGAGTTTTTTAAGTGTAATCCTTCGACGGGTCAATATCTCGAAAATATAAAATTTGCTGGTGTTTAAGAGCCAAAAGTGATCAATCATTATACATGGTGATTGTTAAATGATAGTATTTTTATGTTTTTATAAAAAAATTTAGTTATTTATATATAAATTTGCTTTAAAATTGATACGCAACCTTTTAAGCCTGATTTATTGGAATTAAGAAAACCAGGATACCACATTTTTATAACCTGAAAATCAGCCTGAAAAATATATTTCTCTACCCTACAATTTACCGAGAGCCTCAAAAAATATTAAAAAAAAATTAGTATAAGATAATTGACAAGAAACCCAATATTAAAATTACTATGTTGGTATCTGCTGGTAGTGATGGGTAAATATGATCTAACGCGGCAAATAAGCCTCTCACTAGCAACAGTGCTGTAAAGAACTAAATTTCTAACTAGTAATTTTACAAGAACTCCATAAAAATCTCGCCATTTAAGAAAAAACCGAAAACGGTTGGCCGACGAGCTCGGAAGGCAAATAAAAACGACAGAGACATTCATGCTGTCCTTGTCATTAAAACGTTCGTACATCATAAAACTTTATAGTTTTTTGGTGCCGTAGTTTCATTAGTATTTTTCAAATCTTAAATTTCAGAAAAAATAACAATGTTTTCAATCCAAAGATATCAAAACAAAGCACTGAGGAATATAGTAGATGCCGCTTGGTACATTCGCAATAGTGACCTCCATAGGGATTTGGAAACGGACACTGTTTACTCTACCACCAAGAAATTAGTCAAGAGTCATGAAAAAAGACTTCATCATCATGTCAATGTCGAGGCTATCCAGCTCCTTGACAATACTGGGATAGAAAGAAGACTTAAGAGGATCAAGCCCTGTGAGTTAGTTTAGTGTTGTTAGTGCAAAAGTAGAGCTTGTGTGTGCACGTTATACTTTAGTGCAATCCACTCTACAGAACCTAAGGAACACTGATGAGTATACCTTAGTTTAACTCTATTAGATTCAGTTAGAATTAAATTGCTCATTGGTCACTGTTGACCAGATTGTAATATACTAAATGCTTTATGGGTGTTTAATAATAAAATAAATATTTGTCTTTTCCAGGAATTTTGAGATATAAGGGAAACAAATAAATAACATTTAAATATACACTTTTGTCATATAATATTATTTTTTCTAGCTCACACAAATAATTGGCGCAATTTTATCTTGGAATCACGAATCAAGTATTGATATTTCTTTCGCCTGGCAAATGTTACCTCTGCGTTTTGTTCCCCATTCCCCATTCCACAGCCTAAATATACCATTCATGCTAAAAAGTTTATCTGGTGAATCTCGTAAAAACATATTTCAGGCCTTAGCGATAGCAGCGAATCAGGACCGTTTCACAAAAAAACGACTTAATTAACAGGAAATTATTAAATTTTTTAGGCAAATAGCCTAATAATTTTTTAAGAATGCATACCTCAAAATACAATAAAGGACAATTTAAAAATTCTATTTTTAAATCACGAATTTATAACGCTTGATGTATTAGCGCCTGTCTGACGTGTCAACCAATTTTCATTTGATAAGTGACTTGTTTGTTAATGGATCAGATCTCTGCGATTTACGATATTCCTGTTTTTTATTACTTTTGTATAAAGATGGTAACGGTGTACTAAATAATTTAGTATACTCTTTTTCAGACATGTCAAATGATTCAATGGGATTTTGCCCACATTGTGGCATCAGAGATCATATGGCAATGGCGCAGGCGCCCTTTTAAAATTGTTTAAATTTTTGTTCAAGTACTTATGAATAGGTAAAATTTTGAAGAAAATATTTGAGATTGATAATTGTGCTATACATTTTAAGAAAAAAAAAACAATTTAATTTAGAATAAACGAATTCTTTTCTACACTACATGTGTCGTTTTCATCTGACGATTTCAAATCCTATATAAAATTTCCTATATATTGTGAAGAAATTTTAGGAATGTTGTTATGATAAAAAATTTGTAGTTTGTGTAATGACATTAGAGAATTTGCTTATTTAAAAAATTATGTAAAGATAACTTTAAAAAAAATTGATGGTTGTTGATTTTGGTATTGACAGATGTCAAAGGGTTAATTTGAAAATAAAAACTAAAAAAAATTAATACATTGAATTATTTACCATCTCAATATATATAAACTTTTGTATCCATTTTTCAAGGTTTATTTTATTTAGTTGGCAGACTGTGATACACCTGGTTTTATTGTTTTTTTAATTGTGAATCGTTTAATTTTTAAGTATCTCTCATAGATATAATAGATTTTAATAATATATAATCTGAAGGTAATCAAAATTATAAATATTTAACTGGATATCGGTTATTCCTTCCTTTTTATATTATTTTCTGTGGATTCGTATCCATTATTCATTAAGGAGTCAATGAACTCTATTCTTCCCTTACAACTTTATTTCTTATTCCATCTCCGAGGATATCATTTTTTACTACTCTTAAATATTTTAGGCCTACGGTTAGAATTCTACTTATTATAGCATTATTTCAAATAATTCCAAATGTCTTACCCGCGCTTCTCCAAGTAATTTGTTACAGTTTTCAATTATATTTATATTTTTCCCTTTTTGGTATTTTTTCTTCGACTTTTGAGGAAGTAAATTTGTACTAGCTGTTTATTTATTGCATTTGAGAACTGTCAGTTGCTCGCAAAGCCACCTAGACTGAATGCCAGTGTAATTGTCTATGAAATCTGTAGAAAATGAACATCCGTATAGAATTATGTATGTTTCTTAATTAATGGTAGATATGAAACTTGTACTTTTCTTTAAAATCGCAGAAAAATAGTGTTTCTTGTTATTTTTACATAGAGTATGTTGCGATAGACGAATCGGTGTATAACTGGGAGGAAGTACCATCATAGAAAAAAAAATGGCGAAAACGGTCCTGAGAGTTGAGATCGTAGGAGGGGTGTCGGCTGAACGTTATTTCGTTGTTTTTAGGTATCGTATCGTTTCGTGGCACACTGGGATCGATTTTCGGCATATCGCGTGAATTTAATTGTTTCCACTTACGAATTTTCAGCATGCATCCCAGTTGGCTACGGCGGTGAAACTCTTGATTCTTGCGGCGGAACTACAAAACTGGGTTAGTTAAACATAACCGCTGATATTGCAACTCTTGCTAGACGTTAGGCTAAAGACCACGTGCCAGTTTTATCGCTCATGGACACGTGTCCAATAAACTAACATAGTCCTTATTTCGCAGAAACGATGTTTTGTTAACCGGTTGAGATTTGATAAGGAGTAAAGGATTCTATATTTTAGGTTTCTATATGATGACTTGAAGGATACGTTTATTTTTCTTTTTTCTTGGTGTGACCACTGCATTTGTTAATTGTGGAGGATATCTACGATTATCTATCTCTTCACCTTTACTAACCTTTAACTTTGGTTTTTCTATATATATCTGGTGATTCAGGTAAATATTTGCACCCCGTAACTTCCTTATATGCAGAAAAGTATAACTTTAATATATTTATTTGGAAAGTATTAAAAAAACATAGTTGAATATCGGTAACTTCGATTGTTTTAAGTAATCTTATCAGCAAAAGTTAAACTGACTACTTTAACACTCAATATCCCTGGAGTTACCATTCTTGGAGATGTATCACGAGCAGAGTCATGAAGAACTGTATGAATTTTAATTTTAACATTCAATTTAAGGCATCCAAATCTTGATTGGAGTTATTCCCAAACAAACATCAGAATTAGAATTAGACTAGCTGATATTATTATCTGCAGATCTGACAAAAATTGGAATTCTTTCTTGACCACCTAATTTTCTAAGACTGTACTTAATCGTTTTAAATAAACTCATATGTATGAAGAGACATTCAAGTATCTCTCTCCTAGACCACAGAGTTGCAGTTTGTGATCTCTTTAGGTTGAATGGTTTTATCAAACTAGAACTATTATTACCGTATCAGATTATGACATAAATTTGAAAAGGTTTTTTTGGAATGTTTAAAAACAAATACAATTTTTGTGCAGCTTTTTTCGATATCTCTACGATACCTGTAACTTCTGACGGCACATGAACTACATCCTTGTTTGAAGTTGTTTGAACGACCCGCGATGCCGATGGTAATGGTTGCTTGTTTTTTGACGGGTGCCACTTTGCTGAAAAAGTAGCGAAAACTTAGTCAAGAAATTAAATTGCAGGTTACGGAACTTTTCCTTCTATTCGCGATTACTGAACAAACAAAAAAAACGAAAGAAGAATAATAAAAGGAGATAAGAAGATTTTCAAAAGTAAAAAAATGTTATTGGCAGACAGTAAATCTAACACCACGTAGTGATTTTAAATATTTGTTTGTTTACAATTCAATGCTTTTATGCAACAAGAAAAAACTAAAAATACATGAAAGCAACGAAGCATTTGCATTAATAAATTATTTCCTTTAAATTTTAAGTAACTGACAGTTCCCTTGATCGTACGTGAAAATGTGTTTCTTTTTCCCTGTAGTATCATCCATTAGACGTAATTTCAGGAATTTTCAGTTGAAAAAAGGAGACAATAGACAATCCAATCTGTGTTAACCCGTCGCGGTGGCATAAAATATGGAAAGAAATAAGCAAAAGAGTCGTAATATTTTTATCCGGAGAATGAGTCACACTCTGACTTCATACGTCACCTCTCGAGATTAAATCCATTCAAGTCTGCATTTGTTTTATGGCACGCGGGAGAGTGATTTGATTAATCTTGACGTTGAAGTACGACATCCTTAGATTACGGACTAAGTTTGTTTCTGGAAATGTCTGAAAATGCTCCTGGAAAAAGACCTTCTTTGCATTCAAATCTCGTGCTCTTATTGAACTTAAAAATACTATTTCCTGACGCAAATTTTACTAAGAATAATTTAGTGATGATAATGTAAATTGAAAAGTTTATGTTATGTCTTCATTTGTCAGTTTTATGACTGGATTTAAATTTATAATTCCCTCAACGCTTACATTGTTTTTCAAGGAATCATGTACACGATTTAAGTTGCAGTGCAACTGGATGCATTTTTAAAAGTGAAGTCTTATATTATTATTTCATACACATAATTTGTTGTCAGTGTAGTTGTACAACTATGCATGTTTCTTAAGAAGAAAAGGTTATCGACAGTGCTTGTGCTCTGTTCTATAATGAAATTGACGCAATCATATCTACTAATGTTCCTAAAATCACTCCAAAAAATAATAAAAAGTATCCACTATGGTATAATAGTGATATTATACATAACTTAAAGTTGGAACACCGTTTGTGGTTACAATTCAAGCGAACGAATGACATTCAGTAACCTACGGGCTAAAGTTAAAAGGGATATTAGTTATATCGATTATATTAGGACTATCGAGCAGCAGATAACATCTAATCCTAACCAGTTTTGGCAAGGCTTGGTGCTCTCAGACTACAGAACACACAGACCAATGTGAACGTTGGGACTGAACTGGAGTATCGTCGGAATAGTGACCGGGGACGTACTAGGGACGAGAACAGATCATATTCCGAAACGGTACGACTTCAACAACCCAATTAAAGTATTGGTGTCAGATAGAACTGAATGGAACGACTCACAGCTCAGGAACATTCTACAGGGGAAAATCTGGTACACAGATGGATCTAAGAATGAGAATGGAGCGGGCTCGGGTGTGTTATCCAGGAACCCGCAGACTGGCATCAGCTACTCATTGGGTACTTACACTTCTGTCTTTCAGGTAGAGGTATATGCTATTCTCCAATGCGCGAGGGAGAATAACAGGAGAGATATAGCTAACGCGCGTATTAACATTCTATCAGACAGTCAAGAGGCACTCAAGGCCTTGTGCAGCAAGGAAGTAACGTCGAGACTGGTATGGGACTGCAAAGAGGAACTGAGATCGCTGGCACACCGTAATCACGTCAAAGTGATATGGGTGCCGGGACATCAGGGAATTGTAGGTAACGGGAAAGCAGACGAACTCGCAAGAAGAGGCTCGGAAAACCTCCCAAACCAAAGGCGAACACTAGAGGTACCAAAGCGTACAGCAAGAGTGTCTGTAATAAACTGGATCTGGGACAAACACAAACATTACTGGGAAAACGTCTCGGGAAACAAACACGGGAAAGAATACATCAAAAGATTGTGCCACAAAAGAGCGGCAGACCTGTTAAAGATGAACAGGAGCCAGCTGAAAATAGTTACGGGACTCCTTACTGGCCATGCGCCAGTTAAGGGACACCTCAACAAGATGGGACTGTACAATGGTGACCTTACCTGCAGACTGTGCGGTAAGGAAACAGAAACAGTGACACATATACTGTGAGGCACTGTGAGGCACTGGACCTCAAAAGACAGCAAATTTCTGGGCAGCCAATAGGTGACCCAGAACTATACAACTCCCACCCAGTACAGGACCTGTACAAGCTTGTACAGGGCACTAAGGTACTGGACTGGGTATTGTAAACAGAGAGGGAAGATACAATGGGCCGACAGGCCTAAGTGTCACCGGATGCTTCGGTCAGACGGACCCAACCAGGGGGTGAAGTTTTTTTAGTAAGTATGCCTTGAAAGGAGAGTCTCACAGTAGACCTTGAGATTTTAGGCTCATAACTTCCTCATAAAGGGTTTTCCTTCATTCCGCAAAAAAAAAACCAGTTTTGGTTCTATCTAAATAATAAGAAAAAGATGAGTAACATTTCGAATACTATGACTTTTAATAACCAACCTCTGAACGATCCTTATGATATTGTGAATGCTTTTGCTAATTTCTTTCAGTCCAGTTATATTCCCTCGTCAGCTCCAAATTTCGATACATTAAATCTAAATTGTTCTTCTTGCAGTGTTCCCGCTTTTTCAGAAACTGATGTATTAAAGACTCTTAAAAAATTGAAACCAAACCGACAGCTGGCCCTGACGGGGTTTCTGCATTTCTGCTCAAGGATTGTGCTCCCGTAATGGTTAAACCTTTGTGCTTTTTATACAACCTTGCCTTAAAGGAAGGTAGATTTCCTGATATATGGAAATTTGGGCGGAACTGCCCGATTTTCAAAAAAGGCGTCAAAAGTGATGTGGAAAATTTTTGACCAATTACAATTATCTATAACGCTTTTTTTTCTCCCTCTTGCGTGGTTTTCTTTTTAACCCTCGAGCGGACGCACTTTTTAGAATTACACGAAAAGGCGCGCCGCGGCAATCTGCCGCATTTGGTTTTTCAGGTTCGTAGTTTACAAATAACAAAGAAAATAATTTATTTTACTTAGTAAAATAAGACAAATATGCCATTCATAATCATTTTATTATAGTAAAAACAAACAATCTAGGTAAACTGAAAAAATTAGTAATAAATAAAACTTACACGACCGGGGGCGCCGGCGGCAATCTGCCGCAAACACGTTGCAAATTCGATCTGGTTTGGAACTTTCGCTTGTACCAACTGAACAAAAATATATTACACCAGATGTGTCGATAAGCCGAGTCAATAACATAAACAAGGAATACCTAAATGCCCAGTTTCGAAGGAATCGTCACATTTTAATTATAACACAAAAACAAAAAGTTGCGCCCACTCGAGGGTTAATGTACTTCCATGAATTAAGTTGCATATATGCCTATATATTTTATATTTTTAATTATTTTTTTTTATCTGTTATATTATTATGTTATATATATGTTATTCTTATGTATTTACATGCTTCTCCCACCCACTAATTGGCTTTGCTGTGAAGTGGTGTAATTAAATAAATAAATAAATTGATGCCGCATATGAAACATGTAATATTCTTTATAATCGTAGAAAAAAAACATTGAATGTGTCTTCTCATATAATAAAATAGGGATAAAAACCGCTTGTATCGAAAAAGAGGTTTTTTCAATTCGCTTTCAGTTCAGGGTATAAAAAGAATGAAATATATGGGATCGGACTCTCTGGTTCAGATGATACTTTTAGGATGATTGGGTTAAAAAATGTATGTTTGTAAGAAATAAATGGAATTTCGTTTATTGGTTTTTTTTAGTAAATACGTTTTTATTAATACATTTTATTTATTTGTAAGGTGAGATTTTGGGCCTGTAGTAATATTTTTAACCTCATTACTTATATACTGGGTGATTGATCAAGAGTGGCAATCGGGAATATCTCAGTTCTAGAACTTGGGTGAAAATATGGATATACTTAAAAATAATTTTATACATTTTCTATTGGCCGATTTAATTATTATAAGAATTTTCAATTCGTATTAGAGATGTTAGTAAGTTAGTTCATTGCATGACACTTTTGATTATTCAGAAAATTATCGTGTTTAACCGGTAGTGGCTGATTTGACGTTTAAGTGTTTGAATTCCTGCATATTGTGCCCAAAAGTCGCAATTCTAACAAACAACATGTTTCTTGGAATATTAAATAAATATTTTAGCAAAAGTAAAATTCCGCATAAAAATTGTTGTCGTTAGTTAACAGTTCGTAAAGCATAACTTCTGAAAGAGTCTTCACAATAAATTCAGTAAATCTCCTTACTGAAATTAAGCCGTAACTTAGAAATATCTTCTTCACCTCGAATCCTTGAACCGCTAAGCCACAGAAACTCCTCGAACCCACCACCCTAAGTTTAACCCTGGCAGTTCGCAGTTTTGTATTAATAAATCAAAATTTTGACCGTGTCAAACCCGAATATCGGAAGAGCAAGAGAAAACCATTCGCCATTCGTTCGTTCATGCAACGAGCGATTAGAGGTTATAAATAACTTACAAGATCCATTAGTAGAAAACGAATATTAATAGAGCTGAGCCACCACATCAACTTTATAGGCCAGTATCTTAAGGTGCACTATGAATATTTGAGTTTGCAACGTACATAACCAATCTAGAAAATGTCTTAATTAGATTTTCTTCGAGCGACAATATTATTTAAATAAGCAGCACCAGTAGAGCTATCAAACCGTATAATAAAGGATGTTAATATTTATTATTTTTTTATACCAATGTGAAGTGTTTCCAACAAGTTTTCTAGCACTAAATGTTGTATGTTTGACTTTCTTCCAACTATCATCCTCCTATATACAAGTTTAATCGATCCAGCTGTTCAAAAAACGCTGTCAGTGAAAAAGAAAAAACGAAAAGGTAAAAATTCTTCATTTAATCCTTCACCTCTTGCATCAATCAAATTTTGCGTTGATTATCACTGGCCTAGAAGCTGTTTTAAATACCCTAGTATAAAATCGGTCTTGCTTGGACACGAATTCGCAATCAATTCATTTGCTGCTGACCGATTCACCGCAATAGGTGATTAAATACGAATAGAGGAGCTAGTTGGAAATTATATACTAGATAATTTATACGATTAAACATTTTGAATTGGAAATCCGAACTTCATATATTTGTTTAACAGAGTTGAGTAACTTTAGATAGTAGTTATTCAAGTTCAAATTATTTCATGCAATGTAAAGATGTAGCTTTTAATAGTATTCAATATTAAATTAAATCTCAAAACGGTACCACAAAAAAATCAATGGAAACAGTTTCACAGGACGAAAACTCCTACAGTTACATCATTCCAGATCCGTGTTGACCCGGTTTCGACATTATTATGTCTCGTCAGGAGAAAGTAGGTAACTTACAATATTATTCTAGATAGTACATTGTTTACCGAGTAGGAAAAAGTCTACATTCCTGGACGACTGTGAAGATTGCTAGCAACACAGAGTCCAGGAATGAGGCTTTTCCTACGAGGTAAACATACTATTTTTCCGCAAATCGTTTAGAATTCGATAGATATTAATTAATTTTGATAAAATCGCGAATAATTTTATTCACAAATAAATGGTGCTTTGAAATTCGTAATAAAATTGGTTGCGTTACTGTGGAAATGTATTAATGTTGAATTGTCAAACTTGACGCATATAAATTTAATTGCTGGTGTTTTCGAAAGCAAAACAGTGTAACATGATAAGTGATGATGAATTTTCTCTTCCAGAGAGGGTTGAGGCAGTGAATACTGCTTCATTAGAATTATTGCCAAAGAAATCAAGAGGTCATTTTCCTGATATTTTGAAATTTTCCTACGTCACACCAATTTATAAATCTGTCAACAAATCTAACATTAAAAACTACCGCCCCATATCCATCCTTAACACTATTCCAAAAGTTTTAGAAAGCATTATTACTGAGTTTCTCACCTATGACTGTTCTGGGATCCTTAACTCTCAGCAATTTGGTTTCACTTCGGGTAAATCTGCAGAATGGAGTCTTCTAACTTATGTTGATTTTCTGTCTGAAGCCTTGTAAAAGGAATTCCAAGTTGATTCAATTTACACTGACTTTTCCAAGGCCTTTGACAGAGTCAACCTTGAGCGTTTGGTCCATAAACTCAGTTTGTAAGTGGTTCCATGCTGCAGTGGTTTAATAGCTACCTATGTGGCAGAACCCAACAGGTACGAGTAAATCATTTCTATTCTCATACATTTTCAGCTACTTCTGGTGTACCCCAGGGGTCCCACTTGGGTCCACTGCTTTTTAATCTCTTTATCAATGATATTACCAACTATTTCCATGCCAGCTGTGCCCTTCTATTTGCTGATGACCTGAAGTGTTTTAAAATTATTTAGGCCGAATGACTCTACACGATATAGAAGACCTAGAATCTAAGCTTTTAATTACCATACCTGATTCGAAGACCAACAAATCAAGATCATTTGTAGTTAATCAGATGTGACAGTGACCGATTTTTCTTTAAATATCAAAGCGGAAAGGGTGGTAGAAATACATCATTTTAGAAAAATGCCTAAAATAGTAGCTCTACTTATTTGAACTTGGTAAATCCGAAAGAATATACTGGTCACTGCTTTCGTCGGTCTTCTGCAACAATATTGGTTGACTCTGGTGCCGACATAACTAGTTTAAAGAGGCATGGCGGATGGAAGTCATCAAACGTTGCTGAAGGATATATTGAAGAATCTCTTAATAATAAGGCTGAGGTAGCAAATAAAATTTTCACAGTACAAAATGTTCAACAAAATAGCCCTACTACCCCGCATTTTGTCCAAAATGTTTTTCATAGTTCTAATAATGTTCCTCCAATGTTCAATAATTGTACTAACTGTCAAATAACTGTAAATATAACAAACTATATTTAAAATGTATTCTGCAATGCATTGAGGTTTTCAAAATACAAAATTAATTCCTTATAAACAACGTGTTTTCAATTATTAATGTAGAACACTAACTGTAAGGAAATATCATTTCCTTACAGTAAGGAAATGAACATTTCCTAATAGTTAGGAAATCTCGACTTTTTCTTTAAGAAATTTTGTCTGGAATGTCAAAATTTCCTACCGATTTGCGGAAAAAATATTTTATGATTATTTGTTCCCTTCAGAAGATTCTATAATTTTGGACTGATTGTTTAAAATAAATTATATTCGAAATAGACAATCCTTTTTATTGATAGATAGATAGATATATCTTATTTTTCCATTAAATAAATAGAAGTTCTGTTAGAAATTGCCTGCATCCATCTTGAAGTTGGCTGATGGTTAGTGCGCCTTGGAGAGTTCTTTCCTAGATTAAATCTAAGAGCATTATTTACCGGTCATCTGATGCGTCGAACGCCGCCGGATCAAGACAAATCGCCGACTAGCCTCCGCCGCTTCTCTTTCATTGATTCCGATTGTTTTTACTGGGCTACGTGGACTGTATTAGAATTAATTGTTTCGTAAGAAGCTATGGGGGGCTCTACGAAAGAATTATTGCTTTCTATATTGCGGAGTGGTATTGATAGTTTCGAATTTATTGAATCGGCGATGAAAGTACCTTTGTCGATTTTTCCAACTACAAATTTTATAGTACGGAAATCAAGTATTACACCACTCTCCCCATTCCCATGCTCAATTATTTATATAAGTACATTGTTGTTCCCCTCTTTTCATCATAACTTCCAAAATATAATTTTTTTCTAATTTCTCCCTGAGAAATTTCACCCCAATACAATTTTAGAAAAGCGTCCTGAAAATCCCTAAAATTAATGAAATCTGTTTCTTTGCTATTAAACCAGATCAACGCTTGCCCTATAAAATGTCTTAAAATTTCCCTCACATCTTCAAAATTTTTAATATGTTTAATTTTATTTGTTAAACTTGTAATAAATATTTTTCGATGGAATTTCCTGATATTACCATAAAATTTTATGTTTTCTTCATTTCCTCCTTGATAAGTTGTTGTGTGAATAAAATCTGCTCTTCCCATATTTTGTCTTCTCATCCTTTCCATGTCATTTTTGAGTTCTTTATAAATGTCATCTAACTTTTGTCTAATCACAGTTTCACTTCTTTCTTCACCCTCATTTCTTCTTCTATCCATTCTTAATTTATTAATTTCTTTCTCAAGCAATTTTATTTTAATGTTTACTTCTTCTTGGTCTTCTCCAAGACGTGTTCTTCCTTCATTTTCCATTATTCCTGTGTTATACATTTCACACCATTCTTTTATCTTCTTGATTCCCTCTTCTATTCTTCTTCTGTTAATATTAAATTCTCTCTCCGTTTCATCTCTATTTTCTTGTAATTCACTTTTCACTTCTTCTTCTAAACTTGAAATTTCTCTTACTTGTATAGCGGTAGGCAACTGTGCATATTTATTTGAGAAGATAGATTTAACCTATGCCCCATAGGATAACTACCAAGATCGCCAGATGTGACTCTATTAGATTTATTTTCTTACTCCAGTTTATTTAACAATCTGTGCCTCTTAGGGAACAATAAGTTAAAGTTATAACAGATAAATACGACATGTAGGGAGGATTTCCAGTGAAAACTTCC
Organism: Crepidodera aurea; assembly: GCA_949320105.2. Taxonomy (NCBI): domain Eukaryota; kingdom Metazoa; phylum Arthropoda; class Insecta; order Coleoptera; family Chrysomelidae; genus Crepidodera; species Crepidodera aurea. Next base: position 91,961,035 of record OX439472.1, read on the forward strand.
CTAAATTACTAAATAGTGTTTAAAAATTAATAATTAGATATTTATAAATGTTTAAAATCTACGTGGTAAGTGGAATTATAATGCTTGTAAATCATTTATACGAGCTTAAGGAATATAAAAATGATGAGAATACCTTAAGTTAATTTAAATCAGTTTTATCCCTGATTTTCGAGAATTCAACAAAATAACATTAAAAACTACTTTAGAGGCTCAAGACGGAGAGATTAAAAATCAGTATTTATCTTGTACTTTTAGTATGAAATTAAAGGATTCTAAAAAAAAGCGGAAACGTCTGAAGAATCCCGGGAATGGAATTACTAACTCTCTAGCGGATCCTTTATCACGACATCGTTTCCAGAAACTTACAAGTTATCTCAGACACGCGTTCGATACAGTCATTCGGATATCCCCCTTAAAGAAATATATTTTTGAGTTCCACTTCAAAGCTAAACCATAACTTTGTTGAAAGTATAAAAACTATAATTTACAAAGTTTTTATGTATATCTTTAACAAATCATTTTTCATTAATTTTTTAATGGTAAAAATCTTTAATTATTATTTTATCACTATCGCTTTGACTCGCTTTCAAATGTTTTTACGTAACGCAGCGATGTGGACTCTTCAAGTGATTTTGACAAAAAGCCTTGGTTTGAATTCGCAAACTGTTTTTATAAACGACCAAATCAGAGCCTACAATAACTTACATTGACAGGATTAAATCAAAATTTTTACAAAATTAATTTTCCGCAAGTTCTAATCGATAACAGCTTATAGTAAAAATGAAAAGAATAATTTTGATATAATTTCTATATAACATCTTCTTATATTAACTTCATACTAGGTCCTTTCATATTTGTCATTATTGATCCCATAAATGCCATGAAACTTTCTTATTATTACTTTTCTTCATTATATTTCTTTATTTTTGAAAAATCGAAACTAATTTCCTTAAATTTGAACAATTTATGTTAATGTATTATATCGAAGTTTCAAGTAATATCGTAATGTTCTTTTACTCATAACATTTTACATACTGGACACGGTGGCCAAGTTGGTACTGCGTCTGCCGATTCAGCTTGGTCAGTGTTCGGAGAGTAGGTTCGAATCCTGCCGCATTCAAGTGGAATTAAAGTCAGATAAGACTTTGGCAAGTGCAAAAAGGTATTTGTGTCATACGCAGTTTCATTCACGCCGGACAGGCCGGATGAGACCGGATATCTCGTGGAACTGATAGGGATTGGTGACACAATTACACACTTGTTAGTCGGTAGATCACCTGCATGACAAAGGCATAGTCCTGAGTTTAAGGTGATTGAGGACCGTGGTTCGGAGCCCACGATAAGCTGTAGGTCCCGTCCAGTTTAGGCCATTAGGTCACAAAAGAGACGTTAAAATTAACAAACAAACAAACAATCCCCCTTCTCTTCATTATTTGGTCTGTCTTTGCAAAGTACTTAACTGTTACAATAATATTAGCACATTTACTTTTAACAACTTGTCGGTATTTATTATATATTTAATTTCTTTCAAGCTGTAACTCCCAATTATCTTGCAACAAATTACACCCCCAAAAGCCATAGATTAAAATGATATTAATGAAGTTAATTGAAACCCTAGTAAAAATAAGAAAAAACCTCATTTTATTACAGGGCACATCCGAATGGCCCATAAATTGCCATTTCAATCGAGCGATTACCGCTATAGGATAACCGAAAATAAATATTGGCGTGTAATGTCTATTCCGAGTGATAAAGAGCACACATTAAAAAAAAAACGCGAAGTCGAACAGTTTAAACGTATAGCAGTAGTAGCGCGTTTTGAGTTAATATTTTCGAATAAATATTTGAACAGTCGCAATTAATTTCAAAGGAAAGGCTGTGGGCAAATTTGATTTAAAAATTAATTTGATAGTAATTACATACGTGCAGAGCTTTTATAAGGCCTCCGTTTATAGAGATGTTTATTTGTACCAATATGCGGAAAGTTGTATTGATAAATTGTTGAGGAGATCCTGCAAAGTACTTAAAAAAAGTGTTGAAAAGGGTTGGACTATCCCGACAAAGTTTGGGATCCAACACATCTGCGGATCAATGTAATTAAATACATGTGGGGTCAAGTAGTCCAAAGAGTAGTTGTTTTAGATATATGAAAGATTATATATCTATAGGAACAGTCGTAGATTGAATTTTTTGATTTTTTAAATAGACTACTTAATATCCAGGTTTGTAAATTTATATTTTAAAAATCGTTTTATTTTAACTTTTAAATACAAACTGTAAAATTATTATTAGAGAACTTTTACAAATCTGGGAACTGCTTACTGTTTTATGCACACTCTCCTGCCTGAAATTGCAAAGACCCATAATGCGAATACCACCTGTCAGATTGGAAGATGATAAATGAGGTAGAAATAATGAGCAAAAAGCAAATCATCTAGAAAAAATATTTCAACCTTATGAAGATCAAGATGAAGAACCCACTCTGGAAGAACATCCACAGATTGATCAAGAAATAGAATTTACCTCTCCCAAATTTTAAAATAATTACCCAAAAAAGCAACAATTAAACTAACTAACGTAATAAATGCTGCCTTCAGACTGAAGTATGTACCCAGCCTTTGGAAAATTGCGGACGTCACAATGGTACCCAAGCCAGGGAAACCACCACATGAGGAACGTCATTCAGACCGATCTCATTATTGCCTGTTATGTCGAAACTATTTGAGAAACTCCTACTAAAAAGACTTAAACGACTTATTGGAGAAAGAGAAATTATCCTTGATCACCAATTTGGATTTAAAAATAAGCACTCGACGATTGATCAAGTTCATAGAATAAACAACATTATAGAGAAATCATTAGAAGAGAAAAACATTTATGCTTGATGCACAAACGTTTAATAAGGTTTGGCATGAATGCTTAATACATAAGCACAAGATTTTCCTTCCCAAACAATACACAGATATCCTCCATTCATATATATCGGAAAGATACTTTAGAATTAGGAAAGCAGAAGAATATTCCGATCTTAAAGAAATTAAGGCTGGAGTACCACAAGGAAGTGTCCTAGGACCTGTCCTGACTTACTGTACACATATGATATTCCAGAGATAGAAAACAATGCCATAGCCACATTCGCTAATGACACTGCCATTCTAGCAATAGGAAAGAACAATGAAGAAGCAACCCACAAGCTGCACACAGCTGTCCACCTTATTTATGACTGGATGAAGAGATGGAAAATTAAACTTAATGAAACTAAATCACTCCAAATTAACTTTACAAACAAAAGGATAGATCATATTCCAGTCAGAATAAACAATAACCTGATTCCATATTCAAACACAGCACATACTTAGGTATTACCTTAGATGCCAAACTCCCTTGGAAAGTGCATGTCAGAAAGAAAAGAGAAGAACTTGGACTGAAATATAGAAAAATGTACTGGCTAATTGGAAGAAACTCCACTTTGTTTCTACATAATAAACTTATGCTTTATAAGCAGATACTTAAGCCTGTATGGACCTATAGTATCCAACTATGAGTATGCACCAAAGCAAGCAACTTAGCAATCATTCAAAACAAAGCACTGAGAAACATAGTAGATGCCCCTTGGTACATTCGCAATAGTGACCTCCATAGGGATCTGGAAATTGACACTGACACTGACACCATCAAGAAATTAGCCAAGAGTCATGAAGAAAAACTTCATCATCATGTCAATGTCGAGGCTATCCAGCTCCTTGACAATACTGGATTAGAAAGAAGAGTTAAGAGGATCAAGCCCTTTGAGTTATTGTAGTGTTTTTAGTGCAAAAGCAGAGCTTGTGTGTGCACGTTAAAGTTTAGTGCAATCCATTCTACAGAACCGAGGGAACGCTGATGAGTATACCTTAGTTTTAAGTTTCAAACTCTATTAGATTAAGTTAGAATTAAATTGCTCATTGGTCACTGTTACCAGATTGTAATATACTAAATGCCTTTATGTTTAATAAAAAAAAACTCTCCTGCCTCCGGTCTTAGAGAACTTACTGATGTGTTTCTTGCTCCCTTTCACCCAAACATAATAATTGAAAAATACAGTAGTTTCGTTTTGTTTTGGTTAAATTTTACTGTATTGAAAAAAAAATACGTTTTTAGTTTCTCTCATCCACTGTACCTTAGGATAAAATAGCCTGAGAATTTCTGAGACAAAGCGTACATAATAAGGCGATCTAAAATCTCAAAGTTATGCCTGTTATAACGTTGTTTACAATTTCCTTAACGTAAAAATGAAAACTGCGCACTTCTGAGATTAGATTTAAATCCTACTGTAACGTTTCAAACGAGTTTTGAAGTTATTAAGGAAAGTTTATACTTAAGCTCAGAACTTCTTGGTTCAGTTTTCATATAAATTCGAGCCGTTTGTTTTTATTATTATAAGTTATTACAGCCTATAACACTTTATTGGTAAACACGGTATTATATCTTGATTTAAATTTAGACTGTTTAAGTTGCTTTGGTAGTTTTGCTTCGAAACTGTTATGTTTAGATAATTTAACGAGAGTCTTAGTGGCTCATTATATTTTATAGAACAGAGGGGAACCCAACAACTGAAACGTCTAAACGAAATTATACAATATTAGAACGAAACGGAGATACATGCAATTTAACGCATAAATATTTAAAAAAATTAACAAATAAACTAATATAATAAAGTGTTTTGGCCATCCCATATAATCAGTATATACCGAGTATCCCTATTTTTAGCTCAAATGATTTAGAAAGGCCTCCTCCTTCAGCAGCTGGACTCTCGCCTTTTTGAAGACGATTTTGACGGTTACTTTTAATTTTCCATTAAGAGTGTTCTATACCCATCAACTCGGTCAATTTCATACATAACCTCGAAATCCCCTCTAAAGAAATTGTTAGGCAGCATGAAATACATCTGTGTATTTGCGGTTGCATAGTTACCAATTGTCGGATTAGGAAGACATCCAGCATTTTCAGTCATGAATGGAAATTAGATTTCTATTGACACGAACACAACGTTATGCGATCTAGCGGTATTAATTTGAACTGCCCGAAACGCGTAATTTTTGTTTGCTGTGAAAATTGTGTTTAATATACAGAAATAATACAAATAAAAAAAATTGTAAATATTAGATGTTTATATATTCATAAAATAAAATAAATTATGAAAAAAAAAATTAATTCAATGGTATTTGCGAGGGACACATATTTATAAATGCACTACACATTACCACGATTTTGTCCAACATACTCATTGGTATTGTTTGAATGAATTCGTACAGTGGCAATATTATGTGTATTTTCCAAATCAGTGGGATGTAGTTAATTTTTCCCTTTGTAAAAGCTGGTATATTTAAATTCGCACCTAATATTTGTAGAGAATCTTGAATTAAAAAACCTCTGTCGGCTAAAACAATATCACCTGGTAAAATTAAATTTAAAAAACCAGTTTTCTTTCAAAAATTTGTCACTATAGTGTTTTAACAGAACAGGTTTACCGAAAATTTACACAAGTAATAATAAAAAAATACATATAAAAGATCGCCAAAAATACCTGCTATAAAATGCTGAGAACAAACACGTCTATTATTCACTTGGTTTTCAGAAAATGTACCTCGTTTCAAAGCTTTAATCCAAGCATTTCTTCATTCACTAGACAACGCATTTAAATGATCCCTCCGTTTGTCAAAACAGCAGGAAACCGGAAAAATGATACACTATCTCTTTCAGAACGCATTGAGCATTTAATAACACTACAAAAATGTAGCATTTTCTATTTATTTCTTCTAAATAAAGAACTTTAAATCTTTCTGATGTTTACATATGAAACTAACGTTGTGTCAGAAAGTTGTGTGCCTCCCAGCAAATATGGCCGACCTGTCACCTATGTCATATAGGAGTCAACACAACAATACAACGTAAATAAATGCAATCAGAATAACTGTTGTCTTCAATTAAATTCCTCGTTTGCGTTAACGAAACTCGAATTCGGGTTTCGCCATACAATGACCTTTTCTGTTTGGCCAGGATTCTGTAAAACTCCGACACAGCACGAGCGCAATGCGAGAGGTCCCGGGAGCCGCTACACACAAGACAATCGAAATACAAATCTTCTGGTACAATTTTAATTTTTAATTGCTTTAAAAGAGGGCCGTCCGGGGGCAGCACCTCCTGAGATTTTGAAGCAATGTTCAATTTTAGAAAAACTACTTACTTTTTTAAAAATGGTAAATACAAAAGTTGTTCAGTGGCAAATGAAGAACGGCGGATGATAACTTATATATGGCTTTTTTTATATTTTTTTCATGTTATTTTTTTATGTATATAAAAAAAAGTGATCATCCGCCATTCTACGATGAATAATAAACTCGGATTAAGTATTAAGCCCGCAATTTTAACATTAGCATTTCCAATATGGCGGAGGGTATAGAACCCCCTTAACTTTCAGTTTCTTTCGTTTGATTTTTCCATCATTTTTCTTACAATTTTAATGTGTCATTTGATTGGTTATTCATTTTAAATTTAACTTTAGACTCTGTAATTGTCATAAGTTTTTTGATTCTCCAAAACGGGATCTAAAATAGCACTTAATTTTCAATTTAAATAAACTACTAGATGTACAATTTTTGTAATTATCTAAATTAAAAATAAATAAAAAAATATCGTTAATTGCTTTACCACAACGACTTTCGCCGGAAACCACCGAATTAAATTTAACTGTTCCCTCAATAACTTTGTCATTAATGCAAAAGTCCCCCGGGAATCAAAATAGAGTGTTAGGGTGAAAAACTAACTCAGCGTGTGTAATTTTTCCATCACGCTTCGATTGATACCAGAAAAGAAGGCACGACAAGCATGAATCATATCCAGGGATCCACGATGACGAATATGGCGGGTCTCTACTACCATAAATATTCCAAGGGATGAAATAGTGCTTAAGCTTGATTTATAAGGGGGTCGACCGCCTCTCTGCCGCCCGCTTGCCGCCTCCTGGCGACGATTTTTCGAAAATTACTGTAAAGATTCGGTTGTTTGATAAATGTGGGGGGACGATCGGAGCCGATTGGTATGTGGGGTGCTTGATAGGCCGGAAATGGAGTGGAAACACTTTGTTTAAATATATGAAGGGTAAAAGTTTCGTTGGGTAATCGATGGTAACTAGCCAGCGCAGTACTTTCTTGCTAGTTTAAAAGAAAAAAATTACCTGTGTAATGAGACAAAAGGGTGTACAAATTTCATATGCAACTAGATATTTTGGTTTGTTAAATTTCGTTAAAAAAATATTACTTTGCATTGTGTTTTTTCGATTTTATCACAGGAAAAGTTAGATGCCCGAATGGTATTTGACAAGACTATTTCATGATTATTCTGCATACACATAGCTTACAACACATACTACCTATTATATATGCTTACATAATAAATATGTACGTATTAATTTGAAAACTGAAAAACAGGTAATTTATTTAATCACAAAATACTAGAAACTTAATTATTTATGGTACAATCAAAATATAAATTGCAATTTTGGTAAACAGTAGGAGTATTGTTTGAAATCTTTGATAACGTTGGGTGTAGGTAAATCATTAATGTTGTTGATGGGTCCAGCTGTAGGGTGAGAAGCTCGAGGAGTGGCTGCAGGATCTTCTGTTTTCTATTTTTTAGCTAGAGGTTCTGAGGCGTCACCTCTAAGGGTGTTTATGATGTTGGAATAATGCTCATTATCCATTTGCAGATAAGGCTTAATTGAGTTAGCTGAACTGTGGCCAGTAATTTTAATTAATTGATGTTCACCCAGCCCTCCGTTAGCCAGGTTACTTACTGCTGTCGACCGCATCGAGTGGTTTGTTATTTTTATTTCTTTTGTATTTAATCCTGTCTTCTTTGCTGCTTCTTTAGTCCATTTCGAAAGTTCGTTTTTTTCCCACTGGAGTGTTTTTGTACCATGCACTTGATTGTTCTTTGTTCCATGATGGGTTTACTGTTAAGAATAATCTATCAGTTGTTATTCTAGATGAACATTTAACCATTAGAATTTTAAAAAGATGGAGACAAAAGGTAGGGTTCTTCGTGTTGGGGACCAGCCATTTACTATCGGCCATTTTTTTTGCCACCCTGGGCCGTTTTATTGTAGGATTTTAAACCCAGAATTATCCACTTCCTCTTTAAAATAATAAACTCTGCAATTGACTGCTTCTCCACCTCTCCAGGCAAGTTCTACTGAAGCGATATGTCTTCGTCCCATAATAAAACCATTCTTCTAATTTTAATGAAGCAGAGCTCGATTTCCTTTTATTGGCACACATCTGCAAATTCCATCGTTTGGCATTACGAGCTTCCCTACTAAACTTGAAGATAATATCTTTAAATAGATCAAAAATATTTTCCACTTCATAAAATACATCTCTTGCATTTTTTTTGCAACGGTGTTCCCCATTGTCTTCACAATTAGTTCTTTGTAATTTTCACCGTTTTCTTTCTTCATATTCCACGCCCAATCTTTCAGGATTGGGTTTAGTTGCTCTAAACTTGTAGTTTCCAAAAGCTCGTATTTCTTTGCCTTGCAGAATTCCGTAAACTGCTTCCATATTGACGTATGGGTTTTAACGGTATTGTAAATTTATTGACAATAAAATCAGAAAAATTGTTCAGCGTCGTTTTTTGGTGTCCTAGGAGACCATAATTACTTGTTATCAAAGGTATTTTTGGTGACAACAGCTGACAAGTTTTATTTGCCGCGGGTAAACTCGAAAAAACTACTGACAGGAGCTGTAATACAGTTTTTGATGGAAATTAAGACGAGGGAAATAGTCTACTATATCGTGAATACATATTTTCTTGTTCTTCTTTCTTTATTTATACTTGGAGCTCTTATATACCGCACTTAAACTATCTGTATAACAAAAACTACTCACACGATAATTACGAAAAATTTTGGATATGGATTACACCAGCACTAGACGTCAAATTTGTTATTTTAAATAGTATATCATTTATATTTTTATAGTTTTGGATATTTTATTGATGACCCTGTATACAATTTACGACTCGTTTTTATTCTCATTTATCAGATACGGGCTTATGTCTAAGCATACATAATTTTGTCTTACGTTAGTTCTTGTGGGTATGCAAATAATTCGTTTTATTTCGTACCGATGTATCTATGGTCATTAAAATTATTTTCAGTCACATGGTCTTTGACCAAAAATTCTCATTTAGGTTTAATGAATATTTGACTACAAATAAATTGCAAATTCAAATATTTCCTGTTTGGATTCATTCTTGCAACTGTAAACGGCGCTTAAATATTTTTTTTTAATTTATGGGAGACTTCATTAGTAATTTTGGCATAATTAAAGAGAAAATTACAAATAAGCATTCGCTTAAGTGAATAAATCTAGTTGACGACGCAACGCAGAAATTCATTGAAAATTAATTACAGAATGAGGTCTTCAGTGTCAGTGGTGTACCATAAAAAATTCAGAACCGATTAATTAATAAACAGGTCGTTTTCTTAACTTAAACTTTTTATGATTTCAAGAAACAGAATTGTTTATATACTGGTGTTATTTCGAAATTAAATTTTAAATAAAATATGACATTTAGAAGGTAGGATGGCCGTCAAAGATATGAGTTCCTATTTCTGAGCAATTGCTTGCTAGTAATAACCAAGTAAGACTTTTATATCTTTTACTCTTTGTAAATTATAAATTATTGTTGAACCATTCAGAGATATAACTTAATATATGGAGCTTGTTAAGTGCCTCTTTTTATTTCAACTGTTCAAAGTCTACGAGAGCTAGCAGGAAGCAGGAAATACAAGGTAACATAATTATACAGTCCATTTTTGTTCTCGAAAAATTAATGACTGTCATATCAGACTAAAAAAGGTTTTTTTTTATCTATTTCCTACCCTAATGTTCTACCTCTGATTACCTCCAGTAACTTTTCTTTGCTATAAACTCTGTCGTACTCCACAGAAAGTTTTGGACTCGCTGTCTTTGACAGAAGTATTTCCCGCTTTTCAATAAAACTTTACTTTAGAATTGAGTGAGTGTCTCCTCGAACGAATTTTCATTAATTTTTCTTTCTTTTTCTCTGTTAATTTCAATCGTTTCTACTTTTTTTCCTAAGGTAAATATAATTCTCACAATGACTCAAAGTTCTGAAAAGAGTTTTTGTTTTTGTTTAAAAGGTTATTTACATAGAGAGGAGATTATCAGATAGTAAAAATTTAATCTGTTAATTTTTAAATCGGATACGATAAATAAAGACATCAGGTAGGTTTTTGTGGTGTATCATCTCCAAGAATATAAATTTTAACAGCTAAACAATTTTCATTATCAAACGTTTTTGTTTCAAATGATGTTAATTGAGTTTCAGAAACAACATATTTCGAAAAATCAGGGCAAGAATATTAATCAATATTGAAAAAGTTATTAGAAACAAATCTAAGCACTGAATAAATATAAACGTCTGATTTATAGCACGTTTACGAGTTTTATGGAGGTCTAAAAGGCATTTCATATAGTAAAAAGATGTTTCGAACTGGAACCTATGACATTTTTCAAAAACTAGTAGATAATTTGATCGAATCAGGACCCTATACAAAACACATTACCTAAAATTATCACTGAGGTAAAAAAACCCTTTAAAAAGTATAATAATCTTGTCTTCAACACGATAAAATATAGATTAGTAAATAGGAATAAAGTATAAGTTGTACAAAATATACACACATGAGAAGATAAAGTGACCCAAGCTCTTCAACACTCAACTGCAATTAATCCAGGAGGTGAAGTATCTAGGTATAATCCAAACATTTATTAATAATTAATCAAATTGCTCAAAATGTCCACTATTTTGTTTTATGAACTTTCTTAAACGTCTCTTTTTTTTTGAAACTGAAAATAAAATTTTAGAGAAAAAAAAGAGAAATTATTTTTTAATCGTTTAATATTCTTTTCGACATTTAGATAGTCCTATATTATTCATATTTTTATTATTTGTCGGTTTCAACACTATTTTAAGTAACATTGCAGATCCGTACTTTAAACAAAATATTAAATTGATTACTTTTCGATCGCCTCGTATAATTTTGTTTTAGCACAGTGGATTATGCTGTATAGGGATACCTGAAATCAAAGGTGTATTCTAAAGAAATAAACAATAGCGAAGAACTGCTTCAAAGAATTGAGGAAGCCTGCGAGGAACTGAGAGACAATCCATTTATTATAAGAAAATCAGTAAGGGACATCTTTAAACGAGCAAGAAAGTGCATAAAACAAAATGGTGGACATTTTGAGCAATATAGTTAATTATTAATAAATGTTTGTTATAAGCGTTTATTGTCCCGCTTTACTTTATACTGGGCGTTTAAAAAATAAATATCTAATTGAATATTTTCTCCTAAATAACGGGCCTGCAGGTACACCAGTACAGTGTAAAATTATTTTAAGCCGAATAAACAAGAAATAGGTAAATGACGTGAAGTGAATTTTTGAAATTGTTAGAGAAAAAATGAGTTTCATAATATGTTTTTTCTAAATTAAATGAAAATTTTACTTTCACTTTCAAAATTTTCCAATTCGAATCGGTGGCGGGATAAAAACAACAACTTGTTTCAATTCAGTTTTTTCCCTCTATTCAAATCTAAAATTTAAATATTAAAATTGTGATATACAGGGGGTTCTTTTGATATTTTTAATATGTTTCAATTTTTTCTAAAGCCGAACATGGATTTTCATATCTCTCAATATTTCAGTACATTATTCGTGAGAAGTGTAAGCTGTATACCAAAAATGGAAAAGATATACTAAGTAATTTAAAACTTCTGACCAAATGAATAATTATGCATAATTGATAAAACACCCTGTAACTCGGTTATGGAAGCCAAGAGATCCATTATATATGGGTTATTTAGAATCGCCTTTGTGACCTTTACCTACCTTTAAAATATTTCCGTTTACCAACGGGCACCCTGTATACACCTGGGAAGATAAGGCGACCTTTCCATCAGATCCTTTTTGTTAATTTTCATTTAAATTGTCTAAAACTGCTATGATCAGAGAAAGGATGTGTGTCTATCAAAAGGCATTTGATCGCGCACAACACCACAAATTAATGCAACTACTCAATAGGCTTGATATAGACCAAAAGGACATTAGATGCATTGGCGCAACAGCGCAAATCAAATTAGGCAATAATATGTCCAACGCCATACAGATTAGAAGGAGGTACGACAGGGATGTGTGCTGTCTCCACTCCTATTGAACTTATATTCGGAAGCAATATTCCAAGAGGCTTTGTTTGGAAATGGGAGTCAAAGTTAATGGAGTGTGGATTAACAATATCCGCTATTGACGAGACGGTCTTAACCGCTGATAACATACACGACCTACAACAACTGGTCAACAAGGTAGGAGAACAGAGCAAATCAATGGACTTAAATATCAACATGAAAAAAACAAAGTTTATGATTATTTCTAGAATCCTAAATACGTTTGAAAACTCCACCATAACATTTAACGCAGGGTATGGAGAAATAGTAGACAAATTTAAATAGTTGGGTATCTGGCTTTTCGAAGACTGGACATCAGACATGGAAATAAAATATCGCGTTGAACAAGCTCGACAGGCATTCCTGAGGTTTCGAAGAGTGCTTACCTGTTCCGATTTTGACCTTAACCTGAGACTCAGATTCATTAAATGCTACGTTTGGTCAGTGATTCTCTACACGGAATAGAGAGTTAGACATTGAAGGCGACTTCAATTAACAAATTAGCGGCTTTCGAGATGTGGCTGCATCGCATAATACTGAAGATACCTTGGACGGCTAGATTAACAAACGAAGAAGTTCTAAGACGTGTTAACATACAACGTGAACTGTTTGAATTGATTAAGAAAAGAAAAATGGCATATCTGGGGCATATAAGTAATGCGAAATACGAAATATCAATTCTTGCACCTCAAAATGAAAAAATGTCCTGGCTGGGAAATATCAGACAGTGGACAGGGCTACGCAATATACAATCGTTGATACACACAGCAAGGAATAAAGAAGCAATGGAAAATGTTATCGCAAACATCCATTAGTGGATACGTATTGGAAGAAGAAGATTTAAATTCTTTAATTTGTTCTTGTTCATTCATAAATTGCGGGGTTTGCAGCGCCTGCTCGCTCTTCTTGTACTGTATTCTTACAAAATCATGTACTCTTGTAATTATTTTCTGTTTTTATTGTTGTATTTAATGTTGTTATAAATAAAGCACTCTATACATCTGACCCCTTTTTAGAAATTCCCAGATATAGAAACAAAATCCAGTTCAATTCAACTCTTACATAGAAATCCTTCTTTTTTTTTCTATTTCCTTTTTCATTCCGTCTGAAACTCACTACACCTCGAGAGTCGAATATCAGGACGTAAAAACTTCTTGGAGCAGACATTCCCTCAACTTATCGGATTACATTTATCTTTATACAAGTTTAGTGTGAGTTTCAATATCGGACGAAATAAAACCTCAACTTTCAATTACTGAAAAGGGACCTGAAATCCCAAGTTTCAGCGAGACACCTGGCTTCACATGAAAGAGTCAGGAATGTGACGGTGGGCGAGACAAGATCCGAGTAAAGTTGAAACAAATTGCAAATGGGGAGATGAAAAGGGTTAGGAAAACAGAAGAGGAAGGTGCGAAAAGTGACACGACATGGTTGTCAAATAATTAAATTAAAATTAAAATTTTAATGGTCGATTTACGGACAGTGAGTGAGTATTAATCCCAGTTAAGTAATCCCACTGTGTCAGTTGGAACTGCGGAAATGCTAAATAATTTAGTAGAAACACGGATATAATTACTGACAAGAATCTGCAATAAAGCATTAATGAACATGACTGTCAAATAGAAATACTTTATATTTAAGAAAAGAAAGAAAAGAAATGTATAAGGAATATGGGCTCAAATTGGTTTTAGCGGTCCATCGCTATATTGCAACATTATCTATCATTCGACTCAATTTTTGATTTTGAGTTGTTCCGCATGATTTTCAGTGTCCGCAAAGGTCAAATAAAGAAGTTGCAGATGGGGTGTGAATCTTTGCTCGGCATTGAAAGTGTATGCATTTTGACAAATGTCACGTTTTGACAGGTGTCACATTTTGAAGGCATTAATAATGAGGTGGTTCTACATTTTTTTATTTTAACTGAAATCGAGACATTTTATGATTAAAAAATGGTATTTCGAGTGCAAATTTTAAGATTTACGTCCGTTATAAGCATTCTAAAACCAAGGATCAGCGCGAAGCTAGAAAACGTACCTGTGCGCGAGACTAGGCCACGTGACGTCTGTAGCCCGTACGAACTTCGATATGGACGCATCACAGAATCAAAATTATATGACGCGAAGTTTCGGGTTCTTTAGTTAACGAAATCATGGATGTCTGGAACGGGCATAGACTCGCACACAAGTACGTTTTCTAGCCTCGCGCTGATCCCTGGTTTTATAATGCTTATAGCGGCCGTAAATCTTAAAATTTGCACTCGAAATTTTTGTCATCATTTTTTAATTATAAAATCTATAGATTTTAGTTGAAATAAACAAATTACGAAAAACGTCGAACCAGTCTATTGGAATACTTAATTGGAAAGAAGATCGGTCAAGGTTCATACAGATGTCTGGTCTTTGGGTATAATTGTATCTATTTATAATGCTGATGCGAAACAGTAGCACTTATCGCTAATCATTCATTGTATTTATTATTATTATTACTATTATTACATTTTAACAGGTGTTACATTTTGACAGTTGTCATATATTGACATGCGTCACGTTTTGCCAAGTGCCACTTTTGACAAGGGTTACATTTTGACAATTGTCGCATTTTGACAGATGTCACGTTTTGAAAGGTATCACATTTTGACAGGTGTCAGGTTAGGTTAGGTTAGATGTATTTTCTCATTGAAAACTGAGCTTTTTTGAGCTTATTTAACCTTTGCGGACGCTGAAAATCATGCAGATCGACTCAAAATCAAAAATGTAGTCGAATGATATATAATTTTGAACTCTAGCGATCGACCGCTAAAACCAACTTTTACCGGAATATGAAAGCATTTTGGAAAATAAATTATTGAAAGGAATATATAATGAGAGCTGATACAAAGTTGTTCCAAAAGGCCATAATTATTTACAACTACATCTTCACAATAACTCTATTATAGCTACAGCAAAAAAAAACAACTTAGAAAGATACTAATTGATCTATAAAGCTTGCAAAATCTTCTACAAAATACCGAGTGAAGTAGTAGAAATAAGTAAAATATAAAAAAAAAATCAATAACGAGCTTTTAAACCAAAATACAAATTACTTCCATTCTCCTCTATTTTGTGCTTAAGCTTTGTTTCTTTTAATTCTTCATTATTTGCTTTTTGCACCGTTTTCTTTTGCCTTTAACTGTTGGAATAGCGGATGAAAAATTGACAGATTTTGTGAAATTATGTTTCAGCATCATCGTACTTCTAACCACTACTTTTTTCAGTAAGGAAATATTTAAATAAGATATATCCTGGATGTTTTATCATTCCATTTTTAACAAATATCGAATCGGAAGTAACAGGGGGCGGGTTACACTGTATGTTGAAACAAATACATTTTTCTCCTTTTTGTTATTAAATTTTCTACGGTTAAAAACGAAAATTTCTATAATTAACTTACAAACAGTTTGCTTGTTTTTATTTTCAATTAATCGAGCTTTATCCACTGCGGGTAATTTTTTACTCCGACCCGAACGGAGTTTAAAGTTTCGCCCTCGGCAAAGTTATTGTTCCATAGGGCAACAAAATTCACAATTTAATGCCTTATTTATGCCGTACCTATTGCTCTAATAAATAAAGCTGAACTTTCAGGATGGGAGAAAAAACTCTTTAACACAGGAAGAGATAATATATTGGATTAATTTCGTAATGGCTGGGGTTTTCGTTAACTAGAGGGTTTATTATTAATTTCTTATTACAAACATCTGCTGGGGAAAAACAAATTAAAAGCCCTTTTCTGTTCTGAAAATTTATATTTTTATGAGAAGCCTCTCTTACGACGGTATCAAAAATCTGTTTAGTAACAAATTGTACCTAAGGCAAAGTGCAGACGAGCAGTAAATTTACTGGACAGTAAATATTGCGTTCGAACGGACGTCACTGAATTGTATTTAATTAAATGTAGACGTGCATATGGATAACGGACAGTAAAAATACTGTACGTTTAGGAACCGACCGCATTTGTGTCGTTGGTGAATCTCTACAACGGCCGTTAAAATTTACGTTGGACGCTGTAGATAAAGTGCAGACGGATGGTTGACGTTAAATTTACTGTTTTACGAGATGGATGTGGATATTTTAATTGGAGAGGTGCAAAAGCGTCGTCTTATTTGGGACACTTCAATAAGGATAGGACAAAAAAAAATGAAGCATGGCGAGAATTTTGTGTAGCATCGTATGAAGGTTTTAATATGTTTTTCGCACTTTTTTTTTTCGAATTACTTTTGCACACAAGTATACAAACGGTACAATTTCAGCGTCGTCCATGGTGCACAGCTAATAACAGTATCGTTGTATAAACACATGTATAAAGCATTGCTGGTGTCGTCCGATAAATATAACGGACAGCTCGTAAAATTTACTGTCCAGTAAATTTACTGCTCGTCTGCACTTTGCCTTAAGGACAAAGGAGTGCAGTAATTTATAGTTAAAATTCAAATTTTTATACATCTGATCGTCATAAATAAAGTTCATTTTGATTGTCATGTTTCCATGGTTTTTACTGTAATAAACCTTCTCTTTTGACAGATACGTCAGACTTTATTTATTCATAGCCATATCGTATGCATTTTAATTGTAATTGTAAATGTATATTTCAAAATGGCTTCATTCTAAGAATATTATCAGTCATCCTAAATACTAGAAGGCAGAATTACTCGTAATAGGCAACATAAAAACAAGTTCAAAAAATATATTATAGATGAGATGCGCCCAGAAAATGGAATTCAAATTCTCAGATTGCCTTTTTACAACGTTAAATATCATTGAACTGATCTGGTCACAATTAAAAGGTTAGGTGCTGATGTGCGAGATTTGTTTTTGAAGATAGTTTCAGATGTAATCAAGAACATTGGAGAAAACGTTCATGTTAAAAAGGTGAAAAATTCATTTTGACAAGTGGATATAGCAATGGAAAATTTAATAGACCTTATAATAATAAACCTCAGAAAAGACAATACCAGTAGTTATTAAAGAAAGTTCTTGAACTTTTTATTTTTTTTAACCTTTAATTTTGGGTACTGAAGTGTTACTTTTAATGCCCAGACTGCCAAGAGATTAAAATAAGTTTAATTCCATTAACAACATAATCCTCCTTGTTATTTATCGATTAAATTTAATTCGTTCAATGTTAAAGTGCAACAATTTTATTAGAAGCATAAGGTTTATTTTTATTTTTTGTAAATAATATAACTTTTTTCATTCAAAATTTAATCTACGACCTTTTTTATATCATAGAGACTTATTTTGCAAAGTATGCCTATGGAATGTGACGTTATATCCCCACTTTTACTGCACTCCTCTTTTATTCAGACTATAACTAAAACATTGTACCATATATTCAATATTGCGTCAAAAAATTCACACTTTCTTGTTGCTACACGGATTTATTTTCTTAAATTTGTAATGAATAAGAAAATTGTTTTATAAAAATCGTGTTGAAATAACTATTGTTTTTGTTAATTCCGATAACGCCATCAAAAATGTGGATTTTTATGTTTGTACGATATAAACGTATTTTACAGGTTATATATTCCATTATAGCAAATCTCGATTAAAAATCTCCCTAGAGAGTAACATCCAACGAAGTTTAATTCACACAATATCATACACGAAACATATAAATCATATTCTGTCGATATATCAACGACAAGTGAGTCTGTCGTTGATTTTTCAATACCTCTCAATTCGTCGAAAGTCTTTTATCGAAAGAGATTTTTAATTATTAAACAAGCTTCAGTGTTGACAGGTAATTGACTGAAATGACACGTGAAAAATGGATAGATCACAGTGAAATGTTTTAAGATAAATTATATCGTAATATTCTAAATAAAATAATCGATTACTAAACCATTTTATTACCAAACAATTTCTATCGTATTCATTTAAAATAAGTTCAAATCGGGTTAATATAAACTTCTATATACAAAGCTGGTATTATTGAGAAGATTTTTCTAGTGATGGCAACGATAAAGTCTAAAATCGAATGATACCTTTGAGACAGGGATCGAGCTCGCGCTAGCGCTCAATTTTGCACAAAAGAATATTGAAAGAAATAAGAAATATAAGTGGCTTTGTAGTAGATTGTTAATCGGATCGCGATGTAATCAAGACGGGTAATGAGCCATTTTGAAAAATCATCAGTTTCATTGTTAGAAGCTTTTTCGTAATATCCTGGGAAATATTAGTCATTTGGATATAGATTTTGAGATTATTGTAAGGGAAAGATTGTTGTCCTAGTTTAATATATTATTTTAATAACCGGATATTTTCTGTTTCGGTATTATTTTTAAAACTAGAATTAACAAGCTAGTTTTTCTTTTAAGATACATATAGTATATTGGAAAACTATATACAGGGCGTTTCATAGTTAAACCGACATACGTTAACTGTAAATAGGTGATTTCAAATAACCTTGGTTACTGGCCTTTAATAACAGAGATACGGGATGTTTCATCCATTTCGACCAATATTTTGATAAGCCATAACTTTAGAACCACCCTGTGGATTTCTCTCATACTTGGTACAGGTATAGTATGTTAATATCCCAATGCTCTAGTGTAAGAACTACAATTAACATCCAGATCCGGATTAAGAAGAATGTGTAAAAATTGAAAATCCCGAAAACAACAACCTGTATATCAGATTTTTTAAAATTGGCATGGATATTTGAAAAGAACGGAAAAAATGAGTTAAAGTGAATTTTTTTAAGTGCACATCCCATTCTACTACTAGAGTTTTAACGTCAAATGCATTTTTTTCATTTTCACAAGCAGTAACTTTCGAAATACCTGGTAGAGGTAGATATCATTTTTCTTCTCAATCACATTATTGATTTAACATTAAAACATTTAACTTGTCATAAAAAAAATTGACAAATAAACATGGAGTGTGGATAGAAGCTTTGGAGGATCCTCTATTACTGATTTTATTTCGAAAAAATAAATATTGTAGAATTTCCCTCGTATTGAATGTCTTAAATGAAACTTATATTGCAAATTAGCACTTCTTCCTCGCCTAATGATACATTATGCTTTTGATCATTCTCTGATTTCGTTATCAGAGTCCCTCTTCATTCACACCCCGATTCTTCTCGAACCAGGCCAAGAACTGAATGAAAATACCCTTTGAATAAAGTTCCACATAATTTTCCTTTGATATCGGAGCCAGTAGTCTTCGGATGACGATTCCTTCCCGTAGCTTTTCTAACAGTCCATGGGCCAAGATAATTTAACATCTAATTGATGTTTTGACTATTTTTATTTAGTAAAACAATTTTCTATTGTCTATTATAATTTTTTCTTGAAATTAAATCTCACGGTTCCGGCTTCTATAACTTTATTTCTTTTGAGTAAAAAATAATCCATTCAAGAGTTTATATTATCAAAACTTGTTTTGAACCAACACTGACCAAATATTTGTTATACAAAAATTCATGCAACTACAATCAGCTGGAGTATTTAAGCTTCTACATATACATGATGGACATCCTGAATTATTTAATTGTGTATCAACTTTGATAAGAGAATTAAAGTTATGAAAAAAAAATTGGATTATCTCAACACCCCAACACAGGGACTATTTTCATTCTTTCCATGTCGCAATTAGAGCTCCTCAGATTTTCTGACGAAGAATTAACTTGTCAGGATGATAAAAAAAGAATTAATTATTCCTAAGTGTTTCGGCTAATTACAGAAAGGCCGTTAGTTGAGATTAATTCGAGAAAAGGAGAGTAGGCAATCCCGCGGAAAATTATGACTTCTTGGATTTTCTCTTTTCCTTACGATCGGAATACATGTATCTTGTTACTAACAAAGCGAAACAAATTTCTATTTATTTTTAGAGAAACAAATGAATGTCTGCTGCTCTATAAATAAATATGTAGGTAAAACTAGTATTAGACTAAAACAAAGTTTCTTCAGTAAACTAGAAACCAGGATAGGCTTCTTTTAAAACAATTCGAGTAATGTATTGTAGAGAAAACTATTTAATGTATATGCTTCTCTTTCGGATGAAGAAATGTCCGCAAATAACTGAGTTGATGAATAAATCTAGAATTTCTCACAATAGCCTAGTCGTTTTCGAAAACATGAGGCCGGTAGAAAATTTTTCAACGGAATTATATGTTTTTTGGGGTGCTGAACACGAATCTGAAGTTAGCAGAACCGGTTCAGGTCGAAAAACGCAATAAACCTCGAAATTTTCGGAGTTTTTCCGGTTTTCCGCTCATTTCTTGCAAACGACTCGTCGTACGGAAAATGTCGTGGTATTCAAAGTTGAAGAGCATAAAATTCTGCGTCGAGTGATCTCCTTAAAATACCAACCTCACAATTTATAAGGTCGCCATGCCCATTCGAAAAAAGCCAATTTTTACCAAATTTATTACATTTAAATTTATAAGATAAAAGAAGTAATTTTTCAATATATATATTTGGAGGAAAAATCATACATACATATATCATATTGGAGGAAGACCATAGAGTCAGCTGAAAAAAACAAGAGACAGTAAGTGTTCAATGTTCATTTTATTTTACTATCCTTTGTTTGCCTGGAACTGTGGAAGATCCGGGCGTAGGGTGTTCAATGGACGATGATAGTCCAGGTTCAGGCTCTTCAGCACTCGGAGTGGCAGGCTGTGATAGCTGTTCTTCAACTGAAAGCAGTGTGATCGAGTTAATATGGTGTAAAATAACGCATAAATAAAATTACCTTCTGAAGTATCACCTGCCTCCGTTTGCTCCACCACTGTGAGAGGCACATTGCTTTCAGTTGATGAACAGCTGCCACTCCGAGTGCTGAAGAGCCTGAGCCTGGACCATCATGGTCCATTAAACACCCTACGCTCGGACCTTCCACGATTCCAGCCAATCGAAGGAGAGTAAAATAAAATATCAGGTATTTTACCTACATCGCATCTTCACACTATACTACAACTTATTGCTCTTTTTTTAATTAATTAAAATAATATCATCTGCGAAACGTAGGTGGTTTAGCATTTCTCCGTTGATATTTATTCCCATGTCGTTCCAGTCTACTCTTTTAAATGCATGTTCTAAAAGTGTTGTAAACAATTTTAGAGAGATTGTGTCTCCCTGTCTTCTCTTCGTGTAACCCTTGACGTTGCATTTTGGTATAGGTGGCTAATGAGAGCTGTATCTATGGTCCACCCGACAATCTGCCAGTGCCTTCATCATTTCGTAGTGCTTGATTGTGTCGAAGGCTTTGTGGTAATCTATAAAGACAAGAACGAGAGGTTTATTATACTCGACACATTTCTCTACTAAAGACTTTACCATTTGTAGGTGATCATTTGTACCGAATTTTGCTCTGAAGCCAGCTGGCTCTTTAGGCTGCTATAGTTCTAGTTTGGAATCAATACGTTTTGTGATTATTTTAGTGAACAGCTTATAGAGATGTGACTCCTTTTTTGACAGCCTCTATTACTATGTCGTCATCTCCTGGAGCTTTATTATTCTTCATCTCCAATAAAGACATTCTAACTTCTTCTGCTGTTATTTCGGGCACGTCTTCTGAGCCTACATTTAGCACTTTCCTAATAGATGACATTTCTTCAATCTCGTTTTCATGATATAGAGTCCTGTAGAACTTTTCAACAATCTGTATTATTTCTTTCTTATTCGTCACAATTTCACCATCAATATTTTCAAGCCTACATATGCTGCTTCGTCCTGGCTTTAATTCTCGTCTTCATATTTCTGTTTTATTCTATGATTTTCGTTGTTTTTTCTGTGTTAAATCTTCTAATATTCTGTCTGATCGATTTCGAAATATTTTTATTCAGTTGGCGTAGTTCGGTATTATTTTCAGTATATTTATTCTTCAGTTCCTTTCTTTTCTTCATCTTCTCTTTTGTGTTTTGCAGGATTCTTTTCACCAATTGCGTAGTGTTGTTTGTTTGCAAATTACTAGTTATTATTCTATAAGTATGCCTACTGTTGCTTTTACGGTCTTTCTGTCCTTGCTCAGTAGTGGCTGTAATATACAATAAAATATTCAAAGAAAAAAAAATCTAAATTCCATAAACTGGCGCACGAACTACATTAGGGCGAGTCAGAGTAAGCGCACTAATTTTCTGACGTATAATTCAATCTAATAGTTCCCCGAAACAAAGCAAACTATTATCGTTACAAGCACAAACAATTACAAAGTTTGCTTATGAATAATGATTGCTCCTAGAAAATTGCTCCTTCGTTTGCCATAATTTCAGCTATCGACGCTTTTCTTGTAACCGGATACACTGCTTAGATGAATGCCACTTATTTCGAGAGGTTTTTTTTTTAATCCGGGACTAGCGAGTTAAAAATAGTTTGTAGGGTTATAAATAAGTTTTATCAGATTTTGTAAAAGAAAATTGGGAAATCGAAACTCAATTTAACATGAGGATTTGAAATGTAACGAATGTTAAAATAAATTGTGTTAAAATTTAATATAAACAGGGTAATAAAAACGATTTATTAATATTTAACAAAAATTCTACTTCTTAATTTTAAATCAATTTTTTATTCATCATAAATTATTTCTGGACGACACTGATTAAAAAGTATTTTAAAAACTCTACCATTATTTCTAATTTACGTTTTCATTAAAATTAAATATTAAGATTATGACCTCATACATACTCGAAATTATACGCTTCGAGTGTAACAAATCTAAAACTTTTTCACCGAAGAACTATCTCAAGTGTCTCGCTTATTGGAAAAAGTTTTTGATACAAATCAAAGTTCCTCCGTTATTCAAATGGCCAGAAATTGGACCAATTACCAAACTCGAAGTCCTCCATTATTGAATATCAAGTGGGTTATGTCGACACAAAATCGCAATCAGTTCTGAAATATACGTGGTGTCTCACTCACCGTTTATTTGTACTTCAATATTCGGTTTTGGATAAATTTTGCAACAAATGTCTTGATCGTTAACTAAAGCAGTATTTCATAGAATTAGTTCACCTAGCCGCTGATTTATCAAACTGTTCTGAAAGGAGAACTATGAGTGTATTCTGTCTTTATTTAAGAGTGTTCTATACCATTCATACATAATCTCGAAATCCTCACCCCTTACGTATTCGTTGAACCCCCTCTAAAGAAATTGTTAGGCAGCATGAAATACATCTCTGTATTTGCGGTTGCATAGTTACCAATTCTCGGATAAGGACGACATCTAAACGTAGAAACGTAAAATATTTTGAGTCGTGGATGGAAATTAGATTTCTATTGACATGAACACAACCTTATGCGATCTAGCGGTATTAATTTGAACTGCCCGAAACGCGTAATGTTTGTTTGTTTATCTGCAGTTTGACATTTGAGTATTTGAATTTGAGCGCGAACGAAACTAATATGAGTAACTTGCATAGAAACTTTTTATATAAATTTTGCATACTATCTAACAGTTTTTATTCAGGACAACAGCTTAAGGCTTACGCAAGCCTATAAACAGTATGAAGCCAGGGCTGTTCATAGTGTTTTAGCCAAATTGTGAAAATTGTGTTTAATATACAGAAATAATACAAATAAAACAAAATGTAAATTTTAGACATTTATATATTCATAAAATAAAATAAATTATGAAAAAAAATTCATTCAATTGTATTTGCAAGGGACACATATTTATAAATGCACTACACACTATTACAATTTTGTCCAATGCAGTATATAACCATCTCTTTTTTTAGACAACATACTCATTAGTATTGTTTCATGAAAAATCTTATTTTTTTTAGAGACCAATAATTCGTTCTACATGAATTCGTATAGTGGCAATATTAGTGGGATGTAATTGATTTTTTCACTTTGTAAAGGGTGGTATATTTAAATTCGCACCTAATATTTGTAGAGAATCTTGAATTAAAAAACCTCTGTCGGCTAAAACAATATAAAATTAAATTTAAAAAAACCGCAGTTTTCTGTCAAAAATTTGTCACTAGCAGGTTTACCGAAAATTTACACAAGCAATATTAAAAAAATAGATATGAAAGATCGCCAAAAATACCTGTTATAAAATGCCTAGAACAACCACGTCCATTATTCACTTGGCTTTCAGAAAATGTACCTCGTTTCAAAGCTTTAATCCAAGCATTTCTTCATTCACTAGACAACGCATTTAAATGATCCCTCCGTTTGTCAAAACAACAGGAAACCGGAAAAATGATACATTATCACTTTCAGAACGTATTGAGCATTTAATAACACTACAAAAATGAGGCATTTATTTATTCTGAATAAAGAAGTTTAAAAAAACATTTCTGATGTTTAAATATGAAACTAACGTTGTGTCATAAAGTTGTGTGCCAGCAAACATGGCCGACCTGTCACCTACGTCATCCTGGAATGGTCTATATTCAAGTCAACACAACAATCCAATGTAAATCAAAGCAATCAGAATAACTGTTGTCTTCAATTAACTTCCTCGTTTTGCGTTAACGAAACTCGAATTCGGGTTTCGCCATACAATGACCTTTTTTGATTGGCCAGGATTCTGTAAAACTCCGACAGAGCACGAGCGCAATGCGAGAGGTCCCGGGAGCCGCTACATACAAGACAAACCTTTCGAAATATAAATCTTCTGGTAAAATTTTAATTTTTAATTGCTTTAAAAGAGGACCGTCGGGGGGCAGCACCTCCCGGTACCCACTGAGATTTTGAAGCAATGTTCAATTTTAGAAAAAACTACTTAATTTTTTTCAAAAACGGTAAATACAAAAGTTGTTCAGTGGTAAATGAAGAACGACGGATGATAACTTATATACGTATACGACTTTTTTTATATTTATTTCATGTTATTTCTTTTATGAATATAAAAAAAAGTGATCATCCGCCATTCTACGATTGCATCCTTGCAGCCTTGTTTTTCTCTTAGCTATATTTATTTTTCAATATTTCTTCCATTTTTCCTGTTTTTAATATTGTTTTAATGTTCCATGTCGCTACCGTTGGTTCGTTTGCATTTATTGACATTTTTAGTAAGTTTGTTACACTTTTATAGCTTCAAATTGTGGTATTTCTAGTGTCACTTTTATTAGCATCGGTTATGGTTTTCTTACTGCTATTTTTCCAATTATTTATCTGGTTAAATTGGTACTTCTACTTCTAATTTTATGTATTCAATAAGCCCTATATCGTTCTTCTATCTATTATGTTCCCTTTTATGACTTCTTGTTTAATATTTTAATTTTCTCTTCCCCAGAGCTTCGATTTTGTTTTCCACTTTCCCATCGATACCTAAAACTAAAAATACGTGAGAGAATTTTATAACTAAATATTTAACAGTAACGTAGATCTTTATGCTCATGGATATTTGTAGAGAAATACTGGCAAGGACAGAAATCAACTAAAACCGAGTCTCCCTGTACATCGGCGATTCTCGGTTATGGCCCAATCGGAGATCGGTAATTAAACAGAAAGACAAACGGCTCTAGGGATATTTAAGTTATCGCGGAGTTATATAGCCTCGAGTATGAATTATGGCTCTCGTAAAATTCTTTGCCGATGCTAAATAGTTTGTGGTTGTTTTGTTGGGCAATCAATACGCCGGTTCTGACTATATTGATGATCATATTTCGTATTTCGCTGTTAATCGAAGTAGTAGAACTATACAATGGAATACTGAAAATTATAGGAACCGGATATCAAGACTCGTCTGTCAAAATACCTTTTGCAGTAATTATTGCTTTAGTTTGCTAAAATTTATTCGTTCTAATTATGAAATAATGAGGTATTAGCATCGTTTGGAGTAGGGATAATGAGAGATACAGATATATAGAGAGAGAGGAAAGTTGGGAAGGTTTCAATAGCAGGGCCGATCCTAGGGCGTCGGCCGCCCGCGTTCAAAGGCCTAACGTGCCGCTCCTCTTGAGAGTTTTTCAAATAAAACATTAATAAAAATGCAAATAAAATTTTAGGTGCAAACCTTTATTTTTTGGCCAGCTAATAGGTTATAATAGCGACAAAATACTTCAACAAAATATTAAACAAACAAAAATATTACCTTTGAAATAAAAATAAAAAGTACTAAAGTATAAATCTTATGAAACGAAAATTACTTATCTAAAACAGTCCTTATATAAAGACTACCTAATAATTAACTATAAAATAATTTTTCTGGCTTTCTGAGAAGGAAATTTGTCAATATTTTCGGTGAAATCAATGTTTTCAGAGATTTCGGCTTCAGTAGAGATGAATGGCAAAATCTGAAAGCCTTTCCTGTGTCATATTTCTCAAGTAATTTTTAATAACTTTTAAGTTACTGAAATTTCTTTCACCCAAAGCCACAGAAACAGGTAAGTTTAAAAAATACTTATTGCTAGAGCATAATTTGACTGTTTTTTAAAAGGAAAAATATCTTTGAATGAAGTTATTTTATTCAAGAGTTGTACCTGTAAATTAATATCTAAGTCCATGCAGGCTTTCATGAGTTCATCATTAGAAAAGTTGTGAAACTCACACAAAAAGCAGAATATTGGCGTCTCAAAAATATGCCCCTTCGTTATTTTTTTTAATTTAAAATTTGGTATCCTTTTCTATGCCGTATTGTTGGCCCTGCCACGAATTTTGCTTTCAAATGAAGGATGTGTGGAAAGAGAAGGCTAAAATTGAAACGTATTGATCAAAAAGAAAGATTTTTTTAAGGGAATAAAGAGAGATAGAAAGCTAGATATAGGACGATACAAATACAGAAAGAGCTATTCAGAGAAAAAGACACAAAGATAAATGAAAACGAGAGAAATGTTTAAAAAGAAAAATTCGGAGAGATTCAGAAAGGTCCAGAAAGATTAAAAAAGATTGATTCACACAAATATTTAGAGAGACATTAAGAGAGACATGAAATTTTAAAAAACGTTAAAAAACAAATAATATATTATTATTTATAAAAAA
Source organism: Crepidodera aurea (assembly GCA_949320105.2). NCBI lineage: Eukaryota > Metazoa > Arthropoda > Insecta > Coleoptera > Chrysomelidae > Crepidodera > Crepidodera aurea. The sequence continues at coordinate 91,988,244 of OX439472.1, forward strand.
AAATTATGGAAAGCTTAGTTTAAATAGAACATAACATTGTTCTCTATAAATGTCAAAATTACAAGATTTTCAATTTTAATTCTTACTAACATAAATTAAAAATTTTTGAAAATAACTAAAATTTGGTAATTTGATTTAAAAAAAAATTGGTTGTTGATTAAAAAAAATAGAAGGAGGAAGATAAAAAATTTTGGAAGGAAAAGATATAGAATTTTGCTGGAATTTTTAAAATTAAAAGAGTTTTTCCCAGAATTTATTTTTGAGATGTAATTGAACCTATTAAGATGAATAATGGATTGTAGTTGCTGCATAGGATAAATAATTACCTATTAAATAGGATTAAAGGTGTTTCGAATTGGAGTGGACGAAATCACTGAACAAGAGGTGAAGTTGGACTTTTGACATCGTTAAAAGTGGGAAAGTTATTTAAAGAAAAGAGTTGTTTTAATGTTAACTTTATTCATTTATATTTTGGTTCTACTTATTCTGTTTTTATTAATTTGGTAAAACACCGGGCTGTTTTGAATAATATTGTCACTTAATAATATTTATACGATTGACGTTTTGTATATTCTTGTGAATCTAAATCGTTATTAATGATCAGAGTTTGATAATATTATTTTTTTTGACAGTAGGATGACTTTTAGTTTTAATTAAGATTAGGAGTAAGTGAAGTTCTGAATGAAATTTGTTTTTAACCGAACAAATTGTTCGGTATCTGAATTCGATCTGTGTATGTGTGTATGTGTATATGTGTGTATGTGTATATGTATGTGTGTATGTATGTATCTATGTGTGTATGTATGTATGTGTGTTGATTCTTTGTCTTTGTGAATTTTAAAATTCTGACTTCAGATTTTGATAGAGCATCAAAAAGTAAGCTTAGGGTTTGATGTGCCCATCCGTAGCACTTCGGGAACTCATTTAAAATGGGGTCCAAAATATGAAAATTTTGAAGTTTCAAATGACACTGAATTTAAAGTAGACGCATAGTGAATGACTATTTTGGTTAAATCGAGTAGACTGTGGCTGTGTTGATTAGAATGAGAACTGAAAACTGTCAATCTAAAATTTTATTAATAATCTCATTACCATTTGTTCGGTTTATGGCAATTCTCAACTGGTTTATAATTAGATAGGAAATTTTCAATAATTTTGAAAGTGTCGTTATTGTTTCTTATTTCTTTCCTTTATAAAATAAAATTATACCTAATATTTGTGTATATTTGTATTACATTTTGGCAAAGAACTGTGATAATAATTTTTGAAGATTTCAAGGAAATACAAGAGAAATTTAAAAATTTTATTTGAGCAATAAAATGTAAATTTAAACAATTTATAGGTTATATCTATTTTGAAAGAACTCACACAAACCCTGAGAATATAAATTAAAATAATCTAAATAAAAAGTAATTTTTTATAATAAAATTTATAAAATTTGTTATTTTACAACAAAATATTACTTACTCAAATAGATACCTCTACCATTTACATAACAATTGAAATAACTCAAAAAACATTTTGAAAAGTAGCTACATACCGAAATAATACTCAATAATACATATTCAAAAAAAATATATTTTTAAATGTTGATTTTATGTACCCCGTAAATAATATATATGCACCCACATCTGAACTTTCCTGTTCAACAGATATATTACACAGGCTCGATTTCGATTATAGTATAAATAAATAATATTCTTTTAAAACCGTTCGCGTTCATTAGAAGAAGAAATAAATTATTTGATTGATTTCGTTACATAAATATGGACTAAAACACCAGTTATATTACATACCAGAGACTTTAGTTAAAAACAATTTTAATATAAAATTATTAGAGTGTACAATGTAACCATACAATGAATACGTGTCCATATGCCAATCTAATTAAATATACACGCGATGACACAATCAGCATATTGCAAAATATAAGATAAATGAAAATGTCGAATTTATTAATTAATATCAATATATACAATTTAAATTTAAAGGTTTTAACATAAATTACTTCATTGAATTACATTTTATTATTATGTTGATTTATACTGACTAACTGATTTTCCAATATTTTAAACATTTTATACTGATCGCCCAATCTATTGAATGATTCCGCTTGAATAATATAATATTAATAATAATATACGGCTCTTGTTATTATTTGCTTTACAGTTATAAAGTTGTAAAGTAAATGACAATACAACTTTGTCAAAAAAAAATTTTAGTACCTCTAAGTATTTCCCTACCAAATTCTCGACTTTATAATTGTCTGGATGAAGTGGGCAAGTTTAATCCTAAAAAAAGTCAAATTTTAACGTTGTTTTCAAATTTATAATGTTACTGGAATGTACTATGTAGTTTCAGGCTTATAATATCTAATAATAATAATATTCTTTATTAATAGATACGAAAAAAAATTTCCAGATTACAACTTACAAACATGCAATATTCTCTGGCTCCCGAGCTATATATTAAAGTAGAACACTCAACATCGACTTTAAATAAATTTTCGGATGGCTGGACCATTGCGATTATTTAAACTATTCAAGTGAATTTATTTTTTTACGTATGTTTCTAATTTTTTCCCTTATTTCATAAAATATATAGTGATATTTCAATTTCGAATTTTTCAGTAACTTTGAGTTTGTTTGTTTTGTGAATGTGCGTATATGTCAAAACTTTATAAACGAGTAACTCATATTTTGGTACATTGAATTTCAAATAAAATCTTTTATTTTCAACTCAAACTCTATCCGTTATTTTCCTGTTTTTCAAGAAGGCCCAAAAATAAATGGATAAAACTTTTTCCTTCCGTTTCCCAGTCAATTTTTCACCTTTAACTCAACATCAAAAACGACTGTCATCATTTTTTGCTCGGCTAGGTGTAGCAAACGCGAAACCACAAACTTTTCAAAACAATAAGCATCAATGGTCGCCAGAGACAAGGACAATCCATCAAAAATATCAAAAACCCCGTTGCACCTCCGCTCAACTACATTTTTCATACTTTTTTCCTCTGTTCCAGTGTCAGAGGATGAACATACAACCAAAGGTGGAGCAGGAGGTTGGAAAGGATTCACAAGATAAATATTTTAAATATATCACTTATTAAAGTATTTGATTTCATTGCAATATAGCTTGTGACATCTATTGAGAACTCAGTTAAACCTCAACAGCTTTTTTTTATAAGATAAATTTTTCTTTTTAACGAAATTATTTTGCCAATCAATAATATAAACTCTTCAATACTTTACGTGGGAAATGCGCATCATTTCGAGCTTGTACAATATACTATTACGTCGATATTGACGTGGAGATGTGCGATTTGGATTTTTTACAAAATTTAACAAGATATGGCTTATTTAGGGACCCTTAATTTTATTTAAATACCACTAGACTGAATATTAAAAAAGAAATATATATTTTGACTCACAATTCATTAAAAAATCCTTGATTAAAAAACATAATCGAAAGATCCTCGCAAAAGAAAAATTCTCGCACGTCTTTGCACTGTAGAAAACACTTTTTTTTCTTCTTTCGATCTGTCAGACCATGAAAAATACCGAAATTATTTTCATCTGTATTTATATTTTTGTCGTGATAAATTTTCGGGCTATAGCTATGAAGAAAACAAAGATTAATGCGAGCTCTAACAAGTGACATTATTTGTCTAAAATGATAAACGAGCGCGTTTTGGTGCGGGGTTAGAAGCCCAGCTTTTATTTACACTTTCATTATGCCATGTGTGAAGGGCCAATTATCCACTTGGTCGGTTGGGCTGGCAGCCCGTCGGCCGATCGCAGCCATGCGAACGACGATCTTTGAAATACACACAATTTTGAATTACAAGTGGTTTCGAGATGAAAAAACTGTATGACAGCTCCTGTCAGTAGTTTTTTCGAGTTTACCCGTGGCAAAACTTGACAGCTGTTGTCACCAAAAATTACAATACCTTCCATAACAAGGACACCAGAAAACGACGCTAAACAATTTTTCTGATTTTATTGTCAGTAAATTTTGTAATATTCTTGTTAAACAGTGCTAGTCAGCTTATGTAGCGAAAATGAGTCGCTTTGGAAGTGATTCTATGACTAATATTGATCTGGCGATGAGAAAAGTGTACCTTACAATACCGTTAAAACCCATACGTCAATATGGAAACAGTTTACGAAATTCTGCAAGGCATAGAAATACGAGCTTTTGGAAACTACAAGTTTAGAGCAACTAAACCTAATCCTGAAAGATTAGGCGTGGAATATAAAGAAAGAAACCGCTGAAAATTACAAACTAGTTGCGAAGACAATGTGGAACACCGTGGCAAAAAAAAAGCAAGAGATGTATTTTCATTAAAATTGGAAGAATACTACGCAATTTTTTTTCGCCTAAAAAGTTTTCATTTTCATTTATTTATTACATTACCTTACATTATTAGTATAACAAAACAGGTACTTAACATTAGTAAAGCTTATTACAAATAAAATGCATCTAAGTGACTTAACACTTGTAAGTGCAAGATACGTATAATTGTATATTTATATACATTTTTTAAAACAAAATTACATTATTAATATACATACTTAACATTAATAAAACTTTGTTAAAAAAAAGTGACTTAACACTTGTATGCGCAAGACGGAATGAAAAAAGAATTTATTTTAACGTTAGAAAAGTTACTCTACATTATATACTAACGTGGATAGGTACATAATTAATGATAGCAGAACAAGTATATAAAAAAGAAAATAATAGCAATTTTTGCATATTGAATTTAGAGACACTTATAGTAATCCATTAATGTATTCTCTTTTCTCAAAAATAAAAGTTTTATTATTATAGTTGATTGTGTTTTGAATCTTCAATGGTAGTATGTTAAAAAAATTTGGTGCCATGATGGCATCATATCTTCTAAATGGAATCACTATCATGTTATTAAGATTACGTCTTGTTTGATAGTAATGTTTGACATAATTTTTGTTTTTAGTTTTAAAAATATATATATACAGTTGCTAAGATAATACAGACATCGAATATTAAGGATATCATGACTATATAATTGGTTATTTGTAAAAAAATTGCCTTTAAAAATATTACGCGCAAAATATAGTTTTGTACAACATTCAATTGGTTTAAAGCATTGTCATAAAGCCCACCCAGACAATGATACCATATCTTAGGAGTGACTCTACTAAAGATTTATACATTTGTATAAGTAGTTTTTTTGATAGAATGTTGCGCAAGGTGTAAAATTTTGGTATTAGGCGCCTAATTTTATTTGGACGTGATCAATCCATTTCAGATTTTTGTCAACTCTAATTCCTAAGTATTTAATCGTGTTTGTTTATTTAATTGTAATATCAGATTCGTTCATTTTTATACTGCTAAAACTAGGTCTATTTGCATCATTCATTGAGAAGGCAATGTAAAATATTTTGTCGGCGTTCAAGGTTAATTTATTTGAATCAAACCAGCGTTTTACTATTTCAAAACCTGTAACTACTTTATCTTTAACTATTTCCCAGGTTTTTCCCTTAAAAAGTAGTACTGTGTCATCTGCATAAGCAATGGAGTCTCCATTTATATTTAAATTTAATAATGAATTGATGGAGGTAATGAAAAGTAGAGGACCAAGCACAGTACCTTGTGGTATTCCAATCTTAACATCTAATGAATCACTATACACATTTTTAATTTTTACTTTCTGTTTGCGTTCTTTTAAATAACTTTTGAAAACTTCCAACACAATAGTGTTCAAGAACCTCAATGATCTGTCTGTGTGGTACTGTGTCGAAAGCTTTCGCAAGATCAAGAAAAATTGCAATTGCCTTTTCATTGTTATCAAGACCGTTTTTAATGTTTAATGGTTTTATTATGGGACGAAGACACTCCGGCGAGATTCCAGCGAAAATTTTACCATATCGCTTCAGTAGAACTTGCCTGGAGAGGTGGAGAAGCAGTCAATTGCAGAGTTTATTATTTTAAAAAGGAAGTGGATAATTCTGGGATCAAAACAGGTAGATAACATAGTTACATATTTTTTAAAATAACTGATTTCCAAAATCCTACTTTTTAGGAAGAGTAGAATATAATCCTCTCTTCAATAAAACGGCACAGGGTGGAGAAAAAAAAATGGCCGATAGTAATTGGCTGGTCCCCAACACGAAGAACCCTACCTTTTGTCCAGTCCGTCTTTTTAAAATTCTAATGGTTAAACGTTCATCTAGAATAACAACTGGTATCATGGAACAAAGAACAATCAAGTGGAGGGTACAAAAACACTCCAGTTGGAAAAAGCGAACTTTCGAAATGGACTAAAGAAGCAGCAGAGAAGGCAGGATTAAATAAAAAAGAAATAAAAATAACAAACCACTCTATGCGGTCAACAGCAGTCAGTAACCTCGCTAAAGGAGGGGGTGGGTGTACAACAATTAATTAAAATTACTGGCCACAGTTCAGTCAACTCAATTCAGCCTTAGAAGTGACGCCTCAGAACCTCCAGCTAAAAATCAGAAAATAGAAGAACTTGCAGCCACTCCTCGAGCTTCTCACTCTACAGCTGGACCTATCAACAACATTACACCCAACGTTATCAATGAGTTAACAAAGATTTCAAACAATACTCCTATTGTGTACCAAAATTGCAATTTATATTTTAATTGTACCATAAATAATTAAGTTTGTAGTATTTTGTGATTAAATAAATTACCTGTTTTTCAGTTTTCAAATTAATACCTATACCCATATTTATTATATATGCATATATAATAGGTAGTATGTTTTGTAAGCTATGTGTATGCAGAATAATCTGTTACTCATGAAATAGTCTTGTCAAATACCATTCGGGCATCTAATTTTTCCTGTGAAAAAAATCGAAAAGCACAAGGTGAAGTATTATTTTTTTAACAAAATGCGTTCGTGCAGTTGCAAAAATCCTCGTCTTCGACTCGGACTTTTGTTGCCACCAGCGCTCATGCTTCTTGTTAAAAATTTTCCTTAGCAACGTATTTTTTCGATTTTTTTCGGAAAAATTAGATGTCCTTATGATGTTACTTACGAATAATTTATCTCTAAATTAAAAACTGAGCGATTGCTAGTTTGAGGATGGGCAATTTACACAATTGAACTTATTCGCGTCTATCTATATGATTTCCTACCGATGATTCGTCGGAGCCTATTTTTTAAATCTATATTCGATATCGATGGGTCTTTTCGACCTGATTGATTTACTGTTAGTTGCTGAATTATAAATCATTGGATTGTTGTCTGATAAGTGACAAATTTGGATGCTATTCTTTAAATAATTAGGTAATTTTTCCTCTTTTACTCCTAATAGTAATGCCGTTCCATAAGCAATAGTAGCGGCTTTGGTCACATATATTTTTAATATTTTCGAAACGCAAAATACATTTTCCACTGTAAATATTATACGTACCGTATTGAACCAATTAAAAACTTTTGTGGAGTTGATCCAGCTATGTGGAATAAGATTTTAAAATAACAAGGATTTGAATATTCCTTAGGTGTATTGTTTTCATCAAGTTTGCCAATATTCTTGGATTAAATATTGAGGGAATGTTATAGAACTTTCGCAGCGCGTTGTTGGAATAGAAGTTTGAATCGTGAATAGAATAGCTTCAAACTTTTAGATTTATATTTATTTATTTATTTATTTATAATGGCTTAAATGACTTAAAATTATTCTTTAAGATACCATTTGTAAGGAAATCTAAAAGAGATACAAAGAGATATTTAAAAAAAGGTTCAAGGATTATTGGTTTTTTCTTAAATTCCATTTATTTATAGGCGGAATGAAAAAATCTCGAGGCAAAATAATTCAATTTTTTATAAAATTGACCAAATAGTGGAGTGAAATTAGAATTTTTTATGGATGTAACAGCTAAGTCAAATGTTTTGAATTTCACACATAAACAGAAGCTTGCAAAAAAATTTTCAATAAATTTGGGCTGGATCTTCGCTAGATATGTGCCAAAAACGGCATTTTTGGTATTTTTCGAGTGGATTGCTTCACTATTTTTTAAATATCTCTGGCTCTAAGAGTCATGGAAAAATAAAAAAAATTAAAATGACCTTGATGAAGTAGAGTATTGATCGTATGGTAGGGTTTTTTAAAAATGCATCCTAACCTCAAAAAACGAATTCGCGCATACTATTTTTTGTTACTGAATAGGCAATAAATAACCAAAGAATCCTTGAATTTTCTTAAAAATTGGAGAAAATATATATTTTTATGTCGGGAAGACATGGTAAAAATTAAAAAAAAATGTATTTGTCCAGCAAAAACCGGCATTTTTCGAAAAAAATTGAATTGGCCGCCATTTTTTGGAAAAACAATAGTATCTTAAAAAGAAGGATTTTGTGTGTATTTTTGTCTAAGAAAATCCAACATTTTATTTCTTTATTTAAAGTGCCCAATTTAGGGAATAATAAAAAAAATCGATTTTCATTTTTTTCCAATTTTTTTAGCGCGATATTTATTCTTGATTTTCTTAGAAAAACTATATTTCAGTCCAAAAAATGTTTAAAAAAATAAAAAAAATATTTCAGGTTCTAAAGTAATATTTTTGTGAGGGAACGAATCAATATAAATTAAATAAAGAAATAAAATGTTGGATTTTCTTAGACAAAAGTACACACAAAATTCTTCTTTTTAAGATAAAAATTTTTTCTCTACTATTGTTTTTCCAAAAATGGCGGCCAATTCATTTTTTTTTCGAAAAATACCGATTTTGGCTGGACAAATACATTTTTTTTTTAATTTTTAACATAAATAATAAAGTAATTACTCATAATTCAAAAATCGATATAAACTAATTACAATACAATTCTTAAAAATACAGGGGTACCAATCCTTATACTAAAACATATCATTACTTACAGAGGTGGGAGTTTTTGATGACCATCTTTTAAAATTATTTTAAAGAATACAGGAGGTTCTATAACTTGTATACTAAACAAACATGGATTCTTTCTTGAATAAGAACTTCAGTATATTATTTCAAATTTTGATTAAGTAGCCCAATTTTCCGCTTCTTCTAAATAATCAAATTGAAATTATATCATGGCAATGTTTCTATTACCTGGTTATCAGTATATAGGGTCACCTAATACGCTTAATACTCGGAATATTGATTGCATTATTGCTAAGGAAAATATTAAGAGCATTTAGAAAACAGTTTGTTAAATTAATTTGCTAGTATGGAATTTACATCTAACTTTATATTTTGATGACTTGTAGAATGATCGTTTTGTATGTTGGTATAAGAAAGTCTTTGCCCATTTTAGTAAATTTATTATTGCCAATCCTTTGGCTTATACATTTACCGTTCTGGTAGTTTAAAAATAACAAATCACTTTTTGTATTAATAATAATAACACCTTTATTATATAAACTCCTTTTTCTTAATTGTACTTCTTACCATCGAATAATGGGTCCACAATGTAGAGTAAACTAAAAGAAAATTAATTCCGAGAACGATTTGATGTGTTTTCTTTTCTCCAGTAAAAAAACGATTCATATGCAGTTATATATAACTTTTTTGATTTTTCTGGCAATAGATTTAACGATACAACTTCCGCAGCTTCTTTCACCTCTGGCGGAGTTAATAACATTTGATTTTCTGAATCCATTTTTTTAAATTAATCATTTCTTAACAATTAAAACGTTTTGAATAAATAATTAATTTGACTTTTAAGTGACAGATAAAAAATCACATGTTACCAATGGAAATATGACAGAAGTGTGACAAAAAGTAGTGAATAATTATATTCTTTTTAGTTTATAATACATAATTTATTATACTTGAGATACCTAATAAAAAATGGATTTATTTTAAAACAGTCTTGGACAAAATTATTTATTATACTTCTACTTATATTATAGATTGGATAGTACACTTATTTATTGTCTGATTATTAACTGAATAAAATTCCACGATAGAAGAGTAATTTTTATAACATTCTGTATACACCTAATGGTTATTCAAATTTATGTTATTTCAAAATCTTATCCCAGGCAGATGGATCGAGTTAGGAAACTTTATAATTGACCAAATTTCATTAAGAAACTCTATAAGAATATAAGACAATAAGTTTGAGTTTAACATTTAAATAAGTGGAGTTCCATCATTAAAGGATTGGGGAAGTTTTGCTACTCCCAAAGCAATTTAGGACTTGCAAACAGAGGCGTTACAGTTACAGGAAGTTTCCGCTTTCTAGTTACTTTCAATTACCATCTGAGTAATGAGTTTTGCGGATAATATTTCGAAGAAGTGTCATTTGTAGAAATGTTATTTTAAAAGTTGATATTATTATTGATTACATATGAATTAAAATTGTCGGTTTACGTTACATCTACATTTTCACTCTCTTGCTGACATATTTTTTATAAGATAACTAACCTGTTTAATTGTTTATTTCAAATCGCTTTAACGCCTTTAACACTTAAAATTACATTAAAACTGACAAATGTCTGAACGAATTAATCCAAACGCAATCGCGCTTGCCTTAGTGGCCCTGTATTTAAATATACAACAGCTCAATATTTGACTTTTTAATTTAAAAATTGGAGGCGAAATTGATAAAGAAAATATTGAGTATTTGTGTGTAAAGTGTCTTTTGTATAAATGACTACATTCTTTCAAAATACCACTTGTACTATCAAATTTTATATATTAAATAAAATGATTAATAGAGAAGAATAATGAATTTAAAATAAATAAAATGATTAATAGAGAAGAATAATGAATTTAAAATCTATATTATTTAAAAACATAACATTTAACCTATTGCTTTTCCCCATCAAACATTAAAAATCAACCCTAAAGGTATTCGAACATCTACGTTACTCAAGCTCAATTACTTGCGACTCAAATATATATCCGACTGTGTATTTTAGGAATTTTCGAGAACAAATTTAGCAAAAATATATCAAATATTCAGTTATCCGTCAATCCAATTTTCGTTAAAAATTTAAACGAGTTAAAGCGATCGCAGGCCGAAGGCAGGCGTTAACCACAAATACTTTTTTTTATCATCTGCCTCCTTGATGTGCTGCCAATAAATTATCCAAAAAAGCCCTTCGCACCTTCCAAGTTTGCGGCGGATTCCCTTCAAATGCCCTTCCAGATGAGCAGAAAACAATGGCGTATCTTGAAAGGGGACGCATAGAAAAATGTATTCACTAAATGCTGTACGTTCATGTGATTAATATAAAAATTACGTTATTAAGCACATTTAAAAAAGAAGATAAGATATACACATCTGTTTTATAGACATAAAATAGTGGTTTGTACAACAAGTGCTTTGCGTACGAGTTCTACACAATATTTTTTCTACAACCACGTTTATTAATGAAAGAATAATAACTTATATAGGTATTTTATTTAAACTTTAAACAGAAAGAATTTAAAAAATGAATTTTTGAATATAGAAAAATCAGTTAAACTTATAGTTAATAGTAAAATTTGAACAATTTTGAATTGTTATGCCTGGTGTAGGTATTTGTTTTTGATAGTTTTTATTAAATGTAATATTGGTGTTTGTCAATGAAGATGTTGATGCCTGTTCTTCATTAGTAATAATATCATATGAATTAGAAGCCCCAGGTATAATAGATTTTTCTATTTTATTGGCAATTTCAATTTTTAAATAAGCTCGCAGTTTTGTATACCTTGAAATATCTGTTATTTTTGATACTTATGAATATGTAGACCAAAATGTAGACTGTTTTAAGTTTTCAGAAATTTCTTTAAAATAAGCTAACAAAACATTTTCTAAAAATGATTTAATGTTGTTAATTTCCCTCCAGTTCATAAACTTACTGTATTGTTTTCCATATTTCTCTTTCGAAACCTCAGGTAACAAATTTTCGGTTGCAGTTTGAGCCTTTTCGATAATATCTGGAGGAGTACTTTCAATGTCGGAATTCGACAACTCAAATTTTGACATTTCTGTGGAGAAAAGTGCCATAGCGTGTTTTGCATAGTGGTTGTAGAAAAAAACAGTTATGCGAATAATATTAGAAAAAAGCGAAGCAAAAAAAGGACCAATAAAAGAGTTAAATACAAAAATAGTAAAGACAAATAATGAATAGCAAAAAGAAATTAGAACAGAAGTAGGAGTAAAGCAAGTATGTTGTTACAATAGTTATAAGACCAACAGTGATGCATAATAAACAAAATAAATTTTTAATTTAAGAATAGAACCTGTTAATGTAATGATAAAGTAAAAAAATGAGACGTCATTAAAGGTGGTTTGAATATATACGTCAAGTGACAAAGTTACGGTTACCTTTAACTGTATAGTTGTAGATCTTAAAATCATAAATCATAAATTTTTGATACGTTGTCTGAATGACGTTCTAAAGAAAATGCGATTTTTTCATTTTTTTCAAAAGTGCATATCTCCGTAACTATCTGTCCTAGAAACAAAATTTAAAACGTAAATTATAAGAAATTTAATTAGCTACAAAGAGCAGAACTCTTTGCTCGCTAAAATGCACCTAAACGAAGATATAAGCGAAAATATGAAGAAATTGCCGTTTTTTTTGGGTTTTTCCAATATGGCGGCGGGAGTGGAGGGGGAGGAATTGTGCATTGTGCATTTTAAACGCTCACTAATCATCCTAGACAACGTATCAAAAATTTAGACCGTTGTATGGTAACCCCCTCTATTAACTGGATTATTATATTAATATTAAATAAATAAACCCTTTTAATTCACGAAGTAAAAAAAAATGAATTTGAATTCATTAAGTCTCAACTCCCGTTATGAATTTTCCATGTACGTTGCTGAAGGGCGCCGGTTTTTGCCAGAAGGGCACGCCAGAAATGTTAAACATGCGGGATGCGGGCGTCGCGTTTTGCCAACGTTTTTCCTTTTCCTTTTTCCTCGTTTTGATTTATCCCTGTTGTTAGATGCCGAGATAAATTCCCACCCGTCGATTCGGTATTAAGATTACAGATGAACGTCTCTAACAATAACGATGAGTTAGGTATTTTATTTTATATCTTTCTCTCTAAATATACGTAATCGTGTGATTTGTAAAGTACGAGATGCTTTTGACGTCTAGTGGTCCGTGGGAGTTTTCCGGGAATAATTTGACCATAGAGCTAGAGAAAATCTTTTAACAATAAGAAGTATAAATCAACTTTGTTATTTCAAAGACATGTACCATTTTTATTTTTATTTTTGGATTCAGCATCAAATTTTAAATAAAAATTAGTAACATACCACAGGTCTAAGTTTAAAAGTTTCCGAGATATTTGAGATGTTTATAAAATTTTTTGAAAAACACGCATTTACTTTAAATTCAATATCTGGCTTAGTTGTTAAGCTCTTAATTTTAAATTTTATTCAGAGATTGTGAGAATATCCTTCTAGCATGCGGTAAAAGGTAAAATGCGATATTTTATACAGGTTGTCTAGAATGGAACGTCAAATGATCATATTTTCAATTGTCAATATAATATCACTTGTTAAATCTGTCTTGATTAAGAACAACTACTCAAGTAAATTTATAAATCGTGAACTTTAGCGAGACATCAAAAATAAAGATCAAAATTGAAATCCCCCAATAATTCATTCAAATATAGTAAAAATCTCTTATATTCCAAAATTATCCGAAAAAATTAGAAGGATTGGCAATAAGTTTAATTTAAAAACAGTTTCTCTCTTTATAGTAAATACAAGACCTTTTAATGAAATTCAAAACACAAAAAATTGTATTTACAAAATTCCATGCGAATGTAATAAATTTTATAGGAGAAACATCTAGACCTTTTCAGATTAGACTTAATCCTACAATCATACATTAAAAATAAACAATTCGAAAAATCCAAAATATGTGAACATGCGTGGGATTTTGGTCATAAAATACAATGGAATTCTTCAACTAGATTATTAAAAGAACCTAATAATTATAACCGCAAAGTTAAAGAAGCAGCATTGATATGCTTAAATAATAACGAATGTGTTTCTAATTGTTCGGTTGATATTTCAAAAATTTGGAGCCTATTTTACAAAAAGAGTTAATTGCAAAAAGGATATCCTCTATATCGGGATAGTATCAAAAGTTTTTATCTGGTTTTTTCTTATGATAATATTAATAAGAAAACTTCATTTATGACGAAGTATAAATTCTTTTATAATATGCAAATGCGCTATCATTTCAAAATTCGTTCCCAGAAACGTTACAAAAATATTATTGAAACAGATTTTGACATCTTCAATCTCAAAATGTTTTTTTACGTGTCCTATGTTGATGTCATATTTTCATCATGTGTTTTGTTTAGTAAATTTTTTATTATATATTTTGTTATGTCATTTTGAAAACGAATTCAGACTTAGAAGTCGAAACAACAAAAAAATTAAAACTTTTTCAAGAAAATCAGTGGTTTTATTCCATATGAAAAGAGAAAATAAGTGAATAATTTCAAATGAAACACCCTGTATTTTATTATCACGCCTGAATCAGTTTTTTATTATCTTTCGATATGCAGTAGCATTCCCTATACCTTAAGTTTATAGCTTATTTTTGTGTTTTTCCAAATTCGTCATTGCGGGATGCAAAAGTTAGTTTAAGAGAATCTTTTAAAACAACGAAGTTAGAAAGCAAAAAGAGTCTAATTGTCCAGTAGTTTGTTTATTACAACTGTCTTTTCAATTTTCATGGCGTGCTACATTATATTACCCACCAATTTATGTAAAATATCTCCAAATTATAATAGATCTAACAATAACTCAGAAATACGTAACTTTAGGTATAGGGAATGCTAATACAGATTGAAAGAGAATAAAAAACTAATTCAGGCGTGATAATAAAATACAAGGTGTTTCCTTTGAAATTATCGACTTATTAAGAATTGAAAATGTGAACATTGGACGCTCCATTCTAGACACCCTGTATAAAATATCGCATTTGACGTTTCACTGTATTGTAGAAGGATATTCTCACAATCTCTGTATAAAATTTGAAATTAATAGCTTAACAACTAAGCCAGATACGGAAATGGAATGTTAAACTTAGACATGTGGTGTGTTAATAATTTTTTGTTTAAAATTTGATGCTGATGATGAAATAAAAAGAAAAATGGTACATGTCATTTAAAATAACCAGAAGTTGAAAATATTTTCATTGAATAGATCGTACTGACAAAGCCCCGTAACCCAATTTTCAAATTTCAAATATCTATAGTTCTCTATATATGGCTAATGGGCCATCTTCGTGACACACCCTGTATATAAAAAAGGGACTATTAGTAGAGTCGAAATAATAATAAAAAATATGGATAGTGAAATGATTAACTCGTAGTTTTGGATAATAAACCAATTTTTTTTGTATTTTAGGAAGAGTTAAGCGGGCCATACACGGTCAGTTTGGTGTATCACCTGATCTTGTATTTTTTTAGTTTATTTCGACCCTTGACTTGTTTGTCATTTGTCAAATAAATAATAAAATAAATTAAGATGTCAAGTAAGGAGGAATTGTTGTTATATGGCCAAAAAATTTATTACATGATTTGGCATCAATTTCTTTAACTTTACTTACAAGCAACTCATAGGAAGCGTCCTTTTTTAATTTATTGTGATACTCTTTTGATGCAACCTTCCGTAAACATTCTTCTTGCCTCAATAAATCAATAGACTCAATTAAAAAGTCTTTACTCCAAGTAAATATTTTATTTACTGAAATCAAAATAGTCATAAAATAATAATTTGACACTTGATAACGCAGTATGGCTAGTTTGAAGAACTGAACTGATTCAAACCCCACACACAGTCAAATAGACTTGTCAGTTCGATATGTCATACCATTTGATGAAATTTCTTCAATTCGTCAGTTTATTTTTTTGGCATGATGTCATGCCATTTCTACCCCATACACGTCAATTCGATGTGTTCAAACAAAACTGACACCCCAAACTGACCGTGTATGACCCCTTTTAGGCTACAACAAACCGGCCAAGTTTGAATTATTTTGACAGTTGTCAAAATAACATAACCATTGTAGCCTGTAGGATGCCCGCCTACTTCGTTAAATGAATATTTTTAGTACATTCTATTCTATTGGCTGAAAAATTTGTATCCTAATGAAAATATGTATAATTATAATACAGATTTTGATAGTAGCAAAATAAATGGTCGCCTTTTTTTAACACACAGAAGACGTTTTTAAATATCTTAACGTATTTTCGTTTAACCATTTTGTCCTAAAAATGTACCCAAATAGAACAATCCATAAAACCGTATCGATAGCAGCACGTCTCTTTCGAGATAAAATAGTGGAAAAAGAGACCGTTAGAATCTCAAAGCCATTTCCTCCAAAATGGCAGTAGAGAGTTCACCGCTTAGCCTCCAAGTAGCGTGCATCACAGCATTTGGAATTAAAGACGGTAGGAGGGTTAGGAGGCGGGTAAGGTGGAAACGGCACACGCAAATGAAGCTACACTAAATCTCCATCTCTGCTCGTTATCCCTTTCGATCGCTGCATGGTTACGGAGATTTTATTTTTAGTAATCTGAAAATAAATCCGCTTTTCTCGCAACAGTAGTTTGTTGAAAAACGGTTAAATACGAAGAAGTTTAGTTAAAGCATTCCGAAGATGTAATAAAATAGATAACTTTATTCGTTTAAGAAATTTAAAAAACATAATTATAAAAAATCGAAATTATCTTCAACACATCTTATTCCAAATAATCTAGACATCATGCTTGAATGTCAACGACTAACCGCGAATGTTGTTGCTGAAATTCTTGTTGCCTTCATCTAAATCACCTTCACTTATTTCTTTCTTCTTAACACTCTAATATTTCCCGGATTGTTGGAGAAACAAGAAAAATGTTGGCATAAATCGACAAACTGACAACCAGAAGTGGACCAGAAAGTTTTAAAAACATACTTGAACTATATACAAATCGATACAATCGCCTGCTACCTAAGCAAAAATTCCCACAGACGTGAGAAGAAGCAACAAAACCTCTGACCATATGAATATGTCGTTTAAAGGTTGAAAAAGGAAATTGAAGATATGGAGTGTCTCTCTAAATACCAGTTTGGTTTGTGGGGACGACGATCTACGATTTAGGCGGTGAGCACAGTAGTAGATTGGGCAAGAGCATCAAAAATATAATGTGTAGGTCAAAATGGAAATCCCTAAAGCCTCAGTGCTCTTCCTCCTTCTATGGAATATGTAGTAGTCTAGTCTCTAGATGACCTTAAAGAAATGATACTATCGTGTTTCAGTAGTTACGTATAGTACAAAAAGTCCCTGGTTGTGCAACTAATTGCTTAAAGGACCCTCACTTTTATTATGTAAAGTGGCGACCGGTCAAATTTTCTGAAAGTTTGGTATGTTGTTGTACTCGACCTAGTAACTAGAAGTGTCAATGGGACCAACCCAATCCTATGGCTAGTTTTCTAGATACGGGGTGTTAAAGTTGAAAATTGCCCAGCACGCGTATGAGAAATCAAATAAAGCTGCTCCCGTTAGGATATTACTGGCATATAGTTTATACACCTATATATAAATCAGATTTACTCCTCGTTATCCTAATAACAGTAGTCAAAGCGAAAACAATGGGATAAAGCAGTGCTGTTGTTCTAGTCGAAGAAAAAATCCATACAAATCTTCCGAGTTGTTAAGATTTGTTTGTTGCTGTAAAGTTTATATAGTTGGAGATTGTTTATTTTATTCTAGAACTAGTTAAAGTCAGTATAACGAAAATATTTAGTGATTTTCAAGAACAAATAATTTAACAAAATTGGATGCAGTTGAACAATATCTGCTACGATGACATGGCGGACGAAAATTTTCGGAGACTCCATTGGGCAACAAAATAAAATTTCTCTCAGTGTTTGTCTTGCTCTACCTCTTCTATGTTAACCATACCATCGGTAGCAACGTATCCCACAACGTTTTATGATATCCGAATAGATTCTTGTCCATTTTAATCTTAGATAACTTGAACATAAACCTGATAGAAACCATGTGCTTTAAACAGTTTATCAAACTCTATTTTTTTGGAAGACAAAATCGTTAAAGATGTTTTTAAATTTATATAGTCCTATAACTCGTTTAAAAAAATCAAGTGTAAGCCGAAATCCGAAACCACAAGGGCCTAGTTAACTGCTTAACCGCCAAAACGACTTAGCAACCTATAAACCCTTCAGCACTTCATTTCCTCCCCTGAAACGGCCTTCGGTCAAGCCTTCTGTCTGTGATGACGCCGGGCGTCCCGACGCACCGCATCGTCTGGGCTCGAAAATCCTCCGAAATCCTCTCTTTTGAAAAAGGTTCGACCCGTAAGAAATTGTAGAGATGGTTGAATGCAGAATTTCTACATTTGTCAAACCATTCAATTTGTTCTAGGTGTATTTATATTTTCTAAGTATAATTGCTGATAAACAACGCTTACAGGGTGATTCATAAAGGAATACATTTTCTGTCGACAGTCCTTGAGTACAAATAACGTATAAATACATCAAATTTATTGTAAACTAGCTCACTTACCTCTCCGAAGGCCTCCTAGAAGACGACGACGACCTACTACACCTTCACCCCAGAAATAGGCGACAAAGAAAAAAATAGCCTGGGTCTTCTGGGGGTTTTCCAGCTCTTATAAGTACAGAATACTTCCCCCTCCCCCATAGCCAACTAATAAATGTTAAATCCCTTCCTCTGAAAAGAAAGTCTATTTATAGATAATATATAAAAATGAAGAAGTGTAAAATATCAAAAGATTTTTAATTTTAAATTGAAATTTTTTGTGAACTATCTCTCCAGCTACATTCTTCTCGAAATGAACATTCTTATAAGCTTTTTTCGTGACGTCATTCGTCTACTTAAATTTGGCGTGGTGGGGCGGGGCTAAAAGTGGAAAAGTGGGGTTTCTCCCAACTGCTCCAATCACTGGCCTGCTCGTAGATTTTCCAGTTTACCGAAAAGTTAACATCATATCTACTTTATTTTACATTAGTTTAAGGAAGCTATAGTACAAATAATAACAAATTGTTCGAATGATCATTCAACTGACTGATTAAGAGTGTTCTATACCCATCAACTCTGTCAATTGCATACATAACCTCGAAATCCTCGCCCCTTACGTCTTCGCTGAACCCCCTCTAAAGAAATTGTTAGGCAGCATGAAATACATCTGTGTATTTGCGGTTGCATAGTTACCAATTTTGAGTCGTGGATGGAAATTAGATTTCTAGTGACATGAACACAACTTTATGCGATCTAGCGGTATTAATTTGAACTGCGAAACGCGTACTGTTTGTTTGTTTATCTGCAGTTTGACATTTGAACATTTGAATTTGAGCGCGAACGAAACTAATATGAGTAACTCTTTTCTATACATTTTGCATCTTCATAGTTTTTATTCGGGACAACATCTTAAGGCTTACAAAAGTTTGCAAGCCTATAAGCAGTATGAGGCCAGGGCTGTTCAGTGTTTTAGCCAAATTGTAAAATTGTGTTTAATATACAGAAATAATACAAATAAAACAAATTGTAAATCTTAGATGTTTATATATTCATAAAATAAAATAAATTATGAAAAAAAAAATTAATGCACTACAGACTACTACAATTAGGTCCAATGCAGTATATAACTCTTTTTTATCTCTTTTTTTACAACATACTCATTGGTACTGTTTCATGAAAAATCTTATTTTTTTTGAAAAGACCAATAATTCGTTCTACATGAATTCGTACAGTGGCAATATTATGTGTATTTTCCAAATCTGGGATGTAGTTGATTTTTTCCCTTGTAAAGGCTGGTATATTTAAAGTCGCACCTAATATTTGTAAAGAATCTTGAATTAAAAAATCTCTGTCGGCTAAAACAATATCACCGAGTAAAATTAAATTTAAAAAACCACAGTTTTCTGTCAAAAATTTGTCACTATAGAATTTTAACAGAGCAGGTTTACCGTCAATTTACACAAGTAATAATAAAAAAATACATATAAAAGATCACCAAAAATATCTGTTATAAAATGCCTAAAACAAACACGTCTATTATTCACTTGGCTTTCAGAAAATGTACCTCGTTTCAAAGCTTTAATCCAAGCATTTCTTCATTCACTAGACAACGAATTTAATGATCCCTCCGTTTGCCAAAACAGCAGGAAACCGGAAAAATGATACATTATCTCTTTCAGAAAGCATTGAGCATTTAATAACACTACAAAAATGTGGCATTTTCTACTTATTTCTTCTGAATAAAGAACTTTCAAAAAATATTTCTGATGTTTACATATGAAACTAACGTTGTGTCATAAAGTTGTGTGCCTCCCAGCAAAAATGGCCGACCTGTCACCTACTTCATCCATAACATTAGCATTTCCATTATGGCGGGGGGTATAGGATCCCCTTAACGTTTGACAAGCCCGTAAGTTTTTATTTAAAAAACGAAGATGTAGATATACCTTGGTGGACCTCCTGGGATTTACCGCTAGCACCAGTATTGGAAACAAAGCTTTAATTCAAGTGTAGCGGTCATAATAACAGCTCCAAGGTAACAGTCCCTCTAGCAATTGAAAAGAAACAGTTCTTTAGGCGTTATTCCAGCGAAATTGAAATCGCGAATGTTTTATATGCAAAGCCCGACTTTGGGAGGCTCCGTTCGGGCTTTGCAAAATTAGAGAAAGAAATAGGGGATTAGTTGTCCCGTATGGCATTCTTACTAGCTCCAATTTCACGGGGTTGTGAGCTTTCGCACCCCCCGGTTCCGATTTATTGCTTACTTGTGACTTTGTCATAGCGTCCTCATGTGTAACGATTACGAATTCGGGAGAAGGATTTGGAAATTTGGATTTGCAAGAGAACGTCTTTATTATCGACTCCTTTTAAACTTCCTCGGTGTTGAACGACTTTTCTTTGATTTGCTTTAATACAAATTAAGTTTTCTAAAGTAAGCCGATTCCAAAATTGGGATTCTGCAGTAGGGGAGGAGACGTTTTTGCAACTTGAAATCGAGATATATACCCGAACAATTGCTTTCAATAATACTGAAGATTATAGGCGGAGGAAATTGAATGCGCGTAGTAATAAATCTGAGAAACTGAATTCATTTTTCGGCACCTTTTTAATGTGTGCGTTTTAGTTTTTAAATGAATCTTTTCCAAATAGACCTAGGCCAAACCGATTTTAAATAACCGAATTCTTGAAAAATTCTTAGCAGTATGTGGGTATAACATTTAGGGTAAATTATGAAAGTTAAGAAAAATCAAGACGACTGAGTAAAAGTTTGAGGGTTGGATATTTGTTTTTTACGATTTTTGGCTGAAATATCCTTCCTATCGAAAAAAGTTTAATATAAAAGTTGTAGACAATTAAAAAATCTAAAACTTTTGTATTAATTATTTTTCAACATAACCTCAAAATTATCGAGAAAAACGCTAAAACCGTTTTTTTTAAATACATTTTCAATCCAAAAGTTGGTTTACAAATTTTCAATTTTTTAACTTTATCAGTGCTCATTTTCTTCGTTGAAACCTCTTTAAGGTGATATGAAAAAAATATGTTGTTCGTATAGAAAAATATGTTAATAAACGTGGAGTAATCTAAAATAATCTATTATAGTCTATTTTTATGTATGAGAGAGTATTAAAATAATAAAGCGTTCGTAATCCATAGGCGTACCACTTCTTTTAGTAGACAGTTAAAATATTTTGTGAAGTTATACCTCGAGTATTTTCGTATGAAATAACCTTTGTATAAATATAGTAAATATATCGGGTGTACACTTATATTTTCACCTAATTAACCTGCTTATAACTTCTAAGCAGCTGAAGGTAAAAAAGTGCAATTTTTTCTAAAATATTTTATTTTTCCACAAGGTATGTTAAGAACATTGTGTCAAACGGGCTATGTAGGTATAAGGGTTTAAACTTTGACTTTTATACAACGTTACGTTCATAAATAATAATTTTAATATAAAAACTACTTCTTACCTACAAATCCAAATCAGAATCGAAATCAGAAGATGAACTGTCGCAACCAATATTTACAATGAGTGGCTCGATCATTTCATCAGTAATATTGTCCAACTTCCACATTTTCTCTTCTTCTTTAATCGTATGATTTACTGCCTTTTCCCAGTTTTCAGGCTTCACATTATTTACAGCCTCCAAAAACAACTGTTTAACATCACTCATTTTAAAAGAATTATTTTTTCTTGAAACTTCTCCCTTTATCTGTGCCCATATCAGTTCAATCGGGTTTACTTCGCAATGATATGGTGGTGATCTAACCACCGTCATCCCACGATTTTTTGCAATTTCATCAATTTCATATTTTTTTAATTTCTCTTTATGAAGGGAACACAAATGATACAGTTCTCTTCTCACAGAACTGGGATGGAACTTAATATTCTTTGAATTTAGCCAATTCTGTAAATCTTTTTTTAACCACTTGGTTGTGGGCATTTTTTCTGTAAGTCTCGAGTGATAACTTGCATTACTATTATACAGTTTCGAGGAAGAAGATCTATCATTTGTTCGAACCACTCTTTAAAGACATCAGCATTCATGTCCTCATGGTAGTCACCGGTACGAGTAGATTCAAAAGTCAATAAACCACCTTTAACAAAACCGTTTGAACTACCGATGTGTACTATTATCAGTCTGCGCCCCTTTCCTGATGGTGGATTTAAACCAGTAGATAAATTATTTAAAAAAGCCTGTCTTCGACTTGTAACAGTTTCATCTTGCCAAAATTTATTTGGTGTATGTCCCTCGTTGATCCATGTTTCATCTAAATAAAATATATTTCTTCTTTGATTTCTCATTTCTTTTATAGTCCTTAGGTAATTTCTTCTCCATACTCCAATATCGCTTCTTTCTATTAAAATAGACTTTCTGGAATGCTTTTTCCATAGAAAACCTATTTCTTTTAAAAGTTTCCATAGTGTGCTTCGACTCATTTCAGGGTAATCCTTATCATCTCGAACCGTGGCAAGAACTTTGTCTACTGTCGGAAATTCTTTTCTAAAGAAGAACGCATGCACTTTCCTTCGAAGTCTTTCTTTCAAATGATTTTCTATTTGAAATTTTGGTTTTCCTGGAGCTTTACGTGCTATTTGAAACTCGCCACATTTCTCTTCTTTAACAACACCAAGCGTACTACTAACTAATTCCACTGTGTCATCAACACTTTTACATAAATGATTTAAAACAATTAAATATTAATGTTTTTTCATTAACTGTTAAAGGACCGATTTTTTGTCGTTTACGCGGCCCTTCCAAATTTTCCATGATCACTAGAATTCGCAATAGACTGCACACTGCACCTTGCAAGTTGCAACTAAACGACATTTAGTAAACTGTCAAGAATACACAACTTGGACCTCCTTACTAAATGGAAAACCTACAATCGCATTTTCGGTGAAATTTGTTGGGAAGGGATTTATCTACTTATAATTCGATTACTGGTACTTATTGAAAATAATCTTAAGATACGGCTATGTAATCTTTAATACACAGGGCTTTTGGCCTCTCCAAACCTTTTTCTATTGTTCTGTACAGCTTATGGTTATAAAAGACCAATAAAACACCCAAAACTTGTATTAGCTCAGGTACATTTATGACAATTTTAGGAAATATTTAGATTATTCTGTAAAAATATTTAAAATGACCGTACTAAGTTTTGCATTAGAAATGCTGTTTTATTACTCTCTCATACATAAAAATAGACTATAGAATATTTTTATTGTTCTTTTATTATTACAAACATTTTTTTGGAAATTTCGTTATTTATGCCCCCGTGTGGTTTAGTTACTGCTAAAGTTAAAGCGAAATTTATTTTTCCCAGTTTGCCGTTAGCGTAAAGAGAACAGTTTCAAATATTGGTCTGCCTGATGTATTGGGTATTGAAACAGATAAATGTGACTACTAAAAACGAACTGAAAAGGGCGAAACAAACATAAAAAACTTCTACTAGAGAAATCGCATCATATATTTGGTCCGCTGATGTTAAAAAAAAAGAAAAAGTTTGAAATGGAGAATTTTAATGGAGAGTATGTCAATTTAAGTTTTACAACTTTTGTTTAAGCTCAGAAAGCATTTAATAATTGTATGTATTTGTTGTTTTAAATTTTAATATTTTAAAATGATATAATTTGTAAAAAATTTTTGCCAGAATCAATGATTAAAAATATTTTTGTTAAACCGTAAAAAAATAATTTATACAGGTCGTTGAGAAATAAATTAACAAATAACAGATATGTGTAAAAAAATAAAAAAAAAATATTAAGACTCTGAAATAAATTTTATTCAGAAAAATTAAAAACAAAATTGTATTCGAAAAAAAATTTTTTTCTAAAGGAATTTTAACGAAATAATACTAAAATCGTCGAATACATAAAACCAGTTCACAAAAATATTTGCAGCATATTTTATGGTTCAAAAAATTTTACCTTCGTTGTAGTTTTCTATAGTTTTGGTTTTGTTATTAAAGTGAAGATGGCGTTGGGCTCTCCTCGTTCGTGATATACGTGCTCTAACGCAAACACTTTTATCAAGAACGAGGCGAGTCGAATTCATTTTCAGACATCCTTTAGGGATAGGATGTAGAGCTAGCCTGTTTCTTACTGATGATGTACAATAACCGGTCTAAGAATGACAAGCTCCTTTAATAACAAAATCGAAGATTTTGGTTTAAAGCCCCGACTTGGTCGTGCACCAAACCACGTCTGGACTTTCGTAATTCAATACCTGGTGGGGCATATAGCCCAAGGAGTAGTTGTTGAAGTCCAGACGCTGGTGCAGTGTAGGACATTTTTAATGTCTTTGTTCTTGGGAACAAGTGTGATTTTATTTGACATCCTTAGACAGCATATAAAAAACAAAATTTTGTTTAAGAAAAATTGCCCGATCCTTTTCCACATTTTTAGAACAAAAATTTTACAGCTTTTCGAGAAAAAAAATTGTCGACAAACCAAATTGGACCAAAAACACTTGCTGAAATACAATTCTGGAAAAACAAATTAAATCAAAAGAAAAAATTTGAGGTAGAAATATTGAAGTTGTCAAATAAATTGAAAAATATTGTTGCTACCTTGCGACTGCTCCTCTTAATGAAACTTCATTTTGACGTCTTTACTTAATCTAATCATAGAAAAAAATTATGAGCCAAATTTAACCGTCCGATACAAAAAAGGTCTAAAAAATTCAAGACATGCCTCATATTAATTTATGGTGCAAAGATGACAGGATATCACTTGGGAAAATTGGGTGTTTAAATATTAAAAAGTATCATGTCTCTTTCACCAATATTTTTTTTGTTATTTCAGTAAAAATAAATCTTTGATATGGACGTTTAATTTCGTACCCCTTTATTATTTAGGCATTTTTTTTAAATTAATAAATTCCTATTTCCCTCGTCTTAATTTCCACCAATCACAAAAGCACAATTTTTAATTACAAATGGTTTCAAGATCAAAAAACTGTATGACAGGTCCTGTCAGCAGTTTTTTCGAGTTTACCCGCGGCAAAACTTGACAGCTGTTGTCACTAAAAATTACATTACCTTTGAAAACACGTAATTATGGTCCCCTAGGACACCAGAAAACGATGCAAAACAATTTTTCTGATTTTATTGTCAATAAATTTTGTAATATTGTTTTTAAACAGTGCTAGTCAGCTTATGTAGTGAAAATGAGTCGCTTTGGAAGTGATTATATGACTAATATTGATCTGGCGATTGAGAAAAGTGTACCGTACAATACCGTTAAAAACCATACGTCAATATGGAAACAGTTTACGGAATTCTGCAAGGCAAAGAAATACGAGCTTTTGGAAACTACAAGTTTAGAGCAACTAAACCTAATCCTGAAAGATTGGGCGTAGAATGTGAAGAAAGAAAACGGTGAAAATTACAGAGAACTAGTTGTGAAGACAATGTGGAACACCGTTGAAAAAAAAATGTAAGAGATGTATTTTATGAAGTGGAAAATAGTTTTTGATCCATTTAAAGATATTATCTTCAAGTCTAGTAGGGAAGCTCGTTATGCGAAACGACGGAATTTGCATATGTGCGCCAATAAAAGGAAATCGAGCTCTGCTTCATTAAAATTGGAAGAATATTACGCAATGGTTTTATTATGGGACGAAGACACTCCGGCGGGACTCCAGCGAAAATTTTACCATAGAACTTGCCTGGAGAGGTGGAGAAGCAGTCAATGGCAGAGTTCATTATTTTAAAGAAGAAGTGGATAATTCTGGGATTAAAACAGGTAGATAACATAGTTACATATTTTTTTAAATAAATGATTTTAAAAAATCCTACTTTTTAGGAAGAGTAGAACCCTCTCTTCGATAAAATGGCTCAGAGTGGAGAAAAAAATGGCTGGTCCCCAATAAGAAGAACCGTACCTTTTGTCCAGTCCGTCTTTTTAAAATTCTAATGCTTAAACGTTAATCTAGAATAACAACTGATAGATTATTCCTAACAGTAAACCCATCATGGAACAAAAAACAATCAAGTGGATGGTACAAAAACACTCCAGTGGGAAAAAACGAACTTTCGAAATGGACTAAAGAAGCAGCAGAGATTAAATACAAAAGAAATAAAAATAACAAACCGCTCTATTCGGTCTACAGCAGTCAGTAACATGGCTAAATGAGGGGTGGGTGAACAACAATTAATTAAAATTACTGGCCACAGTTGAGCCAACTCAATTAAGGCTTATCTGCAAATGGATAATGAGCATTATTTCAACATTATAAACACCCTTAGAAGTGACGCTTCAGAACCTCTAGCTAAAAAACAGAAAACAGAAGATCCTCCAGCCACTCCTCTAGCTTTTCACTCTACAGCCGGACCCATCAACAACATTAATGATTTACCTACACCCAACGTTATCAATGAGTTAAAAAATATTTCAAACAATACTCCCACTGTGAACCAAAATTGCAATTTATACTTTAATTGTACCATAAATAATTAAGTTTGTAGTATTTTGTGATTAAATAAATTACCTGCTTTTCAGTTTTCAAATTAATACCTACATATTTATTATGTATGCATATATAATAGGTAGTATGTTTTGTAAGCTATGTGTATGCAGAATAATCTGTTACACATGAGATAGTCTTGTCAAATACCATTCGGGCATCTAATTTTTCCTGCGAAAAAACACAATGCAAAGTAATATTTTTTTAACAAAATGCATTCGTGAAAATGCAAAAATTTTCGTCTTAGACTCGGATTTTTGTTGCCAATAGCACTCATGCTTCTTGTTAAAGTATTACTTAGCAATGTGTTTTTTCGATTTTTTTCGGAAAAATTAGATGCCCTTATGATATTACTTACGAAAATAAACGAATAATATATTTTAGGATTTTACTTAATTTTGTTAATATTTTCCGACATTTTTTATGCTATCACCTTTTTTCGAAAAAAAATTTGTTTGCGCAATGGCTATTTAGTTTACTCAGTTTTTGACTGATCCAAACAAATTCCAAAATCAAATTATTTATTTATTTAATGAGAATTATGACGTACCTATGAAAAATGTATATAAATCGCTAAGATCCTTCTCTATTATCGAGTCCTGACTCACTAAAATTGATTACTGGATCTTCTCCTGCAATAACAACAAATTTCAATTTCATTATTCAGGTAGAGCAATAAAAACACTAAAAATGCTATTCCTCTATGCTATTTTCATGAAAAGTTTGAAGGGGATACTACATGTAGTTAGTCATGAATAAAGTAATAAAGTGCATGAGTGAGAGAAACTGAAAAACGGAAGTATTATTATATATTTCAAATAAGCGTTTAGCTGTAAATGACTTTATAAATTGAAAAACTTTTCATATGACTTCAAAGAAGTTACGTTAGCTTTTCTAAAAGCTTTATTTAAAACATGTAGGAAATTGAAATGTCAGAGAATTCGAAAAATTCATACTTCGAATTTAAATATATTTTCACATAAATGTAAATACGAATATTCCCGTATATTTAAGAGTATTTTCAGGACTTCATTGACGAATCGTCAAAACAATTCCATTAAAGCTAAAATCCTGAAATTTAAAATATAGTGAGTGGTCAGTAAGTAAGGAAAGCATAAAAAAAACAGTCAATAGCTTAGACTTGTCTAGATCGGACGAAGGTGCCCGGAAGTACTCCCAATGACTCTCCCCTATGTCTGACCTTGAATTAAGTCATTGACCTGGATCCCAACGACTATCCCCATTTCTTAACTACTTTTATTGTCTATATTATGGCAATTTTTAAAAAAATATCACTTAAAAAACTACAAATTTCAGCGCAATCAGGCAGTTGTGGGGGATATAAAAAAGTATATATTCGAAAAAGGTTTCGCTGCATAGTTAATGTAAAAAAAGCGGTCGTAATTATTTTTTCTTTGCTTCCAAAAAGCTGTTAAGAGGACATTTCCTGCCATTTCACTAGTTTTGTTTTAAATACATTTTAAAGGACTATTCACTTTTAAATCCCACCTAAATAAAAACCGACACAAAGAATAAATTTTACTTGAACTTCAACTCGAGCTCACACCTCGAACATAAAAGTAATACAATGGTATAAAATTGGCTGCAACTTTCGGAAAATTTTCAAACAATACAACTTGAGGATCGAGTTAGGATCTCGGTATACCCTGAGGGACGTTAAGAAGTAAAAACTTGTTCTAGGTCACTTTGATGGTAACTAAGAGGTGCAGAAAATCCGGAGGGAGTTGTTTGACGCTAGCCAGTGGCAGAACGCAACTATATACTGTACAGGGTGTTAGGTAAATAAGTCTCGTAGCTTCAACCGATGATACTATGTCTTATGACTTGCAAAAAAGTTTATTGAAGTAAAAAGTCTATAAAATTTGGTTGTAAAAATAAGTTGCTGAAAACTTTTGATGAAATCTTATTTTAAGAATGTACTTTTGACATTTGACGTTGGGACGTTGAATTAATATTGTTTTTGCCACTTTAGATTTACAAACAGTGACATGCTAATGTCTCAGAAAGTTAAATAATTATAATTTGTGTGTTTAAGATATAAAACGGTTTTCACACGCGAATTGCTTGTCAACTATAAGACGATTATTATTTTTGGGGAGGCTAATTGCGAATATTACGAGGCGTTATGAATATTAAATGAAGTTTTCCAGGCCCTCTTGTAGAAAGACATTATTTCAAGTTAGTGGTGACGGAGTTTTAAGAAAATGACAAAACGTATTTTATTTTACAAATAATAAAAAAGTACTTGGACTCCAGAAAAAGAAGAAACATGCGCAATATGATTTACAAAAAATCTTTCGCGGTATATGTAATAGGCCAGTAGATATATACATGATTTTTACAAAATTTAACAATAATTTCAAAAGTTTTAAAACTTCAGTTGAATGAAAAGTAAGTTCAAATGATATTAAATCTGATTGTGCAAACCTTTTCTTCTGAACGGAAGATATTTAAAATCAGAATTTAATGAGTTTTCGCATTAATAGCGCGAAAAAAATTTCAAAAGTTCTGCAAACTTTCGAAGTTTTGAAGAATAGCATTTTACATCCTCTGATAAATTTGCAACCATTCAAACAATACGGAAAGATTTGTTTTATTGAAATCAAATTTTTGCTCATCCCAATTTTTCGGAGAAAATTCCAAAAGTTCTGCAAATTTGAAAAAATAACTAAAATAATGTTCTTGAGAAGTGCTGTAATTTGCAACCTCTCGCGACCATCGGAAAATATATTTTTTCATGAAATTATTTTTTTCTATTAAAATAAAGTTTTTACAAAAGTTTTGACTACGTACAATTTTTTCATTAATTTGCAACTTCGCCCGCAATACGGAAATGGAGGTAAAATGAAAAAAAAAACATATTTTCGTATTTGTACTCTACCAAAAAAAGCAACTTGGCAACATGGCAACGAGTAAGAGAGACGTGTGTGAAAAAGCAATCAACCAGTACAGCGTATAAGAAATGTACTCTATGGATAATCAAGTATTTAACGCCAGTTGTAGGTTGCGATAATTTATTCAGCTACATTCCCAAATTAATGAGTAGGTAATCTTAAAACTATTTGCAAATAGTTTCCAATTTATCGTCATATTGCGAACAAAAAACAAAACAATTGAATAAAAAATGTTCCGCTGAAAAAAGACGGTTTAAAATCTCTCTCAAAATATTAGTCGTTGTTATAATAGTCCAGTCAATGAACGCTTAAAAGGGGGGTGTAGAGTACGTGAGCGAACATGCACAAACTAAAGGTCCCGGAGCGTAATAAAAATATGTACCCTAGCAAAAAAGTCACCCAATACAAAATTAAATATCATAAAATTTACTACAAGATTGTTTAAACTCATTTTTTCCTATCTCCTTTGGTTCTAAAGATATTTGCTAGCAAAAAATGCAAAGTTTAAAAAAAAGTTTTTTTACCTCTCGCCCCAAGACAACTCTACATTAATTTCTTAAGTAATATGTTTTTAGGTATAAAAGGTTATAGCTCTTAAATAAATAACCAAAATTAGAATGTACAGTTTTCTTTGCGAATGTAGAAATTTTTTGAAACTTTGGATTAGTTTAGGTTAAAATAATAAATAAATATTGTTACTTACCGTTCGATCTGTTCGTTACTTTTATTTGTGGATCGTGAAACAAATCGAGAGAAATACTCAACTTATATTTAATTTTATTTTAGCTTGGATTTGTTTAATTTAAGTTTAATTTCTAGTAAGCACAAATTAATTATCAATTTTATTTATTTTTTTTAATTATTATTATTAAAAATTCTATTAATTGGTTATTTGTTTGTTTATATCCCCCCGTGATCTTAAGTAGAATGTTGTTGAGCGCCACCGACCTATTGGTAGGAAAATCTTGAGACCTTAACCTCCAGCCGTGTTTCAATAAATTAACTGTGAAAACTTTTAAATCGATAATAACGTAATAAATCGTTAAATATAGAAATCTTTATTAACAATCAAAATAAAATAACTAGAAAAATGTGGTTGTACGTAAGGGTTATTGCGAGAGTTTATTTGAACGGAAAAAAGTTTATTGAACGGAAAAAGGTAAGTGTATGTTTTTTTTAATTGTTTATGAAGTTGATAATAATACTACTTTTATTATAATTATACTCTTACCTTGTTCTAAGCTACATTTATTTGTCTGTTGAAGTGAAATCTAACCTTACTTAAATGAAATTATTATTGGCCTTGTTTAATTTTATAGACGTCTTTATGCTCTTTTAAATATCGATATTTAATATTAAATGATTGGTACCTTTATCTCTTTATTAACGAATCATCAATTTTTTTAGCTACTTCTATTATTTTCTTTCCAATCTTCAATAATGACGGATATGATATTCTTCAAAATTAATCAGGATACCACAGGATAAATTACCGGATACTGTTGGATGGGAATGACTAACAGGATACTAACAGGATCTGGATTCTCCTTCAGGAGCAAAGGCAGGAATCAATGATTGGAGTCCTTTTCTTATTAACTTCCTTTTCTTTTTGTGTTATATTCAATCTAACCTCTCTTAAACTTGACAGGTAAAAATTTTTTTTACTTTGTGTTAATCGCAGCAGTTTTTACTTGAGGATTCTTTTGTTTTTATGAAGAGCTCTGATGTGGACAGGTCAAGAGTCTTTTTGCAAAAAGCCGCGTTTGACAGCGAAATTTGGTTTTTATAAACGAGCATTTCACAGCCAACTCGATTTAAATTTGACAGAATTTTACATTAAAATTATTATTAAATTAAAAATTATTGATTTTTATACACTTTTTAACCATCAAAACATGATTCTCTAGATAAAAAGAATGATTTTAATATAAATTATTTGCTATTTCTACTTATATTATGTTACATGACAACTTTTTATTTCATCATTATCGATTTCTTATAATTGTGTAAAACCTTATTATTACTGCCTTTTCTACCGTAATATTATAATTTTAGAAGCCCCGACACTTAATTTTTTTTTATTTATTGAATTCCCCTTGAATTTAAATTGACCATATTGATAAATTGATACATTGCATTTTTAGGTTAGATCTAAAATTTATTTCTCTTGTACCAATTAAAATAACAATGTTCTCATTGTTGTAGTGATTGCAGACTTATCTGAGATTGTTCTACTTTAACTTTTTCTCTTTAGATCTTTGCTAAGTTAATTATAAATCTGCTAAAATTATTGATAAACATCGCTTATGGGATTTCCCTGTTAAATTTTGATATCTAAAATTTTATATTTTATTATGTAATTTCCACCCTAAAATTTGTTTCAAACTTTGTTTTCTACTTTACATTCTGATTAAGATTATTTGAGTTAAATTAAATAGTTATTTATTGATTTGTGACTTTACATTTAATATAATCTTTGTATTCTCTTCTCCACATTAGTCAACCATTACAATATATTAAAAGGTCGTTAAATCCTCTATAACTTCTTTAAGAAAAACTTTGCTGTAAAACTAAAGGTTTAGCGGCTGGTAAGATAAATAATGAAAAAAAACATAAGTTAAAAAAACTTTTTTCAAAAATTTGCATTTTTTGCTAGCAAATAACTCTAGAACCAGAAGAGATAGGAAAAATGAATATAAAACAGCCTTGTAGTAAATTTTATGATCTTTAATTTTGTATTGAATAACTTTTTGGTAAGATGCATATTTTTCGAGATATAAGCGAAAATCTGCAAAAAGTTACCTTCTCCGTGCCCCCCTGCAGCCCGCACAATTTACTATTTTTAATATTTCGTATTGACAATAACCCGTCATTTATGTGTTTAACAATTTTTTTTCTACGATTATAAAGAAAAGTACAAGTTTCATATGCGCAATCAATCAAGAAACATACTTAGTTGTATACGGATGTTCAATGATTTATTTCCTACAGATTTCATAGACAACTACACTGACATTCAGTCGTTATTTCATATAACCAATAGTATTAATAATCAAATTCTTAAAATGAAATCAATTTCGTGAATCTCTAAAGGAATTTCTCTAGGGGGTGGATTAATCTAGAAATTAATTCGTTCTGAATCGGGTTGGTCCTTTTGAAAAGAAAACGTGGTACGCCACTGGTTCTTTTTCAAAATAGATTTTTTTTCTAGGTAAGTAGTAATTTCTAAGTAAAATGGACCCTTGTCTAAGTTAGTAAAATTAGGCATATAGTAAATTAATTCTTAGTATAAAATAATGTTAACTTACTACTAACCAAGTGCCATGGTGAATTTTTACATATAGTTAATTTTAAGCTTTAAATATAAAAAAATAATAAAAAAACATGATTCCAATAAAAAAATATGTTTTCCTTCACTATAACTTTAAGAAAATAAGTTGTTCCTTGTAAGTTTCGAGCGAGCTTTGAAGGTAAAAAAACTCCCGTCCTCTAGCGCTATATAATACATTTTCTTTTAGGAAAAGTTTTGCGAACCTTTTTATCCTTGCGACGAAAAAGGTCTAAAAAATTGCTCTTATGATGGTACTGGTTACAAAAAACTTTTTTTTTTCAAGTCGATATAGATGTAACGAAGTTTTGGTTTTTTGTTTTTTAAATATTCTTAGTAATACTGGGGGATATTTTTCGTCAGACTACTCAAAAAGTCATTACTAAATATCAGAGTTCAGACATGACCCAATTTAAGTTTAAAAGTGAAAATTTTGTTTGGTTTAAAAATCATTTGGAAAAAAGTGGTATTTACGAAATTAGTTGTGGGGATTGTGATAGACTAGACTAGGCGCTCTGTACAGGTCAGATTTAAAGAGCACTTGGCTCAGTTAAAATATGGGCGTACGGAAAAATCTAGTATAGCGGAACATGATTTTAATCAAAATTATAGAATAGTATAGACAATGTAAAATTACTTAAAAATGTATCCAATAATAAATTGTTGGACGCATTTGAAAGTATAGAAATAGGTAAATGTAAAACTAGTTTAAACAGAGACAAAGGACCAAGTCCTCTTAGTCCGCTTTTTAGTTTAATCAATTAGGTACGGGCGGGTTAGTCATCCTTGGCTGATTAGTCACCCTTGGCTGGTTAGGTCACCGGTGATGACGGTGCTCGGCACCGTCGGGGGGAGGGGGTGTTAGTCATTTAGTATAAATAGCTGTTAGAAATAGTTAATTGTTTAGTCTATCATCAACTCCTGATGATGCCAACATAGTTGGCGAAACGCGCATAGAGTGTGTTAAAATTGTGTTTTGGTTGAGTGGTCGACGATAGTGATAAACCAAAGGTTCCAATTTCCCAATTTAATTAAAAATCATTGTCGGTATAAAAATATTATCTAAATAAATACCAGCACATTTACGTTTTTTATATTACAATTTCTGTAGACTTTTACAGATAAAAATATGATTTTTTTATTGTTGATATGTAAAAATTATTTTATGAATCAACATACTAAACAAGGGTTTATATCGTTGAAAATCAAAGTGAATTTCAAAAAACATTTAATTTACAGTTGAAAATGCTCTTCTAGCATTGCCATAGACCGATCAAATTGTAATGAAAATTTCACACCAACGTTTTTTAACCAATAAGAAGCTTTCTTTTCAGCTCGTTACTGTAGTAACCACAAAACTTGGCGATAGTATTTTTTTCCTGGGTACCTCGTCTTCGACTCGGGATAACTTTTAAAAAATTCATGCTTTCGGAAATATTTCCGATAGTAATTCAAGCTCTAGGGGGCTTACTAGTGAAATTTTTTATATATAATGATTGTAATTTAGGTTTTAGGTCATGGAGAACTTTTTATGGAGAATAACCTTTTCCCTAAAAGTAATAATAAAAAGTTTTTGACAATTGTTTTGTTCAATCCCGTTAAGAGATTCTCTGTATTTACTGGCAAGAAGACTCAACAGACTAAAAAATACAAATTTTTAAATATATTTCTCGATTTGTATAAATCTGTCTGAGCTCCGAAAAGATAAATTACATCAAAGTGAGAAAACGGATATTTGGTGTTTCATTTTGCGAGTTTGCTGTGACGTTTCGTGAGAGTTGTATTTCAATACAAAACATTAGTCCTAAAATGAACATTCAAAAGTTTTCCCTCGTGCTCTGGAGTTGTGAAAATAGGCTTTATCGTACTTCATGTTGAATTTTACTCGGTTCTGGGGGCGAAAAGTTTTCGAAATACAAGGTGGTTCAGCTTTTAGAGTGTTTTAATTATTTTACTGTCGATTTTATTATTTTTTTTTTAATTTTAGCATCAGTTTCAATCTCGCATCAAGTTCATTTTGCAATATTTAAAAGCATAATAAATATAGATTACAAAATCGAATCATATCCATAAGCTCCGAACCGCACTATTATAAAAACCTCAATAGCAAAAAAAACTGAGTGGGACAAAACATCATAATTTCAAAATATCAATAATACCAATATCAGTCGTCAAAGAAACCATAGATCGAAATAAGTAATAGTCTGAAGGGGCTAAGTCTGGTGAAAACCGCAGGTCTGGTAGAATGTCCAATTTGATGTTTTTCAAATAGTTTTTAACACATGCTGCAATATAGGGCTGAGCACATTAATGACAGAAAAGGGGGACTTTGCAACATTTAATGCTTCTGCCAATTGTGTTAACATTTGACTTGAGTTTTCATCCAATAATGCTTACATATCTGTATCTTCTAACTTTTTTGGCTGTCCAGGACATTTCTTATCTTTTAAATTTGGCATGTTCACCATATACCTCAACCAATAATTTCTTTAAATAAAGACACTTAGATTCCAAACCAAAACTTTAAACATATGTCATCCTGTATTTGAGTGTCAACTTTATATTTGGCCTCTTGTCTTGTAGCGAATGAATTTCCATTTGTAAATTTCAAATAAGATAATAATACGTTTGATGAGGGTAGGCCTCTATTTCTATTCGTATTATTCAAATTTTCATGCATATCAAGGTTTGCGTTTTCCTCTTCTGGTAACAGAAGAAAATTAGATATATGTATGTAGTTAGTTTCGGGTGAAAAGGGTCTCGAGCTTCATTTTATTAAATTAAAAAGAGACGTTTAACAATTGTGAATTCTGATTACGTTTTGGTAAAATCAAAGACAAAAGTTATAGTGCTTATGGTATTGATATTTTCTCTACTAAAGGAATCATTCCACGAAAATATGGTGAAATGTTTTACGTGAATATAATTTTAGTTTTGGATTTCTGTTTTCGTTTTGGAACAACAATAATAATAATAATAATAATAATAATAATAATATAGGTATGTCTTTATTCCCCAATTTAAAGAATACAAAATATATTCATTTCGGAAGCTCATAGTGGTTTTTATTTTAATTTCTCTCTCTTTCCACTGGATTAAAACCACTTAGTTGTTAAAAAAGTTTTTTTAATTGACGTTTCGGCTTTCCAGATCGAAAGCCGTTATCAAAATGACATAAAATAAATAAATTTACTAGAAACAGAACACTTGATAATCTTGCAAAAATATGACATCAACATAGTATACATAGAATAAGATTTTGAGATTGAAGATGTCAAAATCTGTTTCAATCATATTTTTGTGACGTTTCTGGGAACGAATTTTTTGAAAGGATAGCGCATTTGCATATTATAAGAGAATTTATACTTCGTCATAAATGAAGTTTTCTTATTAATATTATCATAAGAAAAAACCAGATAAAAACTTATGATACTATCCCGATATAGAGGGTATCCTTTTTGCAATTAACTCTTTTTGTAAAATAGGTATCCAAATTTTTGAAATATCAACCGAACAATTAGAAACACATTCGTTATTATTTAAGCATATCAATGCTGCTTCTTTAACTTTGCGGTTATAATTATTCGGTTCTTTTAATAATCTAGATTATTAAAAGAACCGAATAATTATAACCGCAAAGTTAAAGAAGCAGCATATCATAAGTTTTTATCTGGTTTTTTCTTATGATAATATTAATAAGAAAACTTCATTTATGACGAAGTATAAATTCTCTTATAATATGCAAATGCGCTATCCTTTCAAAAAATTCGTTCCCAGAAACGTCACAAAAATATGATTGAAACAGATTTTGACATCTTCAATCTCAAAATCTTATTCTATGTATACTATGTTGATGTCATATTTTTGCAAGATTATCAAGTGTTCTGTTTCTAGTAAATTTATTTATTTTATGTCATTTTGATAACGGCTTTCGATCTGGAAAGCCGAAACGTCAATTAAAAAAACTTTTTTAACAACTAAGTGGTTTTAATCCAGTGGAAAGAGAGAGAAAATACAAAATATAATTTAAACAAATAAAAAACAAACCACATTAACAAACAAAAAATATATATAAAAGTAATAATACAATTTAAAAAATGTAAAAAAAAATATTTTACTATATAGTCAAATATTATTTTTTCTAAGGAAGGGAACATTGAACAGAGCTCCGAATTGCAAAAGTGTCATATGCCAAATTAATCTAAAAATAATTTTTTTGCCCTCGACCTAAATGTAGAGTGTTTTTTTTTAACTACATTTGGTATCGCGTTATATAATGACACTACGTTATATATAAAACTGCGATTAAACATTACTGAACTATGGATTGGCCTATAGTGAGACGGTTGGGGTCTCGAAGATTTACATTTGTAATGTGTTTACGAGCAACAAATTTTTCTTTTATGATCTCGGATGTAGAAGTGAATAATACTTTATGAACATACGTAGTCAAATGATATTTCGCACGGTTT
Organism: Crepidodera aurea; assembly: GCA_949320105.2. Lineage (NCBI taxonomy): Eukaryota > Metazoa > Arthropoda > Insecta > Coleoptera > Chrysomelidae > Crepidodera > Crepidodera aurea. The sequence continues at coordinate 92,025,932 of OX439472.1, forward strand.
TCCATTATAAGCCAATCTAATTCCTTTGTTAGTAGTAGTCACAATAAGTGAAGTGTGAAAGAACTAAAGACTAAGAAGTGCCTTATTGGCATAAATAAATTTAAGAGACATCTAACATTTTTGCATTAGATTACGTACATGTGTATGAAATCTCAACTCATTGTCAAAAATAACACCAAGATTACGAGTTTCATCCACTTTAGGTAAAGGTACCCCATTTATGCTAATATTAATATTTTCGGAAAGAAAGACTTTGTTATTTCGGGATTAAAATATCATTAGTTTTGATTTTGATGAATTTAATTTTAAATTATGCTGTTTGGCTAAATCGGAAATACCTTGAAGGTCGAAAGTCGGTAAGTTTCTTCAAATTTTTTATAGAAAGCGGTAATAATAATAATTAATGTTCTTTATTGGATCCCAATAGGCCATCGACCGAGATCCTTCAGCCTGTTAAAATAAATTACAAGTTGTTTATATAATTATTAGTTAAAACTATTGTATATGAATATACTTATGTGAAAAAAATAGAATTAAGAATGTGGACACTTGTTTCTTTAGTTGTTGAATTCTTGAATGTGTTCCCAGATGGTGTTGAGTGGGTATTTTCTGTGGGGTCGCTAATAATATTGCGTATCATCTGCATAAGCCTGTACCCTACCACGTCTTGCCGAAGTTAAGATATCAGCCGTGTAAAAAATAAACTATAACGTACCAAGGATAGATCCTTGAGGAACACCACTTAAAATATTAATAGCTTCTGATCTGACACCATCAACCTCGGTAGTTAGATAGACAGTTAGATATGAAGAAATAAGAGAAACTGCAGCTTGTGACGCACCATAATAGCGAAGTTTGGCACAAAACAGTTTATGGTTAATGGTTAATGCTTTTGAAAAATCTAATAAAATAAGAAGACTATTATCTTTTTTATCATTTGCATTCATAATATCAACGGCTAAAGCTGTGGCCGTACTATATATAACCTTTTCTAAAACCTGCTTGGATGTCAGGTATTAATTGGTTTTCTATAAAAAAAGTTGCATAGTTGATTAAATAATATTTTTTCTAATATTTTCGAAAATACTAGCAAAATGCTAATAATTCTCAGGTCAGAGTATTCTTTGGGATTAGAAATTTTAGGTAACGGCTTACCAACTGATGTTTTCCAAACCTTAGGGACGTAACTTTTTTCTATGCAGGAATCGATGAGGTAGATTAAATAAGTATCAATAAATTGTCTACAAAAAGTTAACATTAAAAGTGATACGTTATCATTTCCAACAGCATTACTTTTAATTTCATCTAATGCCCTAGAAACTTTATCAAGTGTTGCCATACGAAAAGAAAAAATATTTTTACCTAAATTACCAACGTTATTTGTGAAGAAATCTATTTTTCCTTTGCACTTATCATCAGAATTATCGCGCAGAAAATCAGAAAAGTAATTATTAATATCATTGGGATCTGCTAAGTCATCTGGAATATCAAATTTAGCATTTTTGCATAAGCATTTTTCCTTTGCACTTATCATCAGAATTATCGCGCAGAAAATCAGAAAAGTAATTATTAATATCATTGGAATCTGCTAAGTCATCTGGAATATCAAATTTAGCATTTTTGCATAAGTTTAAATATTTAAACGTTTTCCATAATTTCTTTTTGTCTTTTCCTTTAGCAACATTATTGATAACATTTTTACGATCTGATGTATTTCCAATTAAGTGTTTCTTAAAAATCAAGTTTTCAATTCAAAGAAGTAAGTGGAAAATAGCAGCATTTTCGTTCTTTGTCAAGAATCTTTTAGATATTTTCGTTTTTTATATGTACATAAAAACTAAAAAAAGTCTTTGTAACAATGTCTCCAATTTTGCTCGATTCTAAAACCTGTTGTTTCCGACTTCTATGATCCCAGTGAATTTGTATCAATAGTCCGGAAGCCTGATGCAGTTTAACCTAAGAATTTTTAATTCATTTCTATAATTCATAGTGGCTTTGTAGTTCAAATACTGTTCTTTATGGATATTAAAACCACTTATTTTGTTAAAAAGTTTTTAATTTTGACGTTTCGACTTTCTTTCTTTCTCGCACTATCTTTTGTGAAACAATTTCACAATTATTTAAAAACTTTTGATTAAAATTCATGTTACGTAAATTTGAAAAGATAGGGAAAAAACAAAAATTCAACATTAAAGGAAGCACCTAGTTTGAAAATCAAACAATTAGGTACTTCTAGGGCAAAAGCTCCTACAGGTATTAAATTACATTAAAAACATCGTTCACGAATTTTCACAAATTCATTCGAAACTCATGTTGATCCGACTACTATCGTGTCTCAACTCTTTGATTCTGTTATGAGAGAAGTGTAATAGATACATCAAAGGTCAATATTTTATAATATAAACAAAATTAAAATTTTATTCAAATTAGATTCGCTCACTAAAAATTCAAATAGTTTTATATGTATACCAAAGTCCAATGAAATTTCCTATCAGAATTGCAAAACTAGTAATATTGCAAACTTGCAATATTGTTGTTACTTTTTAAATAAAATACATGTAAAAAACTGCTAACGATAATTTGTGTGAAATTAAAAAAGAACTTTAGAATACATATTCTAATGTGCCACCGAACAGTAAAATTGTAATTTTATGCGACTTATGAGTTTCACTTAATTAAAATAGTAAGCCTACAAGGCGAACCTTCCAAATAAAGAAGAACATGGCGATCCTGCCAACTACTCCTGGAAGCTGAGGAAAAGTTGGAATAAATTATAGAGAAGCGGTGAAAATAATATAGATTAAAATGTGTGGAAGCAACCAGTCAAAAGAGGTTTTTTTAAACTTGGACTCGTGTCATAACAGCCATGCGGAATAAGTTGCTTATAATACATTTTATATTTTGCCATTTTATTAATTTTTTAATAAATTTATACTTTGCATATTATAGAGAAGTTTGATTTAAAAAAAAATGAGTTGGTGGCACTGTTGTAGAATTTTTAAAATTTGACAGATTTATTAGATACACATGACAAGACAAATGTCAATTCATGTCATTTGTTGATTCATATCACCAACCGTATAACACAAAAAGTTGCGTACTCTAATGAAACATTATAGTTCTCAAATGCGTATCATAATGTAAAATATTATAGATTTAAATTATAAGAAAGATATTTTAGATAGTAGGGTAGAAAGTATTGATAATAATAAAATTGAAGAAAATAAGTTAGATATAAAAGAAATTATGAATGACTTTGATTTAAAAACGGCGGCAAGCTTATTGCCTTTAATGGACAATAGTGAAAATTCGGTAAAACAATTGATAGATGCCATTGAACTTTACGAGAGCATTTTAAATGAAAACGTGAAAACGTTTATTAACTTCTTATGTATTGACGGCAAGACTTTCCCACAACGCAAAACTCAGACTAAGGACAACTTACAACAACGGTGACATGATTAGGGACATGAAAACGCATTCATTGATAAAGAAATCTTCTGCTGTCCTTTCTGTACAATTACATACTACTAAACAGAATAACAAGACAATTGAACAATTTGGTAGGCGCATTGAAGATCTAATGGTAAATTTAACACTAGCTGAAGCTAGTACAGATTCTAGACCAGTTACGGTATTATTGTGCCTCGTCAGGACACTGTCTTGAGTTCAATACTTTACACACAAAGTTTATTCAATTTAATTCATAAAATATCACTTAACAAATTTGTTTTTATTTCAACGACCAACTGAAAAATATATTCTAACACATGGATCATTCTCATTGATAAAATATTCAACATAGCGTTGTTTGAATGTTGATTCCGATACGTTTCAAGCAGCTTTATCAGTATTATCAGGATCAAAGTATTTCTTTCTGTACTGTATTAAAAAGGAATGATTCTTCTGGCTTTCCTTGTAAGTAAGTAAATAATTTTAAGCACAAATAAGTCTTATGATCGTCAAACAGATTTTTTTTAATAATAGTAATTTAGGACAATATATTAAAACATCAAAATAAAAGAAAGTGAATAAGATTTGAAAATTTTCTAGTATCATATAAACGTACGGTTAACATTGCTGGCCCACTGTCTACAAAGTGAAACCCCTTAAAACGGTGGCCGGAGACATGTTCCACTTCCAGCTTGTCCCTTCTTTCGGCCCCCCGAGCCGCCCATCTAGCAACAGCCGCCCCACACGAAAAGTTGGGAATTACAAGCTGTTTCTCTTAAAGCCATTTGTCACAATTCGCGCACAGCGGGTGCTCATACGACGAACGAGTTCGCTATCAAGAACTACTGACATAATTTTTCCAAAAATTAATGGTTGTTCTTTTCAGGATCTGTTACTCATGTTTCCCGAAGCATTATGACACTTTTCTTTTTCGTTTTCTTTTTAGTTAGGTTAGAGGTAGGACGAAAATTTTGTTTTTAAGGAATTATTTTGCACATAAGTAAAAATTAATTAAAATTATTTAACGTGCCTAAGCCGCTAGTCTTACTGGGCGTGCAGAGAGTAAATTAAGAATGGTTTTAATTAATATTCAATCAATGCGGAACAAAACTGAGGAGTTGTATTTGTTTTTGGAGGAGTTAGGTTACAAGTTGATGAACTAATTTTTATTGGTATGACAGAAATAGTACAGACCATGGTGGGACTCTAATTTTATCCTTAAATGATAACTTCTCTGCTGTACTTAAATACGTTTTTTTACGAGTTGAAAATGTCTTTGAATTCTCCATAGTGTACCTACAACAAAAACATTGATTTGTTTAATATTTGTATTTATAGAACTCCCCAATCCACCTTCTTCTCGAGAATCTTCTTAATTTATTTGACGCATTGCCTATAAAAAGTAGGAAAATTTTATGCGGCGATTTAACTATTGACTTTGCTAATATATGCGCTACTCAAAAGTCTCTGACAAATATTTTTTAATCATTCAGTCTCACTATACACTTATAATCGCCAACTAGAATCACTAAAACATCATCTACAATTATAGATTACGTAGTCTCCGATTTTAAACCCGCTGATGTTGAACACCAAGTAATTAGCTCTAGTCTTTCGGACCGTGAAGCAGTTTTTGCCAAATTTGTGATACCACGCACAGCTCCAAAAAAAGTCAGTCAGTTGGGTAGAATTTTCTCTCAGCGTAATTTTGAAAAATTTTATAACTTGTGTCTAGCTACTAATTGGAATGGTCTTTCTGAAGATATTGACTTTAAATTGTTGGACTTTCTAAATAAAATAATTAGGTGTTTCAACACAGCATTTCCCCTTCGCCCCATTAAAACTAAACGTCATAAACCTTGGACAACTAGAGGACTAAAAATCTCTTCAAAAAATATGAGGTCACTTATGTATATTAAAAAATTCTCAGATAACCCCCTAATAATTAAATATTATCAACAACTATAGAATATTGTATCGGAAAATTATCAAATCTACTAAGAAAAACTATTATAAAAATCGCAACTCAAAAGCTAAAAACTCTTCCAAAGAAACCTGGTCTGTTATAAATGACTTAAGAAATAAAACCCGTTCTTCAAACACTGTTAATCCTAGTTCTGATGAACTAAACAATTATTTTGTTAATGTAAGTAAGAATATCAGCTCTAATATAGCTCCGGGTCAGGATGATCACTCCTTCCCCCTGCCTACTAAAAGGATCACTAATAGTTTCGTCCTAGGACCAGTAGATAAGCACGAACTAGTGCAAACCATAAACAGTATTCAAAATGAATCTTCCTGTGGCTTGTCCACTAAAATATTTTCAAATATACCTGTAGTAATTAACATGTTAACTTCGCTGATTAATGAATCCTTCTAATCTGGTATCTTTCCGAAGTGTCTAAAAACAGCTATAATAATCCCGCTTCATAAGGGTGGCGACAAAACCGAAACCTGTAACTATAGACCTATTGCTTCATTACCTACCTTATCGAAGATAATAGAAAGGCTAATGAAAAATCGCCTACTGCCCTTTCTTTCCAAACAAAACACCCTAACACCATCAATAGTACGGTTTCCTTCCTATCTAAATGCACTAGTGACGCAATGTTTTCCGTGCTTAATGAAATATATACATCACTTAATGATAAACTTTTCACAGCTTCAGTATTTTGTGACTTCGCAAAGGCCTTTGATTGTGTTAATCATGAAATCTTAATTAAGAAACTACAAATTTATGGCGTACGGGGTTCTCCTTTGCAATGGTTTAAAACTTATTTAGAAAATAGAAATCAGCAGGTGCGTGCTAATGGTGAGGATTCTTCAAATCTGCCAATTAGCAGTGGATTACCTCAAGGTTCAGTATTAGGTCCAATTTTATTTTTATTATTCATCAACGATATCACAGGCTTAAAAATAAGTGGAAGAAATACTTCATTTGCCGATGACACGAGTGTAACCTGGAGTAGTTCTGATATACAGACATTACAATCTAGCATAAACAAAGATCTAGTAACTATCAAGTCCTGGTCTGACTCGAATGGGCTTTGTTTCAACACCAGTAAAACCGTAGCAATGTCTTACAGCCTATAACTCTAAGCAATAATCCGATTCTAACGGTGAACTCAATTAAGATTTTAGGTCTTTATATAGACAAATTCCTGAAATGGTCCACTCATATTGATACCTTGGCAAAATAATTATCTTCTGCATGTTTTGCCATTAAAACTGTTTCTAAAGAGCTAACCGCTACTACTGCATTAATGACCTACTATTCCTTATTCGAATATCACCTTCGCTATGGTTTGCCGTTATGCATGGGGTTCTTGTAGCTTATACCACTTCGAATCTATTTTCAAATTACAAAAATGAGCAATTCGTTATGTATTCGGTTTAAGTAGTAGGACACACTGTGAAAATTACTTTAAAAATTTCAAAATTCTAACCCTAAAACCCTAAAATTTTACTCTCTCTTTCCACTGGATTAAAACCACTTAGTTGTTAAAAAAGTTTTTTTATTGACGTTTCGGGATAGTATCATAAGTTTTTATCTGGTTTTTTCTCATGATAATATTAATAAGAAAACTTCATTTATGACGAAGTATAAATTCTCTTATAATATGCAAATGCGCTATCCTTTAAAAATTCGTTCCCAGAAACGTCACAAAAATATAATTGAAACAGATTTTGACATCTTCAATCTCAAAATCTTATTCTATGTATACTATGTTGATGTCATATTTTTGCAAGATTATCAAGTGTTCTGTTTCTAGTAAATTTATTTATTTTATGTCATTTTGATAACGGCTTTCGATATAGAAAACCAAAACGTCAATAAAAATTTTTTTTTAACAAATAAGTGGTTTTAATCCAGTGGAAAGAGAGAGAGAAATTAAAATACAAACCACTATGAGCTTCCGAAATGAATCCTAAAATTTTAGTTTGAACATTAATTTATAGTGACGGATATTGCATATCCAATGCAATTGTTATTCATATTTTGTTTGTGTTTTGTCCTGTAATTTATTTTTATTATGATTAGTTTTAATTTAAATTCTCTCTACTAAGCGGCTTAGCCACTTCTTGAAAGATCTTGCATTTAGTTTGCAACAAACTAATAGCGTACAAAGCTTTCTGTTGCAATGAATTATTATTTCCTTCACATTAAACAATAATCTACCTAAATCACTTTAATCCATTACATAACCTCACTTGTATCCACAGAAAGAATCCTTTCTGCAACTCATAAACTTCGAACTAAGTTCTCAACAATAAAATGATTCGTAGATACCGTTCTGATGGGGTTCCTTTACGCAAATAGATGTTACATCTCACTTGAGAGAAAGTTTAATTAGTTTGGCAGCCCCCTTGGCCCCACTCGACCCCGTAAGTCACGTACTCCGTGCTGTTGGCATCGTAACGGCGGTATTAGGCCTGATGGGCCCATTCTGTGAGTTTTATATGATTGGAAATGGACCTTTAAAACTTAATTAAAACCGAATCAACCAATAATAGACGGAAATAAAGAAAACACACTGTCCGTAATACGAGGGGGTATTGATATCTAGTTTGCGTCCTTTTTGGACTTCTTCAATTTTGCTGATTGTTGTTAGTTTTTTAGCACCAGAATGTATTTGAGCCATTGACATTTCTACAAGCTCCATGTTGATATTTGAAATTTCAAGTTCGTTAGAGAAAATAATTCAGGTTTAATCGTGATTTCTGTACAAAAATAATTGGCCAGACCATAAATATATTTTCTAATTGGAGTATTTTCGTAGATTTAATTTTGCCACATAATCTACTAATTAATTGTTTCGTTAATCTAACGGAAGAGAAGACCAGCAGTCGACTTGATGTATCTTTGCCAGAAGGGCAATTTATTAGGTAACACAGAAATTGTGGAATAAGAAGCCCGCCACGGTTGGCAGGGCAGAATAAAGATACAAAGATATAATCCTGAAGAAGTCCTCTCGGCCACCTTTGTAATCCCATAAAGCAGCTGTTTATATAAAGCATCCTGCCAAGCTTCTTTGCCCAGTTACTTTATTTCCTTTAATAAATAAATATGCTCTTGAATAATACAAATTCGCTGTAGGAGGGTGCAAAATGGTTTAAAATATTTAATAGGGTTCAAAATTATAGTCCAAAGAATAAGTAATTAAATTGATGTTTACATATTAAGTGAGCAAGAAAGAACATTAGACAAAAGGCGCATTATGGCATAGAACTAAAGCAGACCAGAAATGGATCTGTTAATGAAGTAAAAACCAACGGAGGATATCGCCAGTTTGTTAAAATAACCAGGTATGAAAAGAAGTATGAAACATGGTAGTAAGCTCAAATTATATCAGCAATGGACAACGCTTGAAGAGGTTTAAAAATTAATAAGACCCACTGATCAGAATTTAGTAAAACTTTTTGAAATAAGTACGAAACTTTACAGGTAAATGAAGTAACCCACATTTCCACATACAAGATGGGATATTACAAAATGGCAAAATGGGAAATTTTTTAAATTTTAAAGACTTTTAGAGCTAGACATTTGCGAACTGCATGATAAAATTTTCAAACTTTAAAAGCCTTTCGTTCGAGCTAGAAAAATGAGAAACTTCCATTTTCCAATAATATAGTTTAAAAGTAAGGTCAAATTCATTCAATCAATTCTTCTGTTAAAAAAATCATTGCGAAAGCCTTCCGGGATATGTTTTGTGAAGATTTAATCGAATTTAACCCTCGGCTTAATTAGCGCCCCCCTATAAATAGCTTTAGTTACATTTCAATCGTCCTGTAGGGCTTTCTTATCAAACAAACCCCAGTTAAAACGTCACAATATAACCAACCCTTCGGATTCCGATCGGTGATCATACCCTATTCAAATCAGCCTGTCAATAAAGATGAGGGTAACTAACTAACTAACTAGCCCTATTTCCTGGGGGTTCAATGGAGTAATTTTCACTTGCGTAGGACCAAATGAGGTTATTTGAGGAAAAATTGAATAAAAAATGGTTGATGGTCAATGTGATGGATTATCGAGGTACAAGAAAGGCGAAATAGAGAGAGAATATGCTTTATTGTCAAAGAAAAATTACAAAAAATTTATAGACAAAGCGATTTAAAACTAATCATAATAAACATAAAACTATAAATTTCTAGACAAAACAAAACAGAAACAAAATATATTTAATATATAATATATTTAACGTTCAAATTGAAATTTTCAATTTAATTTAATTTAATTATTGCTTCTATATGATGTAACCCAAAAGTCTAAGGCACGTTATAGAATTCTCCCACTGAGTAAAACGGTCTTTCTTGAAAAAAAGACTAGATCTTCGTTTATGCTAGATTGTAAGGTCTGTATATCAGAACTACTCCAGGTTACACTCGTGTCATCGACAAATAAAATAATTCTTCCACTTATTTTTATGTCTGTGATATCGTTGATGAATAATAAAAACAAAATAACCATACTGATGAAGTGTTAGGATGTTTTGTTTGGAAAGAAAGGGCAGTAGGCGATTTTTCTTTAGCCTTTCTATTATCTTCCATAATGAAAGTAATAAGGCAATATGTCTATAGTTACAGGTTTCGGTTTTGTCGCCACCCTTATGAAGTGTGATTATTATAGTTGTTTTTAGACAGTTCGGAAATATACCAGATTCGAAGGATTCATTAATCAGCGAAGTTAACATGTTAATTACTACATCCGTATATTTGAAAATATTTTAGTGGATAAGTAATCATTTCCACAGGAAGTTTTATTTTGAATGCTGTTTATGGTTTGCACTAGTTCGTTATTATCTGCTGGTCCTAGGAAGAAACTATTAGTGATCCTTTTAGTAGGTAGGAGGAAGGAGAGAGCATCCTAACCCGGAGCTATGTTCTAGCTGATATTCTTACTTACGTGAAGAAAATAATTGTTTAGTTCATCTGGACTAGGATTTACAGTGTTTGAAGAACGGGTTTTATTTCTTAAGTCATTTATATTTGATCAGGGTTCTTTGGAAGAGTTTTTAGCTCTTGAGATGCGATTTTTATAATAGTTTTTTTAGTACATTTGATAATTTTCAGATACAGTATTTTGTAGTTGTTGATATAGTTTAATATTAGGGGGTTATCTGAGAATTTTTTTATATACATAAGTGACCTCATATTTTTTGAAGATATTCTTATTCCTTTAGTTATCCAAGGTTTATGACGTTTAGTTTTAATGGGGCGAAGGGAAAATGCTGTGTTGAAACACTTAATTATTTTATTTAGGAAGTACAAGAATTTAGAGTCAATATCTTCAGAAAGACCATTCCAATTAGTAGCTAGACACAAGTTATAAATTTTTTCAAAATTACGCTGATAGAAAATTCTACCCAACTGACTGACTTTTTTGGAGCTGTGCGTGGTATCACAAGTTTGGCAAAAACTGCTTCATGGTCCGAAAGACCTGAGCTAGTTGGCGAATGTACATGCATGGTGAGACTGAATGATTCAAAAATATTGGTCAGAGACTTTTGAGTAGCACATACATTAGCAAAGTCAATATTTAATATTTATAGGCAATGCGTCAAGTAAATTAAGAAGATTCTGGAGAAAAAGGTGGACATTTGATTTGGGAGTTCTATAAATACAAATAATAAACAAATCAATGGTTTTGTTGTACATTATGGAGAATTCGAAGACATTTTCTGCTTGTAAAAAATCGTATTTAAATAGATAAATTTATTTTCATTATAAATATTTAGAAAATCGTTTGTTAATACATATATCATACGATCTTGGGATCATCTTCAGGTGATTTGTTGTGAAATTATGTATCTTCGAGTTGTTCATTTTCCCAAGAATTTCATTGTAGGTAAGCCTGAAAAATAACAAAATAAGCGCGAGACAAAGCTCATATCACATGCTGATTTCCTAAGATCAGCTCTAGATGGAAATTTAGATTTTGATGCCGAGTTTTTATTACACAATAAATAATTGGGGTTGAAAAATCTGAACCAATTTTGCAAAAAAAAATGTGAAAATTCAATTTGGTATGATTCTTGTTTGTAGCGTTTTTATTTTGCTTGTAAAAAATGGTAAAAAAATTCTATGTAGATTCTTCGGTAATGCGAATCTATTTTTCATCCAAAATTACCCCTTTGTATGGGTGTCTAATTTTGAACAATTTTTATTGTAAAATTTTGTATATTTTTTTTAGTAAAAATCCTTAAAAAATTCGTATACAAAGTATATTAATTAGGTTTCCAAGTGGTATTTTATTCCTTCAACCACTTTCTAAAATAAAATCAGTTTCCTGTGAAACAGCAACTCCCCTGACAGGCAAAACTTACATAGTAAAGAACCACTTCCGTGAATGTCACCCCGTATCTCTGCTTATCGTTGTAAATGTCTAGTTGTATGTGGTGCTTTCTAGACGATACTTCTGCACGCTAACGAGGCAACGTAAATGTTGTAGAACCGTCCTTTTGAGAGTAGTTTCATGTTACGCAAAATAACAGATAACGAACTTGTTACAACTTAATTTTATTTTACGTAGGTCGACGAATTTAGAACTAAAAGTGACATATTTTTTAACACTCTAAATAAAAAATTACGAGTTCGTTGGGTTGTTTTGAGCGCTTACAGAAAATACATTTTATTTTTTTCTTATTTTTTATTTTCTTAAAGTGTTATGAAGTTTTGCAAGTGATTACTAGAACTATATCACAAGCACGAACCGTGTATTAACGGTTTTTATTGATTTATTTATACAAGATAATGTTTCAGAACTTCGTCACGTAGATTGCGAATTCGATTATAATTACGCACTGAAAAAACTCATTGAGAAAAAAGTGTGTAATTATATTAGACTCCCAATCGACGGATGAGAGACGTACAGATGAATAGAATATATAAAGTTAAGACAGAAATAAACATAAAACTACAACATGCGTTAATAGCTAAGCGAAAAATTAGAATTTTAATTAATTACATTTAATTTGATAAACCTTACAGCTTAATAAATCGAGCTTAGGTTCGATCCCGGAACAATTTGTAATTGCCTGATATAAAGGGGAGTTTTTATAAATGTTGGTTATGTGAGAAGGAAGATATAATAAATTATTGCTTCTAGCATTAATTCTAGAAACGTGAAAATTTAGCGTGTTTGTCAGATTAATGCAGTCGATATTACCATTTACTAATTTATGTAAGAAAATCACAGATAGCATGATTCTTCGCTTGATTAGGCTACAGGCATTGAAGCGTTCGTAAAAGTATTCCTAAGGAGTGCCTCTTGCTGGAAATTCTTTATCTAAAATAAATGAACATATTTTGAAGAATTTTCACTGAATTCTTTCGAGTTGAACTATTTGGTAGTTAAACATAGGATTCCAGATGATGCACGAGTATGCCAGCCTTGATCGTACAAGTCTGGAAAACAGTAACTTCATAGTAGAGAAGTCTTTCATATTGCGAGTAAGAAGCATCCGAAACGCAGATGATACTGTCTTCTCGATGTGGCTCGAGAATGTCAACGCAGGATCAGAGTAAACTCCTAGGTCCTTAATTAGGTTAGGTCCTGTTAGAATACAGTTTTCAATAGAGTATGGGAATAAATGAAACGAGTTTTTTCTGCAGAATGTCATTACATTGCACTTAACTATATTGAGACATAGTTTATTCCTAATGCACCATTCGTTAAACTCTGGTAGATTTTCACAATCCTGGATATTACTAATTTCACAATAGAATTTCATAACGTCCGCATAAATCTTTGTCAAAACGTTTATTTTACTGGCAATATCATTAACAAAAAAATTAAATAACAACGGATCGAGGATTGACCCTTGTGGAACTCCTGAGCTTTGTATAAAAGTTCGTGATTTAAATCCGAGGCACTGAACATATTGATATCGATTGTTGAGGTATGATTTGAGGATTGATAGCAGCTGATCAGAAAAACCAAGGTTGTTAAGTTTGATTAATAGGAGGGAATGATCCAATGTGTCGAATGCTTTGGAGAAATCAGTGTAGATTACATCTACCGGACTTCTCCTATCAAGTGCCTCAGCTAAGAATTGTGTAATACAAAAGAGGTTTGAGATAGTCGATCGACCGCTGATGAAACTATGTTGTACAGGGGTAATTAAATTACGGAGTTGAAAAGACCGACGTGTGTGGAGAACAGATTCAAAAACTTACATAATATGGTTACCTAATATGGTTATAGGACGGTAGTTTATAATTTATTATTAAATTAAAAATAAAATGCAGAGGTTTACAGAGAACAAAAGCACAGTCCTTAACTAAAAATGCGGGAATTAAGTCTGGTCCTGTCCTCATCTTGGGTTTGGTCTGTTTTAGGGCGACTAAAACTTTTTCTTCAGTGATATTCGACCTGCATTTATTCTGTTCTAAAAAAGGTGTATAGTGTGCAGAGAAAAAATTCGCAAAACATTCGACAATATCATTAGGGTTATTAAGATTGGTATTGTTGTAGTGCATGTTTGTCGGTAAGTATAAGGGAAAAATCACCTTTCTTGGATGTTAGTATTGCCCAGAATTTATTAGGGTTTGATTTTATTTAACTCTCAGCTGAAGACAAGAAACGTTTATATGCAGCATTAGAGCGAGATTTAACTTGTGCTCTAATAATGCTGAATTCAGTATAATTATTATGGTTCTTTTTGTATCTTCCAGACTTGGGTCTTCTTATTTATCAGTTTAATCAATTCAGCATCGAACCAAGGAGGATAATGTTTTTTAGGTGGGATTTTTTTAAGCGCGTTAAACTCAAAGATCCTGTAATTATTATAAAAAATGGTTAGAGCATCCTCAATATTGTTAGTGTCAAATAGGAATTCCCAGTCGATATCTAGAAGTTGCTGGTATAGTTGCTGAAAGTTTGCTTTTTTTGTATCAACTTTGTGAAATACATCATGACAAGTTGGTGAATTAAAATTAATAATTTTTTTGTATATTTTTACTATTTTCCTCACTCGATGAAAATTTTTTTATAGTTATTGGTTAATCGTTGCTTCCTCCATAACGTTACCTAAGAAATTGGCATAAACGAAGAGTAGGTATATATTGAGAGAGCACCAAAAGGATAATTAACCCGCCCCAACCCGCTCCCAACCTCTGGGAATTGAGTGAGAGTGCAAACAAGACCAACTTTTTTTCTAAGCAATGCTCACTCCTCCACAGCTCCCTGAAGAATGAATCTAATTATCGTAATTCAATGTTTTTACCCCTTCCACATAAAAAGAAAAATATAATCTATCTAGTGAAACAAACTTCTTTTTTTTTCAAGAAATACTCACTCATCCGTAGCTTTGTGAAGAATGAATGTAATTATGAGATTGTGGCGGGTATAATTAGTTGACCTTGAATAGTAGTTGCCCTTCTGGTACTCTCTCAATATATATCTACTACGAAGTATACTAAAATCATGTAGTACCAAGAAAGAGCGGGGTTAACAAGTTGCTTTAAACAAGTAGCTTTCCTAACACTAACTTCTAGTTTCCATGAAATTTTTTTTATAGTTGTTGGTTAATCGTTGCTTCCTCCATAAGGTTACCTAAGAAATTGGCATAAACGAAGAGTAGGTATATATTGAGAGAGCACCAAAAGGTCAACTACTATTCAAGGTTAATTTACTAGGTACACCCGCCCCAACCCGTTCCCAATCTCTGGGAATTCAGTGAGAGTGCAAAACAAGACCAATTTTTTTTTCTAAGCAATGCTCACTCCTCCACAGCTCCCTGAAGAATGAATCTAGTGATGGTAATTCAGTGTTTTTACCCCGTCCACATAAAAAGAAAAAATAATCTATCTAGTGAAACAAACCTCTTTTTTTTTCAAGAAATACTCACTCATCCGTAGCTTTGTGAAGAATGAATGTAATTATGAGATTGTGGCGGGTATACTTAGTTGACCTTGAATAGTAGTTGACCTTCTGGTGCTCTCTCAAGATATAGTATACTAAAATCATGTAGTACCAAGAAAGAGCGGGGTTAACAAGTTGGTTTAAACAAGTAGCTTTCCTAACACTAATTTCTAGTTTTCCATAAAGAACCTGAGAAGAGTTGCCAAGAAACCATTTCCACTAATTGAACATAGTAAATATTTTCGAATGATCCTTTTTACCGGGATAGTAAACAGTTAATGAGAGATATTTTGTAAGATGTGTTAGCGGTGCGTTGTCGTGATAAAAACACGATTCTCGTGTCTTTGTGCGATATCGTGGCTCACTTAATTCCCGAGTGGGAACATTATTACGGGCCACATGAGCGAAATTCCTCATTTCAACGCACGCACATTCCTATCTTCTCTGAAATGCGTTATGAAATCTCAAATATGCCATATTATGGCCGCCCTGGCATTGCCTCTACGATATACGTTTACACCGAGAGAATTTCATCAACATTTAATGATAAAATTAATTCGGATGCGAACTATACGTACGAGGAACGTACATGGAACAATCTTGGAGCCTAATCCATTTATCTTGTATATAAATAAAATTTTTAGAAAAGAAAAGTATAAAAACAAATTTGAGCTTCTATTCCTTACATTTTAACCTTTGTTTCAAATTAGCAAAAGTTACAAACTTACTTGTTAAGTGACAACAAATAAACGGAAGAGAAAAACATTCAATAAACTTTTTACAAAAGGATATAATCACAAAATGGCACAATTTTAAATGATTTCAGATTAAATTTCTTAACTTTCTTTATTTTTTTCTCATCAACCTTCTATTTTAAATGATCGCATACAAATAATCAAACGGAGTTAAATTGGAAGGACGGACAGGCCACTTAGTTACACCGCGGAGCATCAGGGAAAATTCAACTAATCCTCCTCGAAGGAATATTTAAATTTGTTTTAAATTTCTCATGTAAACGTATGCCTGAAGAGTCTAGATCCAGTGATGGCATTCTGAAATTGGATATTTCAATTAAGGATCCTTATACACGGTGTTATTTCGCGCAGTTTTACTCATTGTTTCTCATTAATGGTATATTAGGAAGTTCTTATTTTTCGTAAATATAAAGAGGAAAATCGTGCTAGAGAAAAAATTCTTTCCACTCTTGAACTCAAATCGAACGTGTTAAATCCTTTTAAAGAGACAGAAAAAGTATAATTAGTGGTACTATTAATTATACGTTTTTCATCAGTTTTATAAATAAACTATTTACTTTCAAGTAGTGTCCGAGCAATTCCTCTCGCTATGATGTTTTCAAACTTTTGTAATTAATAAACAGTGGAGTGACCAATAATCGGCATCGATCTTAGATGTCAACATCGCGTCCGTCGTCGCTTCCATTTGGAAGTGTCCCCACATGAAGAGAAAAGTGTGAAGTGGCTGAAATGAAGTAAAATCGGCGGAAAGTGATCCCCTAAAGCGATTTATCATTTCCTTTTCAGCCCCCTTTACTCTTTCTATAGCGCTTTCCCACTTTTCCCAGTTCAGGATAAAAATCTATTGATATTTATTCCGGAAAACACGCACCAAGAAATATAGGCATGACGGCTGAAAAATTGGAATTTTATTTTCCGACTCTTTCAAACTGAACACTTGCATCCGCAAATTTAGACCAGTAAATTTCGAAAAAAATACGGATATTTCACTACCAAAAACCCAAAATAAATAATATTGAGGAAAAATGTCTTGACTACTTAATAGTTGTATTAATGAAAGAGATTTTCATAAGATTACGTTTACGTAAGCAGATTGCTCTAAAACTGGTTTAACCTCAACATTTTCTTTAAATTGTGCCAACTTTTATCATTCATTTAATGAGTTGAAAGATTTGGATTTCTTTACTCGTATAAAAATTAGCGAATAATGGACTAAGAGAAAAATTTTAAAATTGTTAAACTAGTCTATAAAATAGCAGGCGTGTGGTGTCTGAAAAATGTCAGTTTTATTCTAAAAGCTCATTCAGATTGAAGAGTTGCATTCATCGAGATGCCACTTTAGGAGGAAACTGGCGAATACCGACTGTTTGCGTATAGGAAAATGAATTGAACGCTTTATCTCAGTGTGCTTAGATAGTGTTAAGCATTTGTCATTGAGATAAAATGCCTTCACGAAGTAATGTGAGGTTATATAATATACGCCTTACGAATACATAAATAAAATGAAAATGCAAATATTTTTTAGATAACAATGGTGTATATCTTATAATAATAAAGCAAATATATGTTAGTAGAAGAAATATATAGTGCAAAATCTTGAAATGTGCAGATTAGATAGTTACTGTTTAAGCGTTTGTACATTTAATAGGAAGGATAGCCAAAAAATGCGACGAAGAAAAAGGACGAAAGCCAGATTCTGTCCAAAGGTTGCTGACGTAATAGAAGCAAGAGAAAATTAATAGCTAGGACATATAGAAATAATTAATGATGAACAAATACTAAAGAATATAGTTTGGAGAGTACCAGATTATAACAAGAATAAAGAAACGTTGGGAAGGACGTAAGGAAAGATTAACGTAGGAAACTGAAAAACAAAGTTTAAAGGAAGAAATACATGTAAAAGAATAATGGCAGTCGAGCTAGAAGGCTATACACAGGAGAAAAAAATAGAGCAAATAAACAACGAAACAATTAAATTAGAAAAAAGAAAAGGAAAATAAAGGAAAAACAGTAGGAAATTAGGGATAATACAAATTTTCAATAGGGCAAACGGCAAAAGAAAAACTGGAAACAACCACAATTAAAAAAATACTCCAAAAAAATATTATAAGAAAATTAACCAAAGAATGCGATAAAGAGCAATAAGCATCCTTCAAATTAAAAAATTTAATAGAGAAAGTACAGTAAATCATAAAAGAAAAGTTATTAAAATATCCATGGAGAAGACCACCAACAGAAATTAGAAGTAGACTTGTAGAAGATTGAAAAGTAATAGAAGTAATAGAGGTAATCAAACTAGACGTATTTGACCTCATAAAAGAGATTAAATATGACTATGAAGGGTTTCAATGTTTTCGTATACTATATTGCCATTAGCTTGTGCCATGGACAAATTTATTCCTACATTCCCATTCTTTTTTCCTTTCCTTAAACTAATTATTTCTGAGATTTCACTTTTTATTATTTTACTAGTTCTAATCTAGTCTATAATACTATCTACCGCGGCTTTTATCTTAACTTTAACTTTTAATTCGTGATTCCCACCGTTAAATTCAGTTCTTACTAAATTAAATTGAGTCTATATAATCTAACACTCTGTTAGTTCTCTCTAAATTACTACGCCTATCTATTTGGTCTTTATTAAGATTTCTTAAAATGACCGTAAGATCTTGATGTAGCCAGTCAAAAGATGTTTCTGGCATTTATCTTCTTTCTCCTTTCTCCTTTCTTCTTTCTTCTTTCTTCTTTCTTCTTTCTTCTTTCTTCTTTCTTCTTTCTTCTTTCTTCTTTCTTCTTTCTTCTTTCTTCTTTCTTCTTTCTTCTTTCTTCTTTCTTCTTTCTTCTTTCTTCTTTCTTCTTTCTTCTTTCTTCTTTCTTCTTTCTTCTTTCTTCTTTCTTCTTTCTTCTTTCTTCTTTCTTCTTTCTTCTTTCTTCTTTCTTCTTTCTTCTTTCTTCTTTCTTCTTTCTTCTTTCTTCTTTCTTCTTTCTTCTTTCTTCTTTCTTCTTTCTTCTTTCTTCTTTCTTCTTTCTTCTTTCTTCTTTCTTCTTTCTTCTTTCTTCTTTCTTCTTTCTTCTTTCTTCTTTCTTCTTTCTTCTTTCTTCTTTCTTCTTTCTTCTTTCTTCTTTCTTCTTTCTTCTTTCTTCTTTCTTCTTTCTTCTTTCTTCTTTCTTCTTTCTTCTTTCTTCTTTCTTCTTTCTTCTTTCTTCTTTCTTCTTTCTTCTTTCTTCTTTCTTCTTTCTTCTTTCTTCCTGACTTTTTGGCTCTGGATATCTCTTGCCTTGGCTGGGACCATATTTTCTTGGTTCCTCTGGAACCACCAATTGGTTCTGCTTAACTTACTTCTTAAATTAATACTAAGATTGGGTTTTTTTTACGCCATCTCAGATTCCATTCGGTCTAGTGGCAGGATCGCCATGTGACATGTAAATGTTGTAGGGTAGTTTAGTGAGGGAGAGGAATCAAACTCTAGCTTAACAATAACAATAACTTTTTTCGTGATTAACCCGTAACAATAAATACTACAATTACTGTATATAACATATAGTCTTACATCTAGGATGTTAGAGGTATCTACCTAATGTGTAATTCAATCTAACTTAATCTAACTAATAATACAGTATATATAGTAGGCATCGGCCTTATCCTGGAATACCTTCTGAGAGTTCACTCTAGTAATGGTTGAGTGAACGACCTTGTTGCTACACGTCGCTGATAACAATAACACGACCGACGGTAACCTTACTTAAACAATAATACTCTAATACAATATACTGGGTGATGGATATGCATGGTATATCACACTTTTGGCACGACAGGTAGTGCAAGATGGTTGTGCGATATATAACGAAACAGTCCCAAATCCGACTCTGATTGAGAAGAGATTATTTTAATTCTACACCAAACCCCTTGTTGATGTCACATAGAATTGGGTGATAACGGAAAGGGTTGTTTTAGAGGTGCATTAAATGGCTCTTTATGGGTGTTGTAAATGTTCAACAGTATCGGCGGAAAACGTTAAGTTTACGTGAATGATGTTGCCGTTTCGATCTGTGCATTTTAAAATATTCCAAAGTTTATACCTGTAATTGTATATATAATTTTATTACAAGCTTAGGTATAAAACTAAAAAAGAAAAGTAATTTTATAAAACATTATTAACGGTAACTACAGATGATGAGATAATAAAAAATTCCGAATCGAAATATTCTTGATGGCCGTTAAATTTTAGGATCTGCCACTTTTATTAAACATGCACAAGATAAGGTTAAAATTATTTTAAAAAGTCTGGATTCATAATTTTTGTAAAAGATACAGACAAAATTAATTTACACCTTTCATGTATTTATTATAAATTTTAGTAGGCCAGTCGTAATTTCCACAAAGCCAGAAGAACTCTTTTTAATTAATTTTATCCGAGAACCTTACAAAATTTTAAATTAAAAATAAATCATTTTGTTTGTTGGTTTTGTTGCCCAGGATTACCCTTTGATACCCATAGACCTATAAACACATCAGGTAAAATAATATAATAGAGTTTTTTTAACTTAAAAATACGATCGTCCTAAAAACCTGCACATGTGGTGGGTTTGTTTTTTTTCTCATCAACGAATCAATAATTACTTGTAATCTTGACATTTAGAATGACAGTCCTCCTATCTAGAGTCAAAATGGCGATTTTTCGTGTTTATTTTTGTTTTTCAGCACCTGGTCGATGAAAAATTTTGAAAAACTTCCTCAAAAAATTTACTACCCTTTCTTCTTGTCTTTTTGAACCACTGTCTGTTGGATTGTAAAAATATATCCATCCAGAGAAGACCGCTGGTGCTGATGAAATACCTACCTCTTTCTTAAAGTCCTGTGCAAACGAGCTGTCAGTAATACTACACATTTTATTTAACAAATCACTTCACGAAGGTTGCTTCCCAACAGTTTGAAAAACAGCTCTCGTTGTTCCTATTTTTAAATCTGGCAAGAAATATCTGGTTGAAAATTATAGACCAATCTCCAAATTATGCTTAATGTCAAAAATAATGGAATCAATTATTACCGACTTTCTATATGCAGATGTGAAATCAATTATACATTTGGAACAGCATGGCTTTATGAAGAGACATTCCATCGAAGCTTTTCGAAGTCGGTATACATGGCAATCTGCTTAGGTGGTTTGGTTCCTACATCAGCAACAGATCCCAATCTATATCCATCGGAAAGTTTCGTTCTCCTAATTCTAGAATAACCTCAGGGGTTCCCGAAGGGTCACACCTGAGCCCCCTTCTTGGAGTTTGCTGACGACATGAATTTTTTTCGAAAAATATCTAATTCTGATAAACTCCTGATCTAAGAAGATTTAAATCGTCTGACTCTGTATTGCCAGCAAAACCATCTTTATCTGAACACAAAAAAATGTCAATGTATAACATTCTCAAGGAATAAAGGCACTATCGAAAACGAATATTTCCTCAATAATGAACTTTTAACAAAAGTTTCGGTGGTCAAAGATCGATTCCAAACTCTTTTTTGACCAACATATCGAATATGTTTCAAAAAAAAGCTAATAAAGCACTAGGATTCCTAATGCGCGTTTGTCACGACTTCAAAGAGGTAGAGTCTGTTAGAAATCTATACATGGCATGTGTCAATAGTGTTTTAAGCTTCGGTTCTTCTATTTGGAATCCCTATTATAACTGTTATTACATTACAAAAAGTCAAAAAAAAATTTATAAAATATGTTTCAAAAAAATTTCATACTTATGCAGACTTCGATAATTGCAAACGAGAACTGAAGTTCATATCACTAGTCTACAGACGTCAACTTTCAGATGTTAAATTTATCTACAAAATCGTTAACGGTCAAATTGAATCTAGTGAAATTTTAAGTAAAATTAATTTCATTACTCCATCCTATAACACGCGAGGGAAAAATCTTTTCAAAATTAGTCAAAGCTCTACTAACTACTACCTAAATTCTCCTCCGCAAAGATGCAGTAAATCATACAATACAATCTCGTCACTCACCGATGTGGATTTATCCATTTTGTATTAGTTTAGTAAACAGTGAATACTCTACTGGGCTCGTCCTGTTTGTATTCTTATATAAATAAATAAATAAAATGTTTCATGCTACCAAAAAGCAGGAAGAAGCCTTACGAATGTATCTCGAGAGATGCTTATTAAATTAAGTACCGAGCTTCTTTGACTTAACTGAGTAAGATAAATGTGGGACAATATTTATTTTACACTGTATTCAATAATTACAATTAGAAATTTAGAGAAAATTTAGCTTTAGCGTACGCTACGTATGAACAAGATTTATCAAAAAATCAATAAAACGGCCCAAAGTTCAACCGATACTGTTGAACATTTATAGCTCCTATAAAGACATTTAATGCACCTCTAAAACAACCCCTTTCGTTATCACCCAATTCAATTTGACATCAACAACCGGTGAGGTGTGGAGAATTAAAATAATCTCTTCTGTTCCAGAGGTGTCGTTTCCTAGTGCTGTGCACGTATGCTAAATATGCCCCGGAGAGCCAAACTTTAGGGTTGTTATACGCCTACCCTTATCCCTTGTCTCACTGCCGCTTTGGCTCTAGCGCCACTATCTACCTTAGTTGTTCTTCTTGGAGCTGAACGTTCGCTTCCTCTGAGATTAACGATAACTTGATAACCTCACATATAATTGAGTCGGGCCTTCGAGATAGAGAGGGCGCCTCTGAGATTTGGACAATCTTGAATTCAGAGTTATTGTACTCGGTTTTAGTTCAAGCCGAAATTGTTTCATTATAATAATTCTATTTAACGTGTGATTTTTGAACTATACAAATGTGAGATACTAGTTTCTGGAAAAATATTTAAAAACTATTTTTAAAAGCTACAAACTTACCTGGTAGTATAAACAATTTGAGGCCCTTTCAAATTACAAACCACTTGGCACATCTTGTAGAATTTTACCATGAGTTCCTATATTTTATATATAAATACGTCATTCTTCTTGACTCTCTAACAAGTGAATGACAGAAATATGTTAGGTACGCCATCTGCATAGTTTGATAGTTCGTATTTGTGCATCGTTGCTTTCTCAACCCCTTAAATACCGCTCCCAGTACGTTGACTAGTAAGTAGGTATACATATCTGCCAAAACAATGTCCCGAATGTTGAAAGTTTGTGAGACAAGTCCCCTGAGCCCTAAGCGGGATGCCTAGGGCGGCAGGGGGTACGCGTGTGGCCGCCCCGATGATAAGCCCTTATATACCCGCCTCTCTCGGGAACTGCCAACAACTTCCAACGGACGTGAAGTTTCACTATTTCCACTGGATTTGCATACTGCTTCCAAGAAATTAGACATTCAAATTAGAATTTTCGAAATAGAGAAAAAACCAGCTGGTTAAACATGAAAAAGTCCATGTTTTTCTTGTGGAAATTAGGTTTTGTACTTTTCATTTGAGGAAAAGGAATTTTATTTGACAGATAAAAGACTTAAAAACTTTATGGAAAGTAAGAAGAATTGCTTTAGAATATATTAATGACCTGCAATCCGATTGGTCTGATCGATAGAATAAATTTTATTTGATTTAAAAAATTTATTGAACTTTTAGAAACACTTGACGAGCTTTCAAAAATATTTAAGACCCAAGAGCAGAGCTTATATGGGGTAAGGGACAGTTATAATTATTAGTTGCTGTGGTACTGATGATTGATCTACTTTACAACACCACTACCAATGCGATTAATGAATATAAATCAATGGAGTACATTTTCAACAAAATCTAATATTATGCTATCAAAATTGGATAACAACATTTTCCCAGTTTATGGATGTAACAGATAAATAGTTTATGTGATACATGCACTAATCCTATTTTCGTTTTGAAGCAGATTCAGCTTTCGAGTAATTATTGAGAACAACAGACGCAGCTTTCCAGTTAAGTCGGACTGTAGTCATGCGAGTATTGTTTCATCTTCGGTTTGGCGAGAAGAGGCGGCGGCGAAAATCGAGTCGAGCTGAAGGCGGCTTGCGGTGGCGGCATACAAGCTGTTGGCTCTAGGTCCTCCGAAGCGAATGGAGCGTTGGGCTAAAATGAAATTGGCTTTGTCTTGAGAATGAGATTTATGTCCGAAACCGGATGGAAATTTCGTATTTTAAGTGGGTCAGTCAATCTTGCGCCCACTAAACATGGCACTAACTTTACATTGAAATATTTCGGGTTGTTGCAGGCAAATTCTGACCTTAATCCCGTACTGTATTAACTAAATAATATAGGATGATGCGATACAAAAACTCTATACTCCTTAAATCTAACAGTGTTAGTAGAGAAAAAATATTCCGAAGAAAATAAACAAGGAGTGTTGGGATTTCAAACCTTTTGTTGGAATCCAAATCGTATCTAGCCAATTTTTTGAGCTAGTGACGTAGTGGACTGTATTTATAGTTTGACACTGATTTGAAATAAATACGTTACTTTAACTTTATATTAACATTTTACTTGTAACTTAACTACGTATGCATTTGTTCTAACTAATAGCCTTTGTGTAGTTGAATGCAGAGCCGGACTGTGGGCGTGGCGAAGGTGGCATTTGCCACGGGCGCAAACGATCTAGGGGCGCAAAATTTGAAATATGTTATTTAAAATAAAGACTTTTTTGACTACAAGCTCTATGTTTCAGAGTGGCGTATGTACCAGTTGTACAACGTTAGTGATAAGTAGTTAATGCTACCAAAGATTACGGAACAAAATCCCAGAAAATAGCGTGTACTGGTTTTTTTGTCGTGTGTCGTGTTCGTGATCAGGTAATTTTAATCGAGCACACCACTTTCATTATATAGATTAAATTAGAAAACACATCATAGCCAACATACAGAAAGCCACATATTTTTCAATTTTGTTTGATCGTACACCAGATGTTTCACATGTAGAACAGATGATTCAAATTTGCAGATACGTTGAAATTGACTTCAATAAGTGTACTATTAATATTGGAGAAAGTTTTCTCGATTTTATAACAACTAATGAACATACTGGAGAAGCTCTTGCCAAACTGATCGAGGAAAAACTGAAAAAGGATGGATTAGAAATGTCAGAGGTCAATCTTATGATAATGCTGGAAATATGGCGGCAAATACGTATAAAGGTATCCAAACTAGGATTTTAAAGAACAATGAATTCACAAGATTCATTCCCTGCTCAGCACATAATCTGAACTTAGTTGGAGTTCATGCTGCCCAGGTTTCACCTAAAATAAATACTTTTTTTGGAACAGTTCAGCAAGTGTTCAACTTCTTTGTGAGTTCGACTATGAGATGGGATTCACTCAGAAAGAAATTGAAAGTAAGTCTCAAGGGATCTAGTGACACAAGATGATCCACCAAATATAATTCCGTTCATGCTTTACGAACGCAACTGAAAATTGTAATGAATATTCTAGAAGAAATGTCTAATGGTAGTAATAATTGGAATAGAGATACATCTTTTCTAGTTTTCTTATTGTTCTGGGATGAAGTTCTTCTAAAAACTAATAAAATTAATCTTGCACTACAGAACCGAAGATTAGATGTTGGGGATGGTGCAAGAATGATAAAAAGGACTATCTTATGAAATTCGTAATTATAGATCTGATTTCTTCGAGTCTCTATTAGAGTCTTCAAAATTATTCGCTGAACCAACTTTTGGAGAGGAGAGAAAACGTAAAATTAAAATAATGTCAGGAGAAGAAGCTAATGATGAGGCGTTCATTATGGATCAGAAATTTTCAATAAAATAATTTTTTTACAAAATTCGGGTTTCGAAAATTATTTTCATTTCTTTTATTAATATCTTCTTCAACTTCTTTTATATATTTTTTTAATTCTCTTCTTGTCCTTAGGTTTTCTTCTTCAGCTATTTCCATATTTTCTTTTAGTTTGTCTTCCATGTTTTTCTCCAATATTATTATTATGATTATTTATATTATTATGATTATTTGTTATTCCACTTCTTTCTATTCTTTTAATTTCCTTTTCTGTGTGTTCTGACTTTGTTTCTTGTACTGTTATCTTCTGTTCTATTTTCTTAGCCATTTTTCTAGACTATCTTCCATTTTCTTAGCCATATTTGTAGTGACGTTTTCACGTTTCTACATTTTATGACACATAATGACAGTTGGTTAGTTTTTATTTATAACCTCACTTACAAATTTCTGGCATAGAACAATCAGCAGCAAGGCATCGTTCCAAGTTCATCTCTCCGTTTCCCTCGTCCCAAGATCGAAATTCATCACCCAGCGACGAGGGAACAAATGAATTGTTTATAATTCATTATTATATTTTTATTTTGATACATGTACATTTTTAGCCTTCAACATATATTTATACATCTTAAAATTTAATCATCTGCAACAAATCGTTAAGAGATCTTATAGAATCAATCTACTCGTAGTATTCGGTCATGGACGCTCAAATACAAATGCCAACCGAATATTATAATATTTTCTTGAATATTTTCTTCCATACTTTTCATCATTTTTCCCAACTCTTCTTTCTCTTGTTGCCTTCCTTCCCCTAGTCTTCTTAATTCCATTAAGACCATCATTGTTCCATCATTCTCTTCTTCTTTCTTTTCTTCGATATCAATTGTCTGTTAATCTTTATCTTCAATTTCTTCTTGATCTCCTGTACTTGAATTTTCCATATTTTCTTCAATAATATGTTCTACAATTTTCAACACTTCCTGACAAATGTTGCTTTGGCATGTATTTAATTAATTATAGTATACATTTTTAATAAAATTTGCTGAAACACTCTTTATAAATTTTTCTCTTCGGTGATACGTTTCCCTTGTTGTATTTAATTTATGATTAAAGCAGCAATTTCTGACTACAGATCAAATCACTAAGTCGATGGCGGAACTGAATGGTTTCCGGTCCCCTTTCCCCACTCCTACCTATTAAGGCATCAGCCAGAAATTTTTATAAAAAAGTAATTGGAACATAGCGATACATTTCCGATGTTGTACGTACCCTGCTCCAGAAATTTCATTTTAAACTTAGATTGCTCCAGATTTCAGAGATGATTGATTGAAACACTTTCCTCCAGGGAATGCCAGATTGAAATATTTATGGAATATAAACTTTTTATGTCTTATTAAAAGTTTTGCGATAAATAAAAGCCGAACAACGATCTTGGGTGTGGGAAAAACGGGAAGAACGTGTGTTAGGAAAAGTTTCTATACTCTTACAATCGCCCGCCGAAAAATAAAATCTAGGAAGTGTAACTAAAAGTTTTTATGGATATAATAAATGATTTCTTTTTGGTGTTAAATTGGCAAAGATTTCAGAAACTGTATAATGGGTGACACAAGCAGTTGGATATATAGATAAGAAAGTCTATTTTTGAGCTAGAAGTGAGAATTTTCCTATTCTTGTCTAAAAAAAACTACTTGAATTCACTTGATTTAAATGATTTCCTGTTTTAGGAATGGGTGTACAGCTTATCTATTTTCATTTGCAGAACAAATGCCAAATCCAATCAAGTACATCTGGGATTTTTTTTTTATATTTCTGCAATTGAAAATGGATAAACTATACCTTCTGCAGTTTCCGCAAGTGTGATTTCTTCTGATATTTGATCATCAAATAAAAGATCACATTTTGTGCGTCTGTAGAGGTTCTCTAGAGGTGCTATTGGTCTTTTAATTATGATGGCTTTCCGCAAGGTCTTTTTCTTTAAATTTTTAAATTTAAATTCGTCTATCTTTTCTTCTAGCTCTTAATCTTTATTTAACTAACTCTTTTTTTCCAAAACAACCCTTGTGAGACGTTTATGTTCAACTAATATTGAATATTTCGTTAAAATCAGTGTGCCACATCTTAAAATGTATTTTGTGCCCTCTCAATCTTAATTATACCTAATAAGAAGTGGTCTGTCCCTACACCCCTATTTCGTAAAGCTTTTAAGGTACTCACTCATAATTGATTTAACAGCATAATATCTTGTCTGCGCTTCGAGAAAATTACTAATTACTTATAGACCGAGTAGATGCCACAACAGTGGAGCATCTATCGTTGAACAGAGTAAGCCAAAAATGAGGAAGTAAAGTGAAATTAATATGTATAATGAAGAGGGTGAGGAGTTTGAACAGCAACTGTAATTCTTAGGTTTTGGGTCATTTTTAAATATAAGAATGGATGCTAAAGCTATACCTTTCGATCACGTAGTTTTGTTTATTTTTTGGATAGTGTGAATAACCTCCTGTAGTGACAATATAAAATTCTTCGCCAAATTATTTATTGAAAGAGCAAAATGGGAGAGAAAATTTTTTTTCGTGAATTTATGGTATATAAAAAGCCCGTAAAAATAATATAAAAACGGTATCTGCCAGCGAGACATTAAATTAGAATTTGAATTTGAAATTTGTTGAAAAAAAAGGAAAACACGCTACCTTCTTAATATGATCAAACAAATAGAAGAAGCGAGCATATAAGGAGAGTTTGCAAATTTAAAATGTTTTTTAAATATCAAGGATTTCGGTTATTGACGTAGTAGAAAATTGGGAGTAAAATTGGTTAATCCTAATCTACCGAACAACGTGGATATAATTAGCGATTTTGTTTTTTGCTAAAATGAGCTCTATTTTCCTACTAGAACATAAACAATTTTAATTATTTCTCTATACAGGGTGTTCGGTAAATAAGTCTCGTAACTTCAACCGTTGATACTATCTATGTCTTATGACATGATTTTTACAAAATTTAACAATAATTACAAAAGTTTTAAAACTTTACTTTTCATAGCACACCCCATCCAATTATCCCGTATCTAAAATGGCTTTCAACCAAACAACAATATAAAGTCTTCAGATAATTTGAAGGTATGCATGTTTTCAAATATTTGAATTGGTATAAGATGATTTGCAATTTTAATTAATAATATATGTATGTGGTCTTTCCATTTCAAATTGCAGTCAAAAATAATTCCTAAATATTTTACTTTCGTTAAAGGATTTATGGCATATGTTGAGTCATTAACATTAATTGTCAATGGTTCAAAATTGGGAGTATTAGTATTTGTACAAGAAAAGGGTCAAAATTCTGTTTTGTTGAAATTAATAGTAAGTAGTTTGCTGTCGAACCAGCATTTTATTTTGCAAGGTCAGTTTCAACTTTATTTTCGAGGCTGGGCCATGTAGCGTCGCTGTAAAATATGGCGGTATCATCGGCGAATCCTATAATATCGCCAGTTTCTTGTAATCAAAATAGATTATTAATGTAAATAGTAAATAATATGGGTCCTAAGATTATACCTTGTGGAACTCCATATTCAATATGTTTAGAATCACTTGTTACTTTACCAATTTTAACTACTTGGCCTCGGTTAGATAAATAACTTTTAAATAATTTAAGGCATTCATTTCTGATACCAATATCTTCCAACGATTCTAATAGCATATTACTATTTACTGTATCGAAGGATTTGGCTAAGTCTAGGAAAACACAAAGACATGGTTTGCTCTCATTTAACACTTTATGTATTTTGTTTGTCAATTCTAAAACTGCAACTTGATTTGCCCTCCTTAAATCCAAACTGACGTTCTGGTATTACATTATTTTCTTTAATGAAGAAGTTGAGTCTATTTTTTAATAAGGTTTCAAATATTTTAGAGGTGTGTGTTGTTCGAAATCGAACATCTACGCCCATGGGAATAAAAGGAAATAAAAATAATATTCAAATAAAATAAAAATAAAAGAAGCCAAAGCACGCTTATGTGTCTACCTTGAAACAAAATCAACAGTTATCCAAAATCAAGCATAGCAACAATATGACGTCAAAAAGCCGTTACATCACGTGTCGTAAAAACAAAGCTACCGCGCAGAAACAAATTAACGAGTAAACAAGTTGCCGACAATCAAGGGTATCGGATTACACTACGTCGCCGCGCTTTGGCGGTACGCTCCTTTAAACATACCGCACCCCTTTCGGCACGACGGCAATAGCCAGGTCGACATAAAAAACTCACATCTATAAGACCGCGAACAAGGCCCAAAGGTTGGCTAGATAATCAGGGTAGCAACGAAAATGGACTTGTCCAACGGCTTGCATTCAAAAAGATCAGAGTTATAGAATCAGTAGAAACTTTTCTCTCCGAGTGAATAGGTCGATGGACCTTTTACTCGTAATTAAATACAGTAGAACATAATTTCTCCTGAACGTCATTTCGACGGCTTCAGTATTTATGCGACACTTCGTGTCCACCATAAAAAACTTGCATAATGTAGAAATCCATACCTTTCTTAATCACAAACGTTTCTTGAGCAATTGCACTAGAGTTAGAAATAATTCTTAACTATATAATATTGTTAAAAGTGTTATCAAAAGTAGTTGTTAATAGAAAATTACAAATCAATCAGTGCATTCTTTTATTACAATTCTTCGTAAATTCTAAAACCAACTAAGGACCTACAAAACTACAGTCCACATCTTTATTGCTAGCTTAAGCTACAATAAGCTGGAGCAGACGCATCTACAGGGTGTCGTCTAAGAAGTTTGGGTCTCCAAATACATAATAAAAATTGGATCCGCCCAAAACATGTGTGATGAGAGAAATCGGCCTATAATTAGATACTTCAGCTTTATCATAGTTAGTAAGGGTTGGAAAATGGACAGAGTATTTAGTATTTTGGGCACCATCTCCCTACCTACTGCTTAAACTTTTATAGAAAAAAAATGTATCCATTTTCCATGAATATTTACAACTCTCGAGCAAAGAAAAATTTCCTATAGATATGATCATGTAAAAAGAAATCGCCAATAAAAATTTTTACAGTTGCAGATCTCTAATATGTCTAAATCGCAAATTCGATAATTTATATCTTTTGATGCGGGTCTTTTACCACTCTCTTGTACACGTTTCTGCAAATCTGGACACTTTCTCATCGATAAAATTTTTATTTCCCTCGTAAAATAAACTTTTAGTGCCGGTTTATTTGATTCGCTTTTTGCAATTATTCTCTGGAGGGCCATCTTTTCTCGACCAACGCGAGTATATTCAGCTTGAAATATTATGTATTTCTCGAAGGTCTTCCAGTTTTTAAACAACTTATTTCCGACATCGCAGCTTTAATAGCTATTTTATTTTATTATAGATAATGAAATAGAGCTCTGAGGACAAGTTTGCTAGAATGTATTATTTTTTTTTATTTTCTTGTTAACGCGTTTATTTAGTTATAATTATTTCATTTAAAAAAGCTACAGAATATACTAAATTTACTTATTCGTTGCTTCTTGTATCTATCTATACACATCTATTTTTAATTTTTCTATCAATGGTCAGCACTACACTGCATTTTTCTTTTCTGTATATGTAGCGCGCTCATATTCATTTGCAAACAAACAATTCACAGTGACCGTTACATGAGCTTAAGGCTCGAGTCGATCCGTTAGTATTCGGGATAGATAGTCCAAAGAGTTTCCGGTAATTTGAATAGAGCGCGAAGTGTAAACGAATAAAAACCGGTTGTTTAAATATAGCGGGAAGATTAATTCTACATTTCAACACATAGCTGATACAAAACCCGCTTATTTGCGAAATTTACAACTCAAAAGCACTCAGGTAGGTCGAAAAACGTTAGAACACTGAACAATTAAAACAATGCATTCGACACGGTATTTAAAACAGACCCGTTGGTATTTATCAACGAGCCTTTGCTTGTTTAAGGACCAGGTTTCAGGAGTTCTACGAACGAGACGGTGAACATTTGAACGATATTTTGTTTAAACATTAACATCTACATGTCTTGTGGTTTTAAATTTTTAGTTTTTCTAAAACTAAAACTAAAATCCATTTTGAAATACCGAATTTTTTATTTGTTCCCCGTATATTTCTCTCTCTAATCAAATATCGGTACAGTTAAAATCGACTTTGAAAAGTCTTTCAAATTTTACAAGAGGCACTTTACAAGACCTTTCTACTCCCTTGTATCTTCTCCGTTCATCCCCCTCCTTCGTCCTGCTACCCTATCTCGGTAATTTAATTTCGATGTGAGAGAGCATTCTCTTTTGTGTCTATAGATCGAATCTGGTAATTCGATAACAGGACTAATGTCGAATATGAACGCTAATGTACCAATTACGTTGAGATGTGCTCAGGCTTCTTTTCCTCGTTATGTGCTCCAATCTATTTAATTTTGATTGTTTTTTAGTCAAGAGCAATCGCACAATAAAAGTAAAGTAAATTTATTCGCAAGTAAAAAAATTAAGTGGATAACTGGGAATTACAAAGTTGGGAAATTAAAGAATTAAACAAAAGATAGAAGAATGCTACATGGATTTTTTGTTGAATCTACAGTGCCCTGTCAGGAGACCAACCATGAATCTGGTTGATCGCCTATTCCAATGAACTCTTTGGCCTGTCTCATTCCGGACGCCTTGTTCCACCATTCTCGAGATTGCTTTTTCATCCAGGTACTGATATATGTTTTTCTCAGTGCTTTCGCTATGCCACAAAAAGGTTCTGGACCAATCGGGGCATATCCTGTCTCTTTTCGGGCTAGTGAGTCAGCCTTTTCATTGCCCTTGTAACTTGTGTGGCCAGGTACCCAGGCTAAAGACAATCTGTTTTGACTGCCCAACTCTTGTAGTGTTTTTAGGCAAACCCATACAAGTTTGGAATTAACTTGCATAGAGCTGATTGTTTTTATAGCCGCTTGGCTGTCAGAGTATATGACCATGGTCTTTTCCTTAAACTATTGCCTTACTAACTTTTCTGCACAGTGACGTATTGCTGCAACTTTTGCCTGGAATATCATCACTTGTTTTCCTAAGCTCAGTGAGACTCTTGTATTTGGCTTGGCTATGTAAATTCCTGCTCCTACACCTTCCTCGGTTTTTGAGCCGTCTGTGTAACATGCTACATGTATACAAAAGCACTAAATTAAAAATATAAACAAAGTTAATAAGATCCAGTACTAGTAATGAGAAAAGCTGAAAGAAGATAACAAACTCTGAGACAAATAAAATATTTGATGAAAGAGTGAAGGATACCAATAAAGTAGACAAGAAAACAACAATATTTAACCAAAGAATAAAGCTAGAATAGTCTGGCCACCATCCCCAATAGAAGATATGTCAAAGAACTTAAACGAGCGACTACAAAATCAAAATATTCATTTACAGTATTTAAATATGAATTATAACAAGTTAACTCCCCGTGGAGGGATCAACCTATGAAGGGTAATTTTGAATCTATTCATCGAGCTCTACAAGATGGAATATAAAAAAATGACGAACTGTTAAAATTTCGTATTTTGTCCAAAAAAGTATGTCAAAAAATGGTTTGGTTAAAAAGATATTACTTTAAAATTATATTACGTTTTCTAATACTGACGTGAATAGTCACAACTTTCTAAAAATTAAAGAATTTATTAAAGTATTTAAGATCACGAAGTAGAAACGAAAGAAGATGAAAATATTAAATATTTGGATAATAATATCTGCATATTTGCGCAGACAACACTTCTATTAAAAACAATAAAAAATTCTTTTAACCAAAGGTACTAAAAATAAATAATTAAATCTACTCTGAACGAAATCTACTGTTTAAATTCCATTTTGTTTGAGTTACCATTTATAGCTGTAAATAAATCATGGCCCTTTTAAAAATAGCAGTGTTTGATACATTTTTAATGCATAAAAACATGCCCGCTAATTTTATATACTCCAACAGCAATTTGTATGCACCGGAAACATGTTATCTTTATCTCAACAGCAGTATAGACAACAAAATAGACGAAAACCTTCAGCAATCGGAAAACTATCCTCATCCTAATGGACGTTGATACGTTTTACGTGTTACGGTTACCGTAATCCAAGCGCAAGGGAACTGGAACAGATGTGTAGAGTTCGAGGAATTTTAGGATATTCCATGGAGATTTTGATGTATTAGACAAGAACAAACATAGTTGAAATCTTTTTATTTTATGTAACAAATAATAATTATAGTATTCGTGCGTAATTCTATATATAATGTTAATAATTTTAACAAATCCTTAGATGTGCTACCATCTATGTTTAGAAGAGAGTTTTGACACTTTACAAAGCAACGATTGCCAACGTATTGGGTGTTGCATACACTCAATTTGCATTGTGTGTTGCAAAGTTTTTATTTGACTCATTCTAGTCAAGAAGTCACCCTCTTCTTCGTATCCTTTTAATTTTAACAAGTTCGAAACGTCTAACAGAACAATTACAATGACTGAAAATACTCTCCACATATTTACAATTGTTTATGCCTGGAAATAGGAGCAATTGGCACAGACAGAGCTTACCAACATTTATAACTTTCAAAAGTACGCGTTTAAACAGTTGTATGAATTTGCATGCTTCGTCAATACAGGAATTGTTATTGCTCTAGGGATGAGCAATCAACCACCTATAATGAAAATTTCATTTGTTTAAATATACTATGTAATAATTCTTTTATATTTAAACATATTGTAGTTCTGAAAAGAACTGTTTTTTTTTTGTGTTTAATTGAAGAAGTTTTGCGTCTTTAAGCTCGTTCTCCACGAATTCTTCGTGCCAATTTATCTTTGGGTATAATTGTAACCCGCGTGGCGTGGATGACACACAAATTGCTATCGCTGGCTTCTTGAAAAGCTCTGACAGCGGAACTCTGAACACGCAAGTCGGTTTTAAAATCTTGAGCAATTTCTCGCACCAAACGTTGGAACGGTAGAAGGAATGAGGTAGAAGTCTACAGTATGGGTAAATCTTTTATAAATACTGAAATATTTCATAGCCATCCTCAAGAAAGGAGTATATTTCTGTAAACCACCTGGATTTCGAACATCCAAAGTCACACATCTATTCTATATCGATGATCTTATACAATAATAAGCGAGTGAATTGAATTTGGTTTGGGTAGACCAACTAAAATGCTAAAGCAGGTATTTTACGACGCTACAAAGCTATTATTGGTTTTTTCTTAGTATAACGATTTCTCAGAAACTGATTAAAGTTTGCAGCTTTAATGCCAAATATTGTCGAAAGAGGCTATTGGTCTAAATATCGTCGCTTCATTCTCGCGGCTCTTCAAGCATCACTGACTCTCTGTTTACTTAAAACTATACTGTAATCTAGTTTTAAACGCGGCATATGCGAGAACATGGCCAACAACAACTTCTGAATATTCCTAAATTAATGAAACTGTTGAACGATAGAATAGGCCAGGCACAAAAGGCATGAAGGCATCATCTATTGTACTCGTATAAGCTTTAATTTTTTCGAATCGGTTGATTATTTAAATTTTTACTCTATCGATTTTTCTTTACTTTAGCTTCTCAAGTGGTTGTTGAGACTGCAGACAGATCTAGTTAAAAAATATATTATTAATTTTTTTTCTTCAGTAGATTTTGTCTTCTTATTTTTTCAATTCATATTTAGCATCATTCCTTTTTATCTTTTCCATTTAAATATTTACTGATTTACTTTATGCTGATTCTATAGTAAGAACTGGAGATACAGTATCCTCAATTTATCAGCTTTAAAATGCGTGTCCTTTGATACTACAAGAAAAACATGATCCTTTAAGCGTAAACTCATCCTATTGGTTGGATAGTGCGCAGTCTGTGAGTGCACATGTTTTTAATTTTTGGTTTATACTCTTTCCACTCTGGCACCCGAGCTATCAAATAAAGAAGAACACCGGATAGTCCGCTGCATTATACCTCCTGCTCGTACTATACCATTTTGCATAGTTTATACTATAAATGAAACATACTTATTGGACAATATAGTGCTTTTAGTGCTTTGCTATATTCAATGTTTAACACTACACGTGGACTGGGCTAAGAGTCACTGTTTGCCTTGTTCCACTCTGATGAATTAAATATCACTTAACAACTTTACTGTGTGCACCAATTTACATAATACAAGCGATTATAAATTAATGTTTTTGCTCTGGTTTTTGTTTTGGCACCACCTCCATAGAATGACCGCTCCGTTACAGTTAACCTGGATACCTCTTCCGAATTTGCAAATAAAAAGCCGAGCAAAAGTTTAAAGATATTCAGAAAAACCAAAAACTTTTATTTTGAATCAACGTTCATCGTATAGATACATTTACATGGGACAGTAGCACAAGTTCCAGATCTATCGGGCTATGGGCGCTAAAGTTTGGGAAAGAAAAAAAGCTTCAAAAAATATACAGAGGTAAGAATGGAGAGGAATTTTACAAAGGACGCGGAATTCTGGGGCAGGTAAAAGGATAACGATTAAGATTGCTATGCACTAGGATAACAAACCAATATAGCATGGAAGAAAAGACGTGGAAGATCTACTCAAAATTTCATAAAACGTAACCAAAATTAAATAAACCTTAGTAATCTTAGTATAGAGCATCATGTAAATAATTTAAAATCTTTTATTAATATAAAATTTTATTAAGAATGCAGCTTTAAAAAATATTTCCAGTAAATTTCCAAAAAGATTGAAAGAGTTTTCCATTGACAAACTCTTTTACTAAACTATTTCACAAATTAGTTCTACAGTAGAATTAATGTACATATGTATGTAATCATGATTAGAATTAGGAACTAAGTTTTTTCGTAACATACTACCTATTATATATGCACCCATAAGTATGTAGGTATTAATTTTAAATCTGAAACACAGGTGATACTACAAACTTAATTATTTATGGTACAATTAAAATATAAATTGCAATTTTGTTACACAGTACGAGTATTGTTTGAAATCTTTGTTAACTCATTGATAACGTTGGGTGTAGGTAAATCATTAATGTTGTTGATGGGACCAGCTATAGAGTGAGAAACTCGAGGAGTGGCTACAGAATCTTCTGTTTTCTGTTTTTTAGCTGGAGGTTCTGAGGTGTCACTTCTAAGGGTGTTTATGATGTTGGAATAATGCTTCATTGAGTTGGCTGAACTGTGGCCAGTAATTTTAATTAATTGTTGTTCACCGACCCCTGCTTCAGCCAGGTTACTGACTGTTGTCGACCGCATAGAGTGGTTTGTTATTTTTATCTCTTTTGTATTTAATCCTGCCTTCTCTGCTGCTTCCTTAATTCGTTTTTTCACACTGGAGTGTTTTTGTACCATCCACTTGATTGTTCTTTGTTCCATGATGGGTTTACTATTAAGAATAATCTATCAGTTGTTATTCTATATGAACGTTTAACCTTAAGAATTTTAAAAAAACAGACTGGACAAAAGGTAGGGTTCTTCGTATTGGGGACCAGCCATTTAATATCGGCAATTTTTTTTCTCCACCCTGGGCCGTTTTATTGAAGAGAGGATTATATTCTACTCTTCCTAAAAAGTAGGATTTTTGAAAATCAGTTATTTAAAAAAATATGTAACTATGTTATCTACCTGTTTTAATTTCAGAATTATCCACGTCCTCTTTAAAATAATGAAATCTGCAATTGACTGCTTCTCCACCTCTCCAGGCAAGTTCTACTGAAGCGATATGGTAAAATTTTCGCTGGAGTCCCGCCGGAGTGTCTTCGTCTCATAATAAAACCATTGCGTAGTATTCTTCCAATTTTAATGAAGGAGAGCTCGATTTACTTTTATTGGCGCACATCTGCAAATTCCTTCGTTTCGCATTACGAGCTTCCCTACTAGACTTGATAATATCTTTAAATGGATCAAAAATTATTTTCCACTTCATAAAATACATCTCTTGCATTTTTTTTGCAACGGTGTTCCACATTGTCTTCACAACTAGTTCTTTGTAATTTTCACCGTTTTCTTTCTTCATATTCCTCCTCGCCCAATATTTCAGGATTAGGTTTAGTTGCTCTAAACTTGTAGTTTCCAAAAGCTCGTATTTCTTTGCCTTGCAGAATTCCGTAAACTGTTTCGATATTGACGTAGGTATGGGTTTTAACGGTATTGTACACTTTTCTTAATCGCCAGATCAATATTAGTCATAGAATCACTTCCAAAGCGACTCATTTTCACTATATAAGCTGACTAGCACTGTGTAAAAACAATATTACAAAATATATTGACAATAAAATCAGAAAAATTGTTTAGCATTGTTTTGTGGTATCCTAGGAGACCATAATAATAACAGCTGTCAAGTTTTTCCGCATGTCAACTCTAAAAAACTGATGACAGGAGCTGCCATACAGTTTTTTCAACTAGATTGGTGATTGGTGGAAATTAAGACGAGGGAAATAATCGACAGTAATATCCCAAGACTTTGACAAATAGCCGACTATTTTTATTGCATCTAAATTTCGAGTTTATTTTAGGATCAATTCGTCGAGACTTAATTTTGGCATTAATAATCTGAATAACTCCCGAGAGCTTTAGCTCGAGGGAGTTATTCTTTGATTATTAATGCCAAAATTGTTGAGACAAATTGTAAAATATACGAGAAATTTAGTAGCAATAAAAATAGTAGCTAATTTGTCAAGGTCGCGTTATATTTAATAAGATTATTTCCCGAGCCAAAAAAAATTCTGTAAATAAGTATAAATACCGCCCTTCAGGTGAATATTGAGGACGATGATCAAATAGCCGAATATTTACCACCAATGTGAATTTTGTTTTGATTGGCTGCGTCAAATCAGTTTCCAAGTACGTGATTGGTTAAAAATTGATATTTGACAGGCAAGGGAAATAATCAACTTAAAAATAGTTATACCACATTGTTACAAATGATGTAAAGTAAGCTTCAATCATTTTATGTTTCAATTTTTTCCTAAGGCAGATAGAGAGGTGATAAAAGTATGAGTCTATGAGATAAATAATATGAGTTTGAAACAAAAATAATACAGAGTAAGCTCGAAAAAAAATAATACTAAATTTTAATTTGAAAGTGCCTGAAAAGTACCTGTTGGAAATATTTTTGGCACGCCGTTAGTGCATATACCTTCTCACTCTTTTCCGTTTTTTTTGCCACGTGCTGAGACTGTCCGATTAAATTATCGTCGCCGGATGTTGCTTGCACAATTTTCCGCGTTTTTTGTGGTCGCCCCTCTCGGATGACAGCGATTTCCGAAATTCTAATTTTTCGTGACAAGAAATAACGGGATTATCTCATCCATTACAATCTCCCTGTTCACAGTTGTTTCGTTTCATAAAACTCTCTAAAGTTTTGGTTAAAACTTCATTTGTAGGTGTAGATAGCTGAAAAAATAAAGTTATTAGAGAAACTAAAAAATCAAAGTAGTTTTCATGGAACTGTTTTCGCTTAATATTGATGAAAAATAGTTTTCTTATAAGGCTTGAAAGAAAACGAGGTACATGTTAAGTGATTTAAAAATTAATATCAAAATCTTTGAAATACACAGGAATATGCATATATTATCGCGTGTACACACTGCTTCTAGTATTTCTAGATCTTTTTTTCATGGAGCATCAATCCCATCCTTACTTTATCCTATTTTCTTTCTTTCTTCCCTCTTCCCTTTATTCAACTTTCTATATCAATATAAATACTAACCACTTTTGTCGTTGCTGCTTTATTTTTTCAAAATATCCCCTCCAAGTTCCAGTCTCCAAATTCAGTTTAAGACAAATGAAATTTTGAAGTTTTGAAATAGTTCCTTTAATTTTTTTGTGGGATATTAAACCTATCCCAGATATATTTAATCGTTTATTTGAAATGTTTTCAAAAAAAGCAATTAACAAATTGATAAACACCACTTTACTAAGTAATTCCAATAAATAATTAAATGTTTATTCGCTTTTGGAATTTCAACGGATTTCAAATATAAAGTAAATTCATGAATTTTGAATAAATTGTGCAGACTGAACATGGCGGCTTCAGTCAAACTGCAAAACCGGTTACTGAATATACACATGACTTTATTCATCCAAGGCTAGGTTTACACAGGGTTAATTGAACGAACATGAAAGCAAATTAAGCTGGATTCGTTATTCCTTCTTATAACAATTCTTCCATTGTACTATTGTATTATTTTTTCTCTCCGCATCCTCAATATTTTCATGTTAATTTTATCATGTCCTGATGCTTTTTCTTACTTTTAGATTTTGGGTAACATCTACTAGTTCCGCTAGAGAAATTTCTTGTTCAATATTTACTGGACGATCTTTTTGTATCTTCCATTTTAACCTTTATTTTCTCCTTCTTCTCTATTATGTGAAAATATTTGTATTTATAATATTAAAAATGTTTTGTGTGCCATTTTTTCTTTTTTCTAGAGTGGTTTTGATAAAGCTTGAGTGGATTTCTATTTCTTACATCTAATAGTTATTATTTTATAAATAATTAAAAAATAAAGAAAGAAAAAAAGAAGAAATAATTACAAAAATCACCCAAAAATGTTTATTTTGTCTATGATTCAGAAACTCATTTATTTGTTATTGTTTTTACTTTTTCATTTGCTTTTTTTTCCCAAATTTGAGTGATCAAGTTGAAGTATTAGAAACCCAAGTCGAAAAAATGGCTGGTTCTAATTTTTTCCTCTTGGCTTTGGGAATTTTTTATATCGAAAAGTA
This sequence comes from Crepidodera aurea, assembly GCA_949320105.2. Classification (NCBI taxonomy): domain Eukaryota; kingdom Metazoa; phylum Arthropoda; class Insecta; order Coleoptera; family Chrysomelidae; genus Crepidodera; species Crepidodera aurea. Next base: position 92,066,476 of record OX439472.1, read on the forward strand.
AAAGTTGTATTTAAAAACACTTCTTATAGACATCGTGATCTTTTATTCAAACCAAATACATAAATTAACTGACAAAACCCCATTGTCATTACATTTCTGTGTAAACGTACCCGTAGTTCATGAAGGAGCGAAATTTCACGGTTAAATTCACGAATTCAACCAGAAATTATTAACGTAATCTCGGGATGAGCAGTCAAAATCTCTTCTTGTTCCTGTTTTAAATTTACACTTCAGCGTTCGACAAATCTACAATTTGGTTAAGCAAAACCGATGTTGTATGAATTATTTTACGAATAGTTGTGACATTTTCGGGATATAGATGGACATTTGTTGTTGATTCGAAGTATGGGGTTGTCATGTCGGATTTGGTATTCGAAAATATAATTTTTTTCACTGGTGCTCCCCTACTAACGATTGTAACTTCCATGTAACGCCAATGGAGTCTAGAATGGTCTAGAATATTCCCGAATGTAGTCAATAGTTGGTTTAGTTGTAAAATAATTCAGGAAAGTGAACTGTTATACATTTAGAAAAATAAGAATAATAAACTAAAGTCCAAGTAAAAAATAGTGGATTTTTAAGAAATCATTTTTTTTTTAAATAAAAATTAATATCCCAGAATAAAAATCATTTTTCTACGATCGTGCAAAAAGTTACTACTTTTTGCAATCTCAACTGTGTTAAAAGTAACTTACTTTGTTGCACTAGTGCAACAAATTGCTTTTGTACTCCGTAATTAGGAGTTAGATCTGAAGAAATCATTTTTTCCTTGTAATTTGAGTATACTTATAAACGTGGTAACTGTAGGACTTAGGTACCATTAAATAATATTCAAAACATTATTGTTTGGTATTAAAAAGAATCATTTTTTACTGTAGTTTTGATTAATCCAAATCTTGTTACTAACGAAAGCATATTCATAGTTAGCTATGGATGGCGTCTGACAGTAGCAGTTTACGTAATTCATCTCAAGTTGTCAATTTAAAATTATAATATTTTATTAGCTGTTAAAAATGTCTGATTCGAATAGTGAAGAAGAATATGTTTGTACTCCTCCAGATTTAATTCAAACAGCAAATGAAGCCACAGCAGATTTATTACCCGAAAAATCCAAAACAAAATTATGAAATTTGTTATAAACGCTTTACAGACTGGTGACACAAAGCGTGTTAAGAACATTAGTGAGAACGTCCTCCTAGCGTATTTGAAAGAAAAATCGAAGATACTAAAGCCATCGACCTTATAGTCACAACATTCAATGGTGAAGGCTGAAATTAATTCGAAAAAAGTAAATAACTAGTTTAATACAATTATCGTTAGTTTAAAGTTAAATTTTATTTTCGATCGTAGAAAAAACGTTGTATGCTACACGTGCAAAAATCATATTTGTTCCTAACATAGTTGTCAAAATCGTTGAATAATAGTGTTTTTTTTAATCTCACCAATTTTCTTATAAAATAAAATTTGTAAAACCTTTCAAGTCAAAAAAAGAAATAATAATTTTATTTAAATTTCCAAAAAGTAATTTTCTGTTGGAAAAATTGTAATTTTACATTTCTTTTTTACATACATTACATACATACTATTACTATAGCATATCAGAAATTTTTCTATATCTATGTTATTGCAGTTAAATTTGTGGAAAAACAATGAACAATGAAAGAATAGTAATAACGATAGCATATATAAGACCTAATGGAAAGAGGATGAGATGTAGACTAATGAAGAAGTGAGAGAAGTATTAAAGAAAGAAATTCTCATCGCTATGGATGTTAAAGCTTATGTATCTATGTAAAAGACAGCCAAAATAAGGAGGAGAATTAGTTAGCCATGGGCGGCATTTGGAAAACTCGCATATATCCTCAAAGAACCAAAGAATCTGAAACGGAAAATACACGATGCATGTGTACTACCACTTATATTGTACGGCTCGAGACAGTCACCATGACAAAGAAAAGTGCACAACAACTACGGGTGTGTCAACGTGCGATGCTGGGAATTAGCTTAAGAAATAGACAAAGTGAGTGACGTCATAGAACAAACTGCAAAAAACAAGTGGCGTTGGACCGGACACCGTTATGTAGTGGAGACCACGGAGAACAAAGAGAAGCAGAGGCAAACCCATGTTAAGATGGCGAGATGACATACAGAGAAGAGCGGGAAAGAACTGGACGCTCCCAGCATAAAACAGGTCAACATGGAAGGAAATGAAAGAGGCCTATGTCCAGGAGTGGATTAATACAGACTGATGAAGAAAGATGAATTTCTAAAATCGTGTACGTGATTTGGGCGGTTAGTACTGTAATGTATGAATGATCTTCAATTCAACATAAAATTCCTGTTAAATCGATACTACAGTTCCGATTAATTACTGGTAATTCCTGTAAAAAGTGAAGTTCGAAGCTTTGAATACATCTAGTTTGTTTATTAAACAGGAAATTCCTGTTAAATCAAAATTACAGTTCCGGTAAAAGTAAGGTAGTTCGTTAAAATAAGTGGAATATTCGAGTTAAATCACTGTAAATAGTACAGCATATTCCGGTTGTTTCTAGAGAAATTAAAAGACCGGAATCGTCACGTAAAATTAACAAATATTTCTGCTATCGTTTATATAAGCGGAATTTCTTGTAAACTTCGCCGAATTCCTGTTGTATATACTGGTAAATGTCTTTGAGTGTATTAACAAACGATATACGATATACGATATACATATACATAGGTACTTTTAGTAATTTCCTATAAATAGGACACCATGTTTAGTATTAGTTATAAGGTAGCAGGTACTGTAAACATATGTATTGATACTCCACATGTGTAGCAATACCATAGTGTGCTGTAGACATTACAAAGATTCAATTATATCCTATCGATGAAACACTGAAGTGATAAGTGGCACTGGATCCTATTGGAACAGAACAAAGCAGCGCATTCACATGGAAACGCTGGAAAGTGTGCCATCTACAATACCGTTAGATCCAGAGTGGCAAATGCGAAATGGAAATGTGAAACAAGCATCAAGATATAGGGAGAGAACTGTGGCTGCGTTAAGTGGGACATTGGAGTGTTATATCAACATGTAAAATGGTTTACGATGTACGAAATTTTGTAGTAAATAATAGATTTTAGTATTTTTTTTATTTCACGAAAACGTAGAACAGAAGTAAGAAAAAGAGCAAGCTTTGTACATTTTAAATAACTCCACATCTGATAAAAAATATTGGTTAAATCAAAATCAATATGTTTATGTGGATGCTAAATGAGAAACTGTAATTACCAACTTGTTAGGCTAATGAGCATGTGCCGGATTTAATGTACATCCAACCATTAATTTTAACGAGCCTATAATAAATATTCGTCAAGCTAGTTATGAGTTACATTTAGGGTATTTTACCTCAGTAAGTCTGGACGAGTTAATATAGATTTTTAACTGACTTAATTCGATTATAGTTTAAATAATACAATGCAAAAGTTATTTCGAACCGAGTTTTCTATACTTTTCCTAGATCTTTTACTAACAAAATATGGCGGTTCTTCACATACTATTTGGACATCAGTTCGTAGAGATGCTCATTAGCATAATTGTTTTGGTATATGCACACTTTCTGCTAATTATGCTCCCCATTTGCAATTATAATGTTTGTAATGTTTACCTTCATCTCCCAAACTCTCAATGGGTTTATTCATTTTTATTTTTGACGTTATTATTTCTAAAATTCATAAAATAGACCATATAATATTTGCATCAGGTAAATAGTCACATTTTATGAAGTAATATGAGTCAGACGGTGCCATACACTCGACAAGAATCTATAACTAGAACTGATGCACCTTACAAAGTATATAGATAGTTTTAGCATTATTTTTCGTTGCAATATACGTTTTAAACGTAGTTTCAAATGTTCATGGCACTATAAGAAGGCTGTAAAATAATTAAAATTACAGAAATGTATCCAATACCTGCACTAACTGCAGACAATTTACATTTCATTTGCATTTACAAAATTATGTTAGACCATTCAAGCTAATGAAGGTATTTAAATCACGTATCAAAGAATATGACTGCTGACTGAATAGTATATTCCAAAAGAGTAACAGACTGTACTTTATCCATGGCCACAGAAAGTAGGAATTGAATATAGTAAAATGAAACTTTAAACAAAATGAAATATTTAATCAGGCAAATTCAAACTAAATAAATAACACGTCGCGTAGAACTGTCAAACATGAAATTCATGGCTATCTAGGATGCGGACATGATATCCATAGCCCTACTTAATTTTATCCACGCCTCATAATACCAAAATATCTTACTGGGAGTAATCAAACTGCACAAAAGATGTGAAATAAGTTAATTCTTGGGAGCTGTGATTTTAACTTATTTCACATCTTTTGTATAGAAAAATTATTGTTAGAATTGAAGATCAGAAGTCCCCTCCCCAAACTGTAGAAATTGGGGTACCTCAAGGATCAATCTTAGATCCGCTGATATTTTTATTATACATGAATGATCTCTCTAAATATGTTAGCACTAATCATTTGATACTATATGCGGATGACCCCACATTAGCGATTGATGCTGAATCTCCAGATGAGCTAATCTTAAAGATGAATATTTTAATTTCTCTCTCTTTCCACTGGATTAAAACCACTTAGTTGTTAAAAAAGTTTTTTTATTGACGTTTCGGCTTTCCAGATCGAAAGCCGTTATCAAAATGATCGATCTGGAAAGCCGAAACGTCAATAAAAAAACTTTTTTAACAACTAAGTGGTTTTAATCCAGTGGAAAGAGAGAGAAATTAAAATACAAACCACAATGAGCTTCCGAAATGAATGAATATTTTATCAAAAGAATTTATCAGTTGGTGTGAACGGAATTCTCTGATAGTAAATTCGACAAAAACCATCCTTATGCATTTTTTTACAATGACAGATATTCCTGAAGATAGTAGTATCTCAGTTAAGGATATTGATGTTTCTTTTTCGAGTTCTACCAAATTCTTAGGTACCTACCTTGATAAGAATATGAGTTGGAGTACCAATATCAATCAGATTTGTAAAAAATTAAATAGCAGTTACTTTGCAATACTGCAGTTAAAAAATATGTTTATAACTGGGCAATTGATTAATATCTATTATGCAATAGTTATACTCCCATATTTCGTAATAACGTCATACTTTGGAGAGCTGCGGCAATGCCTCAAGGGTTTCCCAGAAAAGGATTATCCGTCTAATTTTTAATCTAGATTATAGACAAATGCAGAAATCATTTTAAAGATTTCGGTATCCTCATATTTTACTCTATTAACATTTACAAGTGCATTTATACACAAAAAGTATTTTTAATGATTTTAACCTTAATTCTGATTTCCACGATTGACCGACCAGGTCTGGCAAGCTTATCCGGCCTCCTCAGTATTTTAAAAAAGTCCTGTCTATAAAGGAATTCAATTCCTAAATCATTTACTTACCTGTATAAAATATGAGAGAAATTTCAATTATTTCAAACGAAAACCTAAAAAAATTTTAATTGTAGAATGTAGAATTTCTGATGTACCAGTTTTTAAACAAACGATTTTAATTTAACTAGCTTGCATGTAAGTAATTCTGGTGTATGCTGTTTAATGTAAAATCTGTTATGACCTGTCCTATATCATGTATATGATCAAAAAGGATGAATAAAGTATTATTATTATTTTTATTTACAGCTAGGTGTTACCGAATGAACATTCTGGACATTAGAGTAAGAATGAAATACGTATAAAATACATAAGAGACAAGTGTTTCAGAATTTTCTTTCAATCTCAAGAGCGAGAATGTTTCTTTTCTGTTATTATAAGCGGTTTCAGAATAACTACATTCAGTAGTGACCGTGGAGAAAAAGTTTTCCATATGGTGAAGACTTAAATGGACATACTGTATATTTATGTGTGTTACACTTCGGCGTCCAACTTATAAATTCTATTAGACGTCGTTGTGTATGTCATCATCGTTTAATATAGATGAACTACGAATCAGAGCTAGAGCTAGAGCTAGGCTGTACGAGATCTGTGAGTCAATTAGCGAATGTCTCCAATGCGTGGTGGCAATGTTGCACGGGGTGGTGGGTATTAGAAAGGGGGCTGTTGTTAAACACCACCGAGGCTGACACCAGTCATATCATGCACGTGATTTATATACAGAACACGCTGTTGATTACTGCATGTTCTCTAAGATTTACGGGGGGAGACAATGTAAATTGAGGTGGGGAATACAAACAAAATTTTGTTGTAACTTAAAATTATGATTATGCAGCAACACATAACAATACTAAGTCAGAATTTTACCACCGAGATACTGAAATGTTTAACGTGAAGAGTAAATACGGCAAATTTTTAATTTGACTATTTAAAAATAGTGTTTTTACACCGAAAATAAACATAATAATTTTCGCACTGTATCTGAGGCAGAAAGTGAGAATTATAAGACGTCTTTGTTGTTGATAATTTAAAAAAATTGTCTTCACAATTGTCTTTTAACGTGCGAATTCCTAGAATGACCGAAAAGACAACCCAATCTACTTTTCAGTGGTCACCCACCCGCAGTCCAACCGCTGCAAGACGTGTTTAACTATTAGTTCCATTGATTGATTGATTAAGACGATGTACCTGACTGAGGCTTATAAATGCCTCAATACTGCAGCCTTAAGACTTATTGTACTATGTCAGTTACATCGTTATGTTCAGGTGAAGGGGTTTGTTACCTTTAACAGGCTGAGTAGCCTTTTCACCAGATTTTTTTTTGGAAAGTCCTCCTGTAGGTTTACTGGCCCCAGTGCGTGAGTGCCTGGCACTATAGTATGATATGGGAGGCTGTTTCATCCTCCTCATTGCATAGTCTACATATGGGTTCACCTTGTTGGATCCCATTTTATGTAGGTGTTCCCTAAGGTGACAATGTTCGGTTATTAGTCCCGTGACATGCCTTATTTGATTTCTGCTTAGATTCAGAATATCACCAGTCAGTACTTTTGATTGCGCTTTAACCATTCGTTTACTGTTTTGTTGGCCCGGCCCGAGATCCCAGCGTGACCGGTGTTTTTTTTGACATCCACCTAGTCAGCGAGAGTCGTAGCGAGGATTTATGAACGCCAAACGCCGGCTCAGGACCAGTAAAAACGGTCGCTGAGGCTTTCCTTGCCAGGGCGTCTGCTTCCTCGTTGCCTTTTATCCCTTTATGCTCTGGGACTCATCTAAGTGTTACCTTATTTTGGTTGGCCAGAACGAACAGGGTTTGTAGGCAGGTCCAGACCAATTTCGATCTGATTTTGTTACATGATAAGGCCTGTAGGGCAGCTTGACTGTCAGAGTAAATGAGGATTGTTTTGCCTCTATATCCCCTGTCAAACAAAGCTCTATAGCATGTACTTCTGCTTGAAATACTGATGCTCCAGTTCCACTTGCGGTTTTTGACCCATCAGTATACCAAACCAATGTTCCTTCCCGAAAGTTGTTTGTTTCTTCACCTTCCCAACTCAGCTGAACGCTGAAGGGCTTTGTGAAGTTGTTTTTTGGTACCATTTCGTCACTTCTCATCTCCATCAACGAGTTTGTGATGATTTTTGTGATTCTACCGTGTCCTTGTTCATAAGAATCCCAGTAGCCATTGCATTCCAATCTGAATGCCCCCATTCTCGCCTCCGTTCTGATATAAATATCAAGTGGCGGAAGGTTTAGTATGGTTTCTATTGCTGCTCTTGGAGTGCTCCTAATGGCACCTGTAATGCAAATGCAGGCTAAACGTTGAAGTTTAGCAAGCTCCAGTATCGCCTTCCTTTGTATTACTTTAGGCCACCACACTAAAGAGCCATAGGTTAACATGGGTCTTACCACTGCAGTGTACAACCAGTGTACCATACGTGGTTTTAAGCCCCATTTAGTGCCTATGGCCCTTTTGGCGTCTATTAGTGCCATTTTACCCTTATGAATGGTTTTTTTCAAATGCTTGTTCCAGGTTAGTTTAGCATCAAGGATTATACCTAGATACTTCACCTCCTGGATTAATTGCAGTTAAGTGTCGAAGAGCTTCTTTTTCGTGAAGGTAATTAGTGCTGTCTTATTGGGATTAACTTTAAGGTTTTCCTTTAGACACCACCTCTCCACGATAATCAGGTCAGGTTGTTGCATAAGGTCTGAAACAATATTTTTAAAATTCCCCACTACAAGTATGAGTACATCGTCTGCATACCCCTGGGTATAATATCCTGCATTGCTTAGCTGTACCAGGAGTTTGTCAATTACCAAATCCCACAGTAGGAGTGATAAGACTCCTCCCTGTGGGCATCCCTTGGAAATTGACACCTCCATGTTCTCTCCCAACAATGTTGCTTCAGCTGATCGATTGCGTAGCATGGTTTGTATCCACCTGCATGTGGTGTCGTCTACGTCACGCTTTGCTACAGCTGCACCCATGGTTCTAAAAGAGGTGTGATCGAATGGACCCTCTATATCTAGAAATGCTCCTAAAGCTATTTCTTTATTTCTGTGTGCAGCCTCTATCTTTGAAACGAGTTGATGGAGTGCTTTTTCACAGGATTTTCCGGTTTGATAAGCATGCTCGGTTTTATGAAGTGGCCTTTCTTTTAGAAAGTTTTCCCTGACATGTACCTCAACCAGTTTTTCCATTAACTTTATCATAAAAGATGATAAAGTAATGGGTCTGAATGATTTAGCCTGACGACGACGACGAAACCATGTATAGTGGATGCATAATAATAATATGCGACATGAGGGTTGTAGTTGACATTGCGTGCTATCTCCGACGACGTAGGAACAAGGGCAGAGAGGCAGCGTGAGCAGGTGTTTGACTTGGAGGAGTTTGTTCAAGGTTTAACGAGATTTCATCGATTTGCTTGATGGATGACAACGGCTGAATTGCTGATGGCTCTTGAGTTATAACACGCATGATATTTACTTGTTACCAAGTTTATGTTAAAACACTAATTATAATTTCTACATCCCTGTAAAAGACAAGTGGGTGAGATCGTTTTCATAAAGTTTAACCAATGTATTTTAGGTCGGTTTCGAGCCACTTGTTTGGCCTCCAGTATCATGAAATCGTTAGACATTATTATCTGAAACCGCCTACTTAAACATCATTTTAAGAGGTCACGCGATTATATATATGCATGTGTTTATTCATGCGATTATTTACAATAATTAAGAAAACAATGTTATAGGAAAAAGATAAATTTAATACTATTAAAGCTCATAGAGTAGAAGCAATGTACATAAATGGGTGAAAATGAGAAGACGAAAAAAATTCACTGCATTATATTCCTAATACCTGTAAAAACAGTTCAAGTTTTCGATACAAGCACTAACTTTTTTTTCATGAAATCTAATTTAAAAGCTATTTAACTTCAAGAAGATAGAACTTTGTTAATTTTAAGCTGGGACGAGAATGTAAGTGTGGAAGGTAAATTATTTGAAAATGCAATTTCTACGAAATCGAATCGTAAAATGCTATGCAGCTGGTAAGAAGTAAGAAACATACATTATAAAGGAAGTTAAATAAAAATCCTGTACTCAATTTTGTCGAGAGTTCTGTGCTCAAAATAGCAACTGGATCATTTATAAACGACGACTCGATAGTTATTTTTCGGTAAATAATATTACCGAAGATGGAAAAAAAAAGTGCAATTCCTCTGAATGCTCTCGATGAAGATGCGTATAAACTAATGTATAATTTATGTTTGCCGAGAATCCCAGAAGATAAAAGTTACAATGAACTCACAGAGCTTTTTAATAAATATTTTAAAAAGTCAGAATCTAATTTTGGTGCTTTCAAAGATCCATATGAAATGAAAGTGTACATGAGTGTACAAAAGTTGTGCAGAATTACATTGAAAGCGAGGATATTTTTATTGATAATAAACCCTTGATATTTCAATTTGATACCGCATTTGTGCTATATCTGAAAATTTTTGGAATGAAAATTTATCAAATTATAAATTAGATTCTTCAAATAAAACTTTAAATGGTGAACAAATGCAAACCTTAGAAATGAGCTTACTATTGAAAATGATGTTTTGCTTGGGAATAATGGAATTGTAATTCCTGAAACATTAAAAGGTTGTTTATTATGTCAATTACACATGACTTATCTAGGAGTAGTAAAAATGAAAATGATTGCGAGGTCATATTTTTTTTGGCCGTTAATAAATAAAGACATTGAGGATTTAGCAGCACAATGTGAAAATTGTTCAGATAATAAAACTAGTCATCTGAAATCAAATCCTTGGAAATGGCCAGACAAAGTATTGTCTCGCATTCATATTGATTACATGGGACCATTTCTAAATAAATATTTTTTGGTAATGTTGGATGTTCATTCTAAATGGATTGCTACCTTTGCTAGTAAGATGAAACACTATCGTCGACCACTCAATCAAAACACAATTTTAACACACTCTTTCGCCAACTATGTTGGCATCATCAGGAGTTGATGATAGACTAGTACTAAATTTTGTTCCTACCTATTTTGTTCCGTTGACCGTGAAGCCATCTCAATTAAATTGGAAAATTGGAACCTTTGGTTTATCAACTAAGTTGAAACACTATCGTCGACCACTCAACCAAAACACAATTTTACAACTATGTTGGCATCATCAAGAGTTGATGATAGACTAGTCTAGGCGTAGGGTCTTATAATTTTGGTTGAGTGGTCGACGATAGTGTTTCAACTTAGTTGATAAACCAAAGGTTCCAATTTCCCAATTTAACCTTTGCTAGTAGAGAATTTCAACAATTTTTAGAAAAATATAATATTGATCACGTCACCTCAGCGCCATATTTTCCACAATCAAACGGGAAAAATATTACAAATGCTTTGAAAAACTACTTAGGCAATAAAGTTATTAATTAATTAAGCCCTAAGTCATTTTTTGTTTGATTACCGGAGTACCCCGCATAATACTACAGGAGCGTCCCCAGCTATGTAACATTAGTAATTCCCCAGTTGTCGAAAATGAATAAAAGGTTGTTGAAAATAAGAGAGTCCAAAAACAACCAGATAGATTAGTTTATACTTAAGAGCATATTTTAAATAAATTATTTAATTTTTATTATTTACCAATTTGGAAGTTTTCATTATCTCTTAATTGGTGGGGAAGATTGTGGTATATTGGAATAAATTATTGCTACGCCACTGTGTTATTTAAGTGTATCGGGGTGTTCTTAGAACCCTTTCTTGTATTGGTTTTTTGGGGAACACAGTTTACTGTTAAACATTCTTGCTTGATCCAAGCCAGTTTCATTTGTACTTTTAATTGAGTTAGTTGTTAATTTAATAAACAATTGTTGGGAATTTAAGTAGTGTATTATTATTGGAATATCCCACAATTTTATTTAATTATCACGGTCATTAAAAAACAAGAACTTCCAAACCCAAAACGTGCAAAAAAAGAACATGATAGAAAGCTTCACTAATAATATGTAGATTGTGGATTTAACTATGTCTCCATTCATTATTTCTATGTCCGATTTGATCTCGTATATTTATATTTCAGAGTGTAAATAGGCGTACTTCAATAAATACGTATATTTTTAACAGTGTACATACATAAAACAAAGGGCGTTTTGAATGAAAACGATAGCGATCTCTATTTCCGAAAACAAAAGTATAATCAGCCCAAAGCTGTCACAATGAATGCCCTCAGCATTGCTTCGGCCCCTATCCCCGCCGTACTCTTTATCACTAACGAACTCCAAAAGTGTCTAACGAGGTTAAAAACGATACTCTGTCTTTGTTTCCTTAACATTTTAAACTCATTATTTAAAAGCGACACTCTCGAGTAATCTTAACACCGTTTCTGCAATGCCCCTCTCCAATTTTCGGACAGGGGTGGTATTGTATCTTTGGATACCCGCAAAATAATGAATTATTTCAAATATAAATTAACAATTAAATTCTCTGTTGGATCATTTAAACATTTTTGAGAAAAACTTCTCCCAGTCCAAATTAAGAGCGGTTCTACTCTATAGAGCACACACAAAACCTATTTTGCTTGCTTGATACCATAAAAGCTTCTATTCATGCGACATGTATTGTCACGCTAAACAAAAGAACACTCAGTACATCGAGTTTGCATTTTTGTGTTTAATATAAGTTAAGTAAATTATATAATCAAACCAGCGATTCGAATAAACAATAATAGTATTTTTTAATAACATAACATTGAGCCGGTCACGTCAGACCCAATTCGCGAGATATAAATATCCGCCGAGTTAGCAATAAAGGACTCTTGTCTTGGAGTCGTAAAACTCTTGTCCTGAAGTCGTAGTGGACTCTTGTCCTGGAATCGTAGTAGACTCTTGTCTTGGAGTCGTGAGGCTGGTCTAGGGGTCATTGTGTGTACGAGATCGTACAGCCCTATCTCCAAGCCAGCGTGACGTGCCCAACGAAGAGATATGTGTAACTTACGGTAAGGCCCTTTGTATTTTATAAGTATATATTTTTATAGTTGTTAATAAATTTGTTTACTGTTTAACCTGGTCTTATTTCATAAAGAAAGGTAGCAAATAATTATAAGTTAATAATTCTCACAACCACTAGGGTCGTGACAGTATCATCCTGGTAACCTTCCGGTTGTCTCATAAAAACCTGCTCTTTCAATTTTCCATATAAAAACGCTGTACAATTATCAAATTGAGTTAAAACCATCTTTTCACTAGCAGCTATACTTAGCAAAGCCCTTATAGTACCTGACTTTGCAAGTGGACTAAAGTTTTGATCATAGTCTTCACCTTTTTTCTGTGAATAACCTTTTATTACTAGCCTAGCCTTATACTTATCTAATGAACCATCTGGATATGTCTTAATTTTATAGACCCATTTACAAGAACTTGGTTTCTTTCCAGGAGGTAACTCATCAAGAGTCCAAGTGTTGTTTTCTTGAAGAGATTGCATTTCTTTTCTCATTGCCTCTCTTTATCATTTCTACTCATGGCTTCTTGATAAGTTAATGGCTCTTTGGCTGAAGTATATCAATTGCAACGGAAAGTCTTCAAATCTGGCAGGCCTTTTGAGATTATTCCTATCTCTAAGAATTCTACCAGTTTCTTCATGAATTTCATCATCTGTGTATTCAGGTTCATCACTTAAGTCGTTTTTATTATTTGTTTCATTTTTATCTCTGTCTTCATCACTGTCTAATATAGTTTGATCTCTATATTCTTTGACTGACTAGGAGACTCTTGTGATCTTGTATCAAACTGGCTTTGACCTGGTTGATCATTGCTTTGATTTGGATCAGACAACATAGTGAGCATATTTACGTAAGATAAAATACTTTCGTCGAAAGTGACATCACGAGACCTTATTAATGTTTTGGTTTCTTTACACCAAATACGGTAACCGTCATTGTTATCGCACCCAACAAGTATTCCCTTTACAGCTTTTTGTTCACTTTTCTTCTTCGTTGTTTAGGAGTGGGCATAGCAGGTGCTTCCTATGACTCTTAGATGTTTTAAACATGATTTCTTGCCAAACCATATCTCAAATGGAGACTTCCCATCAACTCCAGAAACACCTGTTCTATTGAGGATGTGTTTACCATTTCTGTCCAAAGACTCTTAGGTAAACCTTCCTTAGCATGCATAATTGTCCTTACCATCTCAACAATGATTCTATCCTGCTCTGAATATCCATTTTGTTGAGGACAATACGGCCTTGACAATCTATGTTTCACTCCATGCTGACGAAGAATTTGCTTAACTTGCTTGTTTACAAATTCCCCTCCATTATCAGTTAAGAGCTCTTTCGTAACATGCCCTGTTGTTCTTATCTCAGCTAGGACAGCCTATAGATAATCAGCTACTTCAGACTTCTCCTTCATAAAAAATACAAATCTAAACATGCAAAAATCATCCTTAAATAAAACAAAATATCTGTAACCTGACTGTGATTCCTCAAAAGTTCCACATACATCGGCGTGTAAAAGTTCATCTGGAGTTCTTGCTCTATCTCTATGGCCAAATTTAAGAACATGTGACATATGACATTGACAGAAGACCTTTTAAGGCTCTACTAATAATTTTGGTAGCCTTAAAATCACTCCTACTCCGGCAGAGTGCAACGAACCTCCTTTAAATCTCAGAAAAATTGTCACAAATCGTGCAAACTTATTGAATTTATTGCTTTTCAAGACTGTCAGTTGCTGTCAGTGAAATTTTATCAAACTGTCAAAGCCTCCTTGACGCTGTTAATTAATATATGTTTTTAATTGATGGCGCATATGAAACTTGTACTTTTCTTTATAGGAAATCGTTAAAGGCACAAAAAGTACAAACCGCTTACCAAATATTTTAAAATCATCCAGCCCTGTCCTGTTCCCTCTTCAATCCGATTAGATTAATTCGTCTGAGAGAAGCTGAGAATAAACAAAAATCAGAGTTGGCAGTTAATATTGGTTTTGACGCTTCGAGTCGTTTGTTTCACGTATTTATTCAGCATATTCATTCATCAGATACGTGATTTGACTTTCGCCGTGTATACGAACTTGTAATACCTTAAAACCCGCCACTCGACAGACACAAATGTCGAGTAAAATTGCTGGATGGATAAATGCAACTTTGCGATACAACTACCGATTTTGTAACTGAAAGGACTGTCTAAATACTGCGACTGTAAGAAGAAAAATACACATTTTACCAGCAAGCTATGAATTTGACATTAACGAGTTTAAAATTTTGACGTCCGTAGTTTTACTGCTTTTTCTATTGATTTTTACATTGTTGCGCTGCGAGGAAGTAATAAAAATGCTTTATTTATATTTAATGTGTTACGAAACATTTTCTTCTGCTTAATAAAGTGGCACTCTAACGGCTAAAATTATATTTCTAAGTTCGCCTAGCAAAAACAAGTAAACTTGATTACTTGAAGGCCAACTTAGCGAAAGCACCATACAACACGTCGACACACAGTGGGGCCAAATCGCAAATTCCTGGCAAACAATCAAAAATAATGTTTCGAATTTTTTACCAATTATGATTTTATTGTGTTTGGGGATAGTCCTGGGATGATATTCCATAAAAATTGGGAAAGATGCAAAATCTTCCTGGAAGTATGTATTTTGTGTTTATATATAGGTTTGTTCCAACATAACACCAAACCAGTTTTCGTACGGTCGGGATTCTGCGCAGTCTAGATTTGGTGACACCGATTCTAGTCTGCGCAGAATCCCTACCGTACGAAAACTGGTTTTCTGTTATGTTGGAACAAACCTATATAAACATATGATCAATTTTACGTTCATACAATCGAAAAATGTGATAGATGAAAGAAGAAAATTTTTGATTTTTTTTTTCTCGAACTGGCTATTGAAAAGGTGTTTAAAAAAAAGTTCCACGAGGTTCCGCTTTGAAACTTTCATTATCTATTCATAATATCTTTCTTTCCAATGCAATTTCAATACCAGCTGCAACTTGCTGCAACTTTAATTGTGATATGAATTTTAGTTTAGTCGCGCGCTTGTGTACAAATTAGGCAGGCATTTCAAGCAGAGGTTACTTGCAATTTTGTGTATTTATTTTAAATTAATTAGTATCAATTAATAGTTTTTAATTGTGAAATGAATAAATTAAAGTTATTATATGAATGAATGAATAATTGAATTAATTTAAGTAGTTTTAAATTATCAAATTTTTTAATATAAGAATGTGTTATCAAAATACAAGATATTTAACTGTGTTTCGTATTATTATTTACGTTTTAATTATTTACAATCGAGGGATGAAGAGGTGTAATTCACAAAAAAAGATATTTTCCTTTCACGATACACGAGAAAGTATCCTGAATATCATGCGGGAAGATATTGCAGAAAAAAGTGGAAAATGTATGCAAGAAAGAAATGATGTAAATCAACAGTTTAAGATTTTATGTACAAAAATGGAGTGGAATTGGAGGAGCACAAATAGAGTCCAGAGAATTTTTTTTAAAAAATATGAAGACTGGCTTAGCGTTAAAAAAAGATTTCCGGTTGTAGCATGCAATGAACATGATACATTGCCATATTGAAGCCGCCATTTTGAATTTTGAAATTCTGACATCAGATTAGTAATCAGCGACCTAGAAAACCCCGGTATACGGAATTTAGAACAATTTGCACCTTTTTTCGACCTTTCATCCGCCATATTGGAGCCGCCATTTTGAATTTTGAAATTTTGACATCAGATTTATAATCAGCGACCTAGAAAACCCCGGTATACGGAATTTAGAACAATTGGAACCTTTTTTCGAATCTTCGTCCGCCATATTGAAGCCGTCATTTTCAATTTTGAAATTCTGACATCAGATTCATGATTGGCGAACCCCAGAAATTTTGGATTCGGCCCCACTGTGCGAAACATATATTTTTTTCACACCATCTTAAAGTCAAGGTTTCAAAAAATGAGCACTGACAAATTTAAATTCGTATAAAATCGAAAAATAAATATTTTGCTCTGACAAAATTACAGCTTACTTAAAACACAAAAAAGAACGTTTTTACAAAGTTTCATAAAAAAAATATTTCAGCGGAGCAAAAATTAAAAACGGTTTTTAGCGATTTTCTCGATAATTTTGAGGTTGTATTTATTTTAAATTAATAAAAATCAATGTGTTCGAGACTTTCTCCAACACTTATATTTAATAAAATATAATTAAAAAAAGTTTAAAAACTAATAAATTTCAAAAAAGTAGTAACTTTGAAACCTCAAATAAAGTTAAAACAAAAAATAAGAAAGTTCCACCACACCGATCAATAAAATCAAAAATTAAACTAGTATATTAATCTGATAATCTGAGACACACCTAGACATACGACGACGATCGTGTAGTTCGGGTAGAGTACCTAGGCCGTAAACAAAGACAGAGACAAATATTGTTCTCGAATCTAGGTCGGGTAGTAATAATGATAATGTGCGGCGTTTCATTTCTATCCAAGTATGTTTGAATTCTACAAACTTAGGAAAGGTGCAGGCATAAATCGGCTAAAGATTTTCCAACCTTGGGTGCGCTTTTATTCAAAAACAAAAGATTTCATGAAAAATGTTATTTTTTACCTAATCAGGTGGTACATAAGAATAATATAGAAGGAAATCATTGACTTTCCGGAATTACAAAAAATGACACTTTTTTTTGGGATGAACGGTTTTCACTGAAAAAATTTCTGGGATATGAGAAAGTACACCCAGTTTCACGAAGGTAGTGAAATCCTCTTAAACTAATCAATAAAAAATTATTATAGAAATGTTTTTATGCCTGAAAATGGCCCAGTGGACCAAAACTAGTCGTATTTAATTTTTGCTACAATTAAACCATTGACCAAAACAAATTAGCTTATAATCCTGAACACGAGTGTTTAAAAATTACTTCCATCCAGCATTACAGAGCGTCACAAAGATAGCGAGAGTCTCACTTCTCGCAAGAACGTCACTAAATCTCTTTAAAACCTTTTTGAAGCCATAATTATAATCTCAAATCCCCGTTAAATCAAATTAAAACCAATGAAATGCGATTAAACGCCACCCTCTAGTGCCTCAAGGCAAAACGATCCATTCGAGAAGGTAACGCCATGCATTTTATGGTATTTATTTTTTAATTTTGTTTATTTATTTTTTTGCTGAGTGGGGAGGAATTTTTTAGATATTAATCCAAATAAAACATCCTAACAAAGAAACAATATTTCACAACCAGCAACAGTTATAAAAAATAATAAAAAATCTTGAAAATAAATACAGTGCTTGAATAAATAAAATTTTGACTAATATTGCCATGCTAAGTGACAATGAATTATCTGAATCACTATGTCACCTTATAAATAATTCAAGAAAATACAGTATATTTACCAGATCCATTAAAATAACTGTCGAAAGGCCACAAGAAGCCTTTTAAAAGCCAGGTAGAACATTTCCATGCTAATAAGCATTTAAATATGTCTACAAAAGCTTTTATAAGTAGTAACCATTAGGCAACCGTTCCATAAAGGAAACTCGAATTTAGCCTAAAAGTGGATCTTAAAAATTAAATTTCTCTCTCTTTCCACTGGATTAAAACCACTTAGTTGTTAAAAAAGTTTTTTTATTGACGTTTCGGCTTTCCAGATCGAAAGCCGTTATCAAAATGACATAAAATAAATAAATTTACTAGAAACAGAACACTTGATAATCTTGCAAAGATATGACATCAACATAGTATACATAGAATAAGATTTTGAGATTGAAGATGTCAAAATCTGTTTCAATCATATTTTTGTGACGTTTCTGGGAACGAATTTTTGAAAGGATAGCGCATTTGCATATTATAAGAGAATTTATACTTCGTCATAAATGAAGTTTTCTTATTAATATTATCATAAGAAAAAACCAGATAAAAACTTATGATACTATCCCGATATAGAGGGTATCCTTTTTGCAATTAACTCTTTTTGTAAAATAGGTATCCAAATTTTTGAAATATCAACCGAACAATTAGAAACACATTCGTTATTATTTAAGCATATCAATGCTGCTTCTTTAACTTTGCGGTTATAATTATTCGGTTCTTTTAATAATCTAGTTGAAAAATTCCATTGTATTTTATGACCAGAATCCCATGCGTGTTCACATATTTTGGATTTTTCGAATTGTTTATTTTTAATGTACGATTGGTGTTCATTAAGTCTAATATGAAAAGGTCTAGATGTTTCTCCTATATAAAATTTATTACATTCGCATGGAATTTTGTAAATACAATTTTTTGTGTTTTGAATTTCATTAAAAGGTTTTGTATTTACTATTAAAGATTTTAATGTATTATTAGTTTGAAAAACTGTTTTTAAATTAAATTTATTGCCAATCCTTCTAATTTTTTCGGATAATTTTGGAATATAAGGGATTTTTACTATATTTGAAAGAATTATTGGGGGGTTTAAATTTTGATCTTTAGTTTTGATGTCTCGGTAAAGTTCACGATTTATAAATTTACTTGGGTAGTTGTTCTTAATCAAGACAGATTTAACAAGTGATAATTCATTATTTAAGATATTGTCATTTGAACAAATTGTTTTTGCTCTATCGGAAAGAGATTTGACAATACCTCGTTTAACACAAATTGAGTGGTTTGAATTAAAATTTAGATATCTATTTGTATGTGTTTCTTTTCTAAAAACTGATGTATCAAAACAATTGTTGTTATTGTGTATTAGTACATCAAGAAACGGTAATTTTTTATTATTTTCAATTTCAATTGTAAATTTAATAGTAGGTTCCGAATTATTAATAGTATATAAAAATGTATCAATATTTTCCCTATCGTGTTGCCAAATTAAATAAAGATCCAACTACTAATATTGAAAACAAAATTTACAAAACTTTATATAAAAATAAAAAATTCCTAAGTGATAAAGAACGAAGATCTCTTACTTCTCATTATAGTAAACCTCCACATTTTTATGGTTTACCCAAAATTCATAAACAACAAATACCATTAAGACCAATAATAAGTTCTATAAATTCACCTTGTCAAAATTTAGCAAGATTTCTACTTAAAATAATAGATCCGTTATCAGGAAATACTAATTCCTTTATCAAAAATTCAAAACATTTTTTAGAAAAATTATCAAAAATCAAAATTACAAATTCAGATATAATGGTTAGTTTTGATGTAGTCAGTTTATTTCCAAATGTTCCTGTCGATAAAACTCTTAATCTTGTGAGAAAAAAGTTGACAAGTGATAATACATTAATAAATAGAACTAAATTAGGCGTCTCAGCAATTCTAGAATTATTGGAACTATGTATTAAAACTACATATTTTCAATTAAATAGTGATTTTTATCAGCAAAATTTTGGCATGGCAATGGGTTCTCCTTTATCACCAAAATTGTGTGATATTTTCATGGAGAATTTTGAAATGGAAATTGTAAACAAACAAAATTTAAGACCTTCTGTCTGGTTTAGATATGTAGATGATATCTTTGCAATTTGGCAACACGATAGGGAAAATATTGAGACATTTTTATATACTATTAATAATTCGGAACCTACTATTAAATTTACAATTGAAATTGAAAATAATAAAAAATTACCGTTTCTTGATGTACTAATACACAATAACAACAATTGTTTTGATACATCAGTTTTTAGAAAAGAAACACATACAAATAGATATCTAAATTTTAATTCAAACCACTCAATTTGTGTTAAACGAGGTATTGTCAAATCTCTTTCCGATAGAGCAAAAACAATTTGTTCAAATGACAATATCTTAAATAATGAATTATCACTTGTTAAATCTGTCTTGATTAAGAACAACTACCCAAGTAAATTTATAAATCGTGAACTTTACCGAGACATCAAAACTAAAGATCAAAATTTAAACCCCCCAATAATTCTTTCAAATATAGTAAAAATCCCTTATATTCCAAAATTATCCGAAAAAATTAAAAGGATTGGCAATAAATTTAATTTAAAAACAGTTTTTCAAACTAATAATACATTAAAATCTTTAATAGTAAATACAAAACCTTTTTAATGTAATTCAAAACACAAAAAATTGTATTTACAAAATTCCATGCGAATGTAATAAATTTTATATAGGAGAAACATCTAGACCTTTTCATATTAGACTTAATGAACACCAATCGTACATTAAAAATAAACAATTCGAAAAATCCAAAATATGTGAACACGCATGGGATTCTGGTCATAAAATACAATGGAATTTTTCAACTAGATTATTAAAAGAACCGAATAATTATAACCGCAAAGTTAAAGAAGCAGCATTGATATGCTTAAATAATAACGAATGTGTTTCTAATTGTTCGGTTGATATTTCAAAAATTTGGATACCTATTTTACAAAAAGAGTTAATTGCAAAAAGGATACCCTCTATATCGGGATAGTATCATAAGTTTTTATCTGGTTTTTTCTTATGATAATATTAATAAGAAAACTTCATTTATGACGAAGTATAAATTCTCTTATAATATGCAAATGCGCTATCCTTTCAAAAATTTGTTCCCAGAAACGTCACAAAAATATGATTGAAACAGATTTTGACATCTTCAATCTCAAAATCTTATTCTATGTATACTATGTTGATGTCATATCTTTGCAAGATTATCAAGTGTTCTGTTTCTAGTAAATTTATTTATTTTATGTCATTTTGATAACGGCTTTCGATCTGGAAAGCCGAAACGTCAATAAAAAAACTTTTTTAACAACTAAGTGGTTTTAATCCAGTGGAAAGAGAGAGAAATTAAAATACAAACCACAATGAGCTTCCGAAATGAATTAAAAATTAAAGTATAGTTCTCGCAATCGCTTTAGCCCAGCAATGTAAAAAGTTCTATAAAGTCGCTATCGAGTGTTCTACTTTAATATATAGCTCGGGAGCCAGAGAGTCGAAAGTATAAATTAAAAAAATAAAAACATGTGCAATCGCTAAGTTGTAAACGACTAATGGCTCGGCTACACGACCAACTCATGGTTTAACTGTTCGGCATCCTTTGAAGCAGTCAATTAAAGGATACCGCGTTCGCCTAAAGAGGTTTTTTTGGTAGCATCAAAGGTGCCGCGTTTTAAAGCTGTTAAATTATGGATACCATATACCTTTTATTTAAGTCATAAATTTTTATATATTCTTTCACATAATTAAGTTAAAAGACAATTTCCACCTCGTACAAATTTATTATCAAGCGATTACTGGTGACATTTGCCTAGACTGGACTTTAATTATTCGTTTTTCGCCAAAGACTGACCATTTCGGAAAACAAATACATCTCACCGATTTCCGTATTTTAGGTATCCAATTCAACCTTTGACAGTCAAATAACATCGCTTAGTCTTTTTTTACCGATCAGCCATCCGTATTTTCCAATTTGAATCGAACTCTATTACAATCGCAAAACCTGCTTTCTCTCTGTTATCGCTTCGTACTTTTTTTTGCTTTCATTGAACTGCAGAATCGTTTAGCAAAAATAATTGCTTAGATAATAAACAGAAAAACTGATTTCTTCATACAAACGAGCAAATTTATAGAATATGATAAGAACCACTAATTTGTTAGAAAAGTATTAAACAAAGAAAGCAATTAAATATCAGCTGGGCTAATGAGCTGAACAAACAAATTTGTCTCTGGTCTTACCTACAGCAAATTGATGTACCTATAGTTTAGAGAAGAAAGGAGTAGAGTAATTTATTTTGTAGAAGTACTACAGGTTTAAGAGGTAGAAATTTTATTTTTACTTTATCCTTCAATGCTTATTTGTAGTTAAGTGCCACCAAAAACACCAAAAATTCCTGCGAAATCCCCATTCTTCGCGTCAGTATATCACTGACTTTCTGCAATAATTAAAAGAGATAGATATAACACAATATCTTCAGTGAATCTCCTGTGTGCTAGGTGGCGCTGCTAGTATTAAAATATAATATATTATTTGGAATATCTGAGGAATCTGAGAGAATACATTTTCTTTATTTTCACGATTAGTCGGGACGCAGAGAGCGCTAATAATCCATGTGTCATGAGTTCGATACCTGCATCAGCCGCGAGAGAAATTTTATTTTTTATTTTTAGGAAATTTCATTTTTTTGTTTACTATTTTTTTTTCTAGCATCAAAATAGAGATTATATTTTATTAATTGAATTAATTTTCAATTATTTTCGTATAAATCCATTTATTAATATGAATAGCGCTGCCACGAGACTAATCTCATTAAATACATCAGATAGGAAGGGAGCTCGGAAAATAATATTTCTAACATAAAAAAATATTTAAACATCAATGGATTCATACGAAAATTGAGAATTATATAAATGTATAATCTTTAAGGTGACGAAAGAATTTTTTTAAAAAATGAATTACTTAATAAATAATTGGCGGCCCCAAACGCAAGATGTTTTTATCAAGATCTATTTGTTTAAACAATTGCAGAATACATGAGTAATCGACACAAAAAACTGCGTTTTATGAACAAAATGCAACATTGTAACCACAATAAATTATCTGCAAGTCCTTTTATAAAAAATATTGTTAATGTTGGAGCATTAATTTGTATATAACAATTGAACTTTTTTTTGTCCGTGTCACCGTTTTCGTTAAAAAGTCCAAAAACATAGGGTTGAAAAATTAAAAGGCTCACCAAAAACGATCGCTTTTAACAATTAAGACGGCTATACTAAACTAAACATACTAAACTTTATACTTTATTTATTTCTGCAAATGTCTGTGATTCCCAACTATGAAGCTATGGAGATGCAGACACTATTTTGAATGAAATGGTGTGAAAATCATGCACGAACAAAATTCACAAAAACTGTTACAGTTGAACTGCACATTCTCCATATTACTCATCACTAATTTTGTCACATTGACGACCTCCTTCGAATATGCATAAAAATTGAAGTTTTTTTGAACACCCTCTCTCGAGAACGGAATTTTTGTTTGTGGAAATATTTTTACCCGTAATAGCCTACCCCTTGGAATAGGACATCTCCATCTTTCAACAAATTTTAAGGACTAATAAAAAACATATTAATCATTTAGTGGAAGGTGTACTTTTGTGTACAATTTGTGATGTGATCACCAATTTTAAAGTGAAAAATGTCCTAAATGAGGTATACGGCATTAACTGAAATACTTTAAACTGAAGAACTGGTTTTAGTTAATACTAATTTACTCATTAAAGAAAATTGCAAAACACACGAATAAATTAGCTAACGTAACCTAAAATCACAAAAGCACTGTTTTGTATCAACAATGTCAAAGGTAAACTTTCTTCGTAATAGTGGTTGCATACATCGTTCAAAATAAAACCAAAAAGCGCAACTGTCTCAAAGTGTCACGCGGAAATCGCCTGAACTATGGAAAGAGAAAATCTTACTGGGATATAGGCAACTTGCATTCCTTTATTTTTTATGAACTATTTATCTCAAAAACTATAAAGTTTTGAGAATTAGTATTCTCGGAAATTAATTCTGTATACTTCATCTCCTTTTCACGTTAAAATTGGTGATCACAAATTGTCAAAACTGTCAAACACACCTCCACTAAATGGCGGATATCTTTTTTAATACTCAAAAAAAGGAGATCTCCTATTCCAAGGTATAAGCTATAACGGGTATAAATATTTCCACAAACAAAAATTCCGTTCTCGAGAGAGGTTGTTCAAAAAATCGTCAAATTTTTATGCATATTCAGTATTGTCAACTGTAAACGAGGTCGTCAGTGGCACGCGCGCTCTTAAAATGAAAATTTTAATACATTTTAAGATTTCGTTTGATTTAATCATGTTTCCATGGTTTTTACTGTAATAAACCTTTTCTTTTGACAGATAAGTCAGACTTTATTTATTCATAGCCGTATCGTATGTATTTTAATTGATTCGGATATATTTCAAAATGGCTTCATTCTAAAATTATTATCAGTCTTCCTAAATCCTTGAAGGCAGAATTACTCGTAGAAATAGCAAAGCAACATAAAAACAAATTCAAGAAATATATTATAGATGAGATGCCCCGAGAAAAAGGAATTGAAATTCTCAGATTGCCTCCTTACCATGCTGTGTTAAATCTCATTGAACTGATCTGGTCACAATTAAAAGGTTATGTTTCTCAAAGCAATACAACATTTAAATTACCTGATGTGCGAAATTTGATTTTGAAGATAGTTCTTTAACTTTTTATTTTTATTGGTTTATTTTTATTTTTATTTTGCAAAGTACGCCTATGGAATGTGACATTATATCCCCACTTTTACTGCACTCTTCTTTTATTCAGAGTATAGACGAAAATAAACGGTCTTAAAAAACAAGACATTAATAATGTAACATCGTATATGAGAAACATAGTAACTATTTCAAACTTGTTCACACCGAAGCGATATTAAATGTACGTCGTCCGTTTGCTGGCTGTTGAAGTTCTCAAGGTTTTCTTGAGTTTGAAATGCTGTCAAATAAAGTGTCTTGCAACTTTTCATCCTGCAATTCAAATGAGATATTGAGTCGATATTCCCAGGCGACAAATACTTCATTAACCTAATCGAAATCGGAGAAAACAAATCCTTGAAACCGTCAAAGAGTCATTATTTCCAGAGTCTGGCAATTTCCTGGATCTCGAATTTGGATCCATTTTTAAGGGAATGTCAGACAGTTGCGATTTCCAGATGGCAAATTATACTGCGCGTCTCAGAAGTGATACAATTTATTTGCGAACGGTTTTACTTTGTAGAAACAAAATATATTTTCATTTTGATGTACAAATGTTTCATTTGATATAAAAATTCAAATAAGGTACCATATTATCTAGTAAATTTAAATTTTAAGTAAAAAATCGTTCTTTACTTTCTTAAAAAAAACCGTATGACTTTATTACCATAATTTGTAACCTCTTTCTTCTAATTTTCTGAATATTTTTTTCAGTAAGTAAAAAACAATGTACATTGTTGCTAGTAGAAAACCCACGCTAGTTGTTACTCATTCTAAAACGTTTTTTCTGAGACAATCTGTACATAACAGGATCACAACGAGCGAGGGAGGCAACGTGGGGGGCACGTAAGGTGATTGAGTGATTTGCGAAGCGTTGGCCCATGAAT
Source organism: Crepidodera aurea (assembly GCA_949320105.2). NCBI lineage: Eukaryota > Metazoa > Arthropoda > Insecta > Coleoptera > Chrysomelidae > Crepidodera > Crepidodera aurea. The sequence goes on from OX439472.1 coordinate 92,092,067, forward strand.
TCAATCGAAGAGCTTGCCAATGCCCTTCATTCATTTTCTTATCCATATTCAACAGCCCTGCGAAAGCGAGTGGGCCTTTTGTACCAGCCCTGAGTCAAAGGTATGCAAGGGCGTAACTTTGCTCTAGATCCAAAAAGGATTAAAAATAATATTCACTAAGAAAATAGACATAATTTAACTTCTATATTTAATTTAAATGAATGCCGAGCGGTATCACTTGAAAATCTTGTGACGGGCATAGTTGGGAATAGTCGATTTTTTATTTATTAATTTAACAGTGGGATGGAAGCTTTTTTATTGCTTAATATTAAGTTTCTGCCAATATGGTAGACTAGAAATCAACAAAATAATAAATTAACGATAAATAAAAAAAATAAATTTAAAGAACATTTATATTAATAACATAATGAAGAAAAAACCCTTGTTGTTAACACGCAAAACAATCTTGAGGCCAATTTGGAGCCAATGTTGAAGCTAAAATATGCATTTCGTGAAGTGGTTTTTTTGTGATGTATGCACCTACTAAGAATAGTTTTTTAATAATTTTACTCACATGGGGGTACAAGAAATTATTGGAAATAGGAGAGAAAACATCGTGTGTTATTTACAAACGATATAAAATATTGTTATAGTATGTAGTAGTATTATTATATATAAACTATTGTATTTTATTTGAACAATTAAAAATAATTTAATAAAGTATCTCAGGGATTATTTAATTTAGATTCGATTTAGTAGAAGCCCTTTTTCCCACACCACTGTTGATGTCAATATATGGTTCTTCGACCTTGATTAATAATTACCCTTATAAAATCGTACTACTAAGAAATAAATCAACTGTTGTGAACTATGGAAACAATTTACTAAATTACTAAAAAGAAATGGATCAATTTAACAAAGAAAGTAAAACTCTTATTACTATTATTCAATCATTCATTCATATATACCAAATTGAATTACAAAAAAACAAAATTCAAAATTTGACAATTAAAATTTATGCAGTTGGTAACTCTCTAACTTCGAACACAAATATTGAAACGTCAGTTCGGTTTTAGGGTTACTTGTGAGAGTAAGGGTTAAAAGTTTCTTTTTTTATTTTTATTTAAGAGTATTAGTTCAAAAAATCCTTTTTAAATGTTATTTCTTGAAAATCCTTTAAATAACTGTGATCCTGTGTTCTGGAGTTTCAATAGAATGTTGGTGGCGCTATCTTCCTCTGATTGGAGATAGTATGGGTGATGTCCTTTTCAAAATTAAATAAATTTTTCTGCATGGAAATGGATTCTTCTTATGTTTTAATTTGACAGTACGTTACCACGCACTTAAGGTAAGTTCACTTTTTTGTTTTAATTTGCGTTATACTTAAATTTTCAGCTTACAACAAAAAACAGCTACGGTGGTAATATCTTCCAGAGCAGAAAACTGACTTGGTTGAATACTTGGTTTTATATAAATTTTGACAAAAATTCTTAAAATCCAATTATACGTCTTATCTCTTTTAATAAAAATGTCTTAACTCTTGCAATTGGTATCATGTTTTAAGATCGAAGCGACAATGCGGACAAAAATCGAACTATAAAAAGTCAGTAGTCGTCTTTATTTACAACAGAGAACGTGCTTGGATTTTATTATTTATTAGGATATTATTGATTTATTTTGAAGTTTCAAGTATGAGTCGGTATTGTTCAGTGTCTTTTTGTAATTCCTGGGAGAGAAAAAATACTGAACTTGCGTTCTTTGTTTCCTAAGCCCAGGCAAAGAAAGGTTAGAATTGAAAACAAAATGGGCACACAGTTAAAAATTGGAAAACCAGTTACCAAATTCATGAGAGTGTCTTTTTCAATATCCGTTTTTTGGAAATATTCTCAACTGAAAAAAAATTACTCAGTATTTCAACATTCATTTGAAGAACCTTCTCACCTTTATTGAAGTAATCACTTTCTGTGAAATGGAGAGAACACACTCTCATGGATTTGATAACTGGTTTTCCAATTTTTAACCTCAAAATCCAAGCTTTTTGATGGTCAACTAGAGACTGTGTGCCCGTTTTGTTTTCAATTCTAACCTTTCGTTGCCCGGGTTTTGGAAACAAGTGTAAAGCAAGTTCAGTATTTTTTTTCTCCCAGCAATCCAGAATAGGCTGGTTCGACATTTTTCGTAATTTGTTTATTTCAACCAAAATCGAAGGAATTTATAATTAAAAAATGATAACAAAAATTTTGATTGCAAATTTTAAAATTTACGTCCACTATAAGCATTATAAAACCAAGGATCAGAGGCCGCGTTACGTCAGTAGCCCGCAAACGTAGGTGACAGTTGACTTGAATCCGTATACCAACATTACTACCCGACGCAGTGTGGTGGAGCTTGTGTCTGGATACTGACGTAATGCGGCCTAGTCTCGCGCACAGGTACCTTTTCTAGCCTCGCTCTGATCCTTGGTTTTATAATGCTTATAGCGGTCGTAAATCTTAAAATTTGCAGTCGAAATTTTTGCCATCATTTTTATCATCATAAAATCTCTCGATTTCAGTTAAAATAAAAAAATGTCGAACCAGCCCATTGATTCAACAAACTACCTGTTGCTAGGTAACGAACAAAACCAATCAAATCATTTATTTATTTAATTAAAATTGCAAAGATTTAATTAAGTTTCATTTTATATTAAATTTGATGTTTATTAGCTTATATAATTTTATTATTAAAGATGAAGTACCTTTCTTTTATGCCTTGATAGTTAGTTTTATAAAATTTTGATTACTTTATTGATTAGTGACCTAAGTTCGCATCATTAGTTTTCTCTTTTTATAGTTGTCAACAGTTTATATTTGTCAAATTAATTTTTAAATATACAGGATGTCTCGAAATTATCACAATCACAAAATTAAATTAAATGTCCCATGAGGCATCAATAAAATTATGGGTCTTTTATTACTTTACAATATATAAGCACACGCAGGTTCCCTTTGGCCATCCACATTCTGCGCTCTAGGAGGTGTTCGAGCCGAAGGGAAAGAATCCAAACCTAGGGGATTAGATGTTAAATACCCGGATTCGATTGGAAATTAAAGCGGTTTCCTACTCCCCTACACAAGGGAGAAAATCCTCTATTTAATTATGCCACAGGTTTGATATATATCAGCATATGGATCGCTCATGACCTAAATACAAATTTTATTTAATTTCTAAATACTTTTTTCGTCTAATTCCTTCAAAACAAAAACTTTTCTAACCGTGTTAAATACACCGTATTTATAAACTTTGTAAAATTATTACTGAACATAATAATACAATAATCTCATTTTGAAATATAATAAAATTTAGGTATAGGTGCAGTATCATATTTTCCAATTTATTTACTTTGGAGTTTCAAATAATAATTCGACGTATCTACGGCTTCCAAATACAATTCAGATTAAACCGGACCAGCAGCGTGGAGGCCATAATACAAATTATATTTTTATTTCAATTCAAGTCAGTGGCGTCTCCTTTTTGTTGAACCGAAACCAAAAATTGTAGAAAATAAAACAAAGTATGTATATCGAAATGTTACTGAAAACCCGTTTAACAAATTATTTAAAAAAATATGGAATATTATCTGAAAAACAATTTGGCTTTAGAGAAAACAGGTCAACTCAAGACGCCATAGTATATGTTACATCCAGAATATGCAAATATGTTGACAAAGCGAAACCAACATTAGCCATATTCATAGATCTCGCTAAAGCGTTCGACACTGTCGATCATCCTACTTTACTAAAAATATTGGAAAGTATTGGAATCAGAGAAAAGCCATATGACCTGATGGAAAACTATTTGCATCAAAGAATACAAAAAGTTAGAATGAGTGATAGCCTCAGTGAAGAAATGGTATTCCTCAAGGCACAGTCCTGGGGCCTATACTTTTCAATATTTATCTAAATGATATACTTAAACATAGAAGGAAATGTGGTGAGTTTTGCTGACGATACAGCAATCACATATGTAGACGAGGATTGGAAAAGATTTGAAAATAATTATGGAGTGGTTTAAAAATCGTCTTTTAACAATGAACATTGGCAAAACTCACTTCATACCCTTCACTTCATACGCCAAAAACTTACCAGAATATAACACTCTTCAAATCGATGAAAACCAAACGATAACAATGACCCGACATATTAAATATTTGGGAGTATTCATCGATTCTAATTTAAAATGGGACATCCATATCGCCTTTGTCTTGAAAAAATTACGGAGTACACTCTCAAAATTCAAATATTTATCGAATATCCTGAAAATTGACCTGCTTAGAATATTATATTATGCCCTAGCTGAACCCCACTTAAACTATGGAATCCTTGCTTGGGGAGCGGCAACAAATAATTACACGAAAAATCTGGGGAAAATACAAAAGTGGATCATTAAAATAATATATAAGAAACCATATACTTACCCTACTAACGAACTATACCGGGAAACGAAATTATTAGACGTTCGACAATTACCTATATTTCTTCTCACCTGTAATGAGGCAGCATGCTCATAGAACTACATTGAAAGCCATAAACCATAACTACAGCACAAGACATAAAAGCAATTCCTCTGTTATACCAAGACCCGAAAAAAACACCCTACAAAGAAGTTATGCCTATCTGGGACCTAAATTATATAGCTTGATCCCTCAAGAAATGAAAAAATATAATTCGCGTCATTTATTCAAATAAAAATAAGGGAGTGGATAAGCAATCAAGCACGCCTTGCCATCCACCAATAAACGTATATTACAGTTTGTTATAATAAAAAAAAGGAAAAATAACAATCAGTAACAAAAAACTATTGCCAAAAGATCGTTATTTGCGCATGTAAATAGAAATCATTCTTCCATGGACTATTACCAATATTCTTCCTATAATCTAGTTTTTATCTTATATTCACAAAAACACTATCTTTATATTTTGTACCTCATATTATATTTTTATATTTACTTTTTTGATTTACCTAACTTGATACCTTATATTTAAAAAAACATTGTCTCTTTTATATTTTATATTTCATACTGCGTATTATATTTTATATATTTATTAACTTAACTTAATATGGAGACTCTGGATATGAGTAGACAATTCCACTGTTCACAAGGTCCGCCTTTTGGTATTTTGCCTACTTTGGCCAGATCTCTGGTTTTTTTAGTACAACTATAAACAATGTCTATCATTTTGCTTACCATCACATCGCTTTGATTTTCTGTATGTAGTATATAAAATCTTTTTATATGTAATCTCATATCACGTATATATATTTATCTATAGTTTCACTCCCACTACCAAGGCTTGCCTTGTTGGTTGTATGTATTTATTTACATATTTACTATTGTAAATTTTTTTATTGTTATGTATTTTGGGTTAAATAAAAATTATTATTATTATTATTATTATTATTATTATATATTCAATCCACTCGAATCGACATTCTAAGATCGGTTTTTGCCCGTCGGCTTTGTCATCAAATAAATTAAATTCCAAATAATCGTATGATGGCTAACAAAGCAAAAAATTCTCAATATTCATTCGGGATTACAAAGTTTTTGACCTATTTCACTCTCTTCTTTTTAATCCTTAAAGAGGGAAAACAATGTGTTCTATTAGATCATTATAGGTAGCTTAAAAAACTCTGCAAATAATATACTTAACCTGTTGCCAGGAAGATTTAAATCCCATCGTAGTGAACGTCCATGTCCAGTAACATAAAAATAAAAGAAAAACGAGATAATAAAAATGAGCCCCTTCAATGACTTCAACATTAATAAGTATCTGCTTAAATTAATAAAAATTTAAAATATATTCACCTAATGCAAAATATTTTAAATCTTTCAAATTTTCGATCCGCCACTGTCCATATTATGAAATAGATTCGAGTTTCACAAAATCTAATCAAATAGCCATTTGTAGTTGGATCTGTTCGCTCTATTTTCACCCGATTGCAAGATAATTTTTGTTTCAAATCAAACACCTGATAAGGCAAATCTAGAATTATGGTTTAAAACAAGATTAGCAAATATTACAGTTGATTTGGATCCAGCTAACTATTTTTGTTTGTGGTAAGCACAACTATTAACCAGATCTGGTACTTCGCTTTTTCAAAAATCTCTTTATTGTGCAGTAGTAGAGATTTATAATCAAAGGATCAACATAATACAATAGATGTATTTTAGATATCAAATTGGGATTTATTTTTCACCCTAAAAGTATATAAAATAAGAATATTTACAAATAATAGTGGCCCAAAGATGTGACATTCGCTATAAACAGACAATATCAAAAAAGTTATATGAAACAGAATAAATTAACTGCATTATTGGTTAATTTCCATTTCCATTTCCATTTCCGATATAGGTTAACTGAATTTTTTTTGCTGAATTCGGTTTGGATCTGTTTTGATGTAATCAAAGAATTATTTCCGAGAGACTTCCGCAGGAATTTAGGAGGAAAAACTGGAACGAAACCGACAAGCGACGGTAGAGATCAAAAGCACATTCGTTTTTGGATTCTGGGAGTTTAATTAAGCAACTCTCAACTCCCACTTCTCACCTGTCTGGAATTCTACGCCATTATTAATGCTCGAGTAGGAGGAATTCAGAAATCATGAAACATAATTCCTGCAAATTGACGAAATCTCTTTAAAAGTAATATAGAAACTGTAACAAGTTGAGCGATCAGTGGCGTATATATACCTACAAAATAAATAAGCTGATATTTAGGAAAAACTATTTAAAGTTGTTTTTAACGTTTTAACTGCATTTAATTGCATTTTTATCTTTATGGCAGCAAATAAAATTAAAAGCTAAGCGGTACATTATTAAATTAAAATATTCTAAGTAGCTATAATGAAAAAACAAATATTTTTAAAACTGTATATACAGAAGAGAGATAACAAAATAAAAATCTACACGGTTCTGTTTTCTCCCAGAATGCCTCGTTTTACAGATGCGAGTCCTTTCTAAACCTCCGGAGACGCAAATAAAATTTTAAGCTGCTATTTAGAACACTAATCTGTCACTAAATTCTGAGTACGCCATTGGTAGATGCCTATATACGTTCTCAGGGTCTTTGATGACTTTACTAAACACCAATTAAAACTGCTTTTCGAGTAATTACCGGAATATATTACGTAAAGTTCCATTTCATTTTGAAACAATAATTACTTTCATGGTTTGAGACGTGCCCTTGATGCTCCGTCTAAACTCCACTCTTAATATCCCGCTAAGTTCTTTACGGACAGAAGTTGAGGATGCTCTGAGTGTCATTCACAAATCTAGGGGAATTCAATAGTGGAAATTGTTGAGGTTGAGAGAATTCTTTAAAATTAATTCTTCGGAAAATTTATGAAACACGCTACGAGCTCCCCCAAATGGGGTATCCTGAATGGAACAAAAACGTCTCAATTACCATTTTGATTGTTAACTATACCTGTAACAAAGTTATGCCTCTGTGTCGATTTTGATAACAATTGATAAATATACAGTGACATTATCAGAAAGGAACGAAAATTTTTTTTCAACTTTAACGCACTGTATCTTATTCCACAGCAATATTTTATTAAGGTATATTTGGTCCTATAGCGATATTTTGTTCCTAATAACCTACCCTTAGCCCATGTCTCAATAGTTATGAATCACCCTGTATAAAAAATACTTTGTCGTTCGTGGTTTTTCTATTCATATTAGATATATTTGTGAACCTATTAAATATGGGAAAAGCTCTCGACGCCATCCTTAAAATGGATGAGGTCCAATTATATTTTATTTTAAAGCGTAACACTTATGGTCGCATACTGTACTCTCGTAGTTCCAGATTTTCTGCGAGCTGTCCAAGAAAATATCCTCCACCGGTTTATAAGCAGTCGGTAAACTAGTCCAATAAACGAAGGTGCCAACCCGAGCATCAGGTCTGTCCGGCACAATTTTTTTTTTAATTTGCAGGTATTCATGGGTACATTCACCCCCGGAAATCAGCTGTCTGAAATTTGTGGAAGGGCGGGAAAATGGCCCATTGGACTCAAAAATGTGTTTTTTTTTTCGCCTATTTTCGCCGATATTTCCGAAAATATGACACAGAGAATTTTTGTTTGGATGAAAATTAAGATCAGTTTTAATCAATAAAATAAACGTTCGTACGTAAATTTAATCCTTAAGTTACGATTTTTTTTACGTAAAATCAATAAAATATGAGCATAGATTTATGATCGCAATGATAGGCCTATCATAGCCGGTTATCAATGTTACGAACGATGGATATTAATCTATGGTTAATGTTTTTAAAAACAATGAAAAGTAAGTATATCTATGATATTTGTACATTAAAACTATAAATAAAAAGCATGGGTCTACGATCGTGGGTTAGTAAAGTTAGGGATGATTGACATTAATCTATAACACCAGTACATCAAAACAATAAATATTGAGCATAGATTCATAATCATAATAAGTTATTAATATTATTAAGTTTTATTTATCAGACCTTGCTAAATTAGGTATACTGGTAATTACTTTATCAAAAATGTTAAAACAAAACGATATTTCTAAAAAAAATTAAAACACCCACCTACTAATCATTGGATCATCTATGTCTACTGATTTGATGTGTCGCGTTTTTCCAAAACCTACATTTTCGAAATTCCCATATGAACAATCAAGATTCAACCAACTGGAAGAGGATTATACAAAAAAATGTATTAGGTAGTTATTTTTTATTGTTCTAATGTTATTAATTCACAAATCATGTGTACCCTAGGGCTTTCAAAGGGAACAGCATGTTTATAAAAATGCTTTTCCAAAACATTTTGCTCTCTTGTTGAAAATCTAAATTGAACAAGTAAATAATTTTAAAACATATATCAACTGCCTTAAGTATATGAAAAAATTTAAACCGAATTTCGTCAAAGTAGACGCAAATATTTGAAATTTTAGAGATGTCGTCTCCAAGGCATAAAATAAAGGTTTGAATTGCTGATTTTCTCAATTTCCAGGTCTTGTTGGGTTTTAGCACAAAACAAAAATGATTCCTGGGAATCCTTTATTGTAAATTTTATATGGGTCATCTTTCCAAATGAATTTTTGGAACAAAATTTGGTCGATGGCACCAAATATAAAAGTGAAGCATATTTTCCATCTAAAAAAATACAAAATGAATATGCTACTTTTTGGCATATTATAATTTGAACTTACCTTCGTCGCACGTTTCCTTGAAGGCGTTATCTAATAGGGCTCTAGCAGCTTTATCCTTTCTGCAAAAACGCCAGTATTGGCGAAAAACATTTTTCCCAATTTTTTAAAAAGAATTCCCAACTTTCGAACGCTACATTATAATCCATATCAACCTAAAATAAATATTTCAGTTAAAAAAACAGCAGTTTTTTATTTTAACATCTTAGACATAGAATTTTAGTACCTATAGTTATAATGTGTGCCAAAATTATATTTACCAAGCGGTATCCTCAGTGTTTTTTGTAACTATCAGAATGTGCCTTTCTTTCTTTGTCGATCTCCAGTCCAGAATTAACTAATTTGGAACAATAATTATTATTTTACTGTCCACAAAACACAAACTGTATCATCTGCATGTGGTTGCACTTATATGGGCTGTGGGCGCGGCGGGAAGAGTTAAACATCTACGCTAGTTGTTCGTAATATTAATGTTCGTAGAGATTGATTTACTATTAGGTAGCACTAATTTGGCGCTTTTTTAAGCAGTCAATGGTGCTATTCATAGATTTAACGTTTAGTCTTAATAGCAGGGGAGGCCAAGCGGGGATTTTCCGCATTACTCGAGCGCGTCAGAAATACATATGGGGAGAAACCTTGCACCCTGTAATGTACCCCTACCATATATGAACCCTTAATATAGGGGGGTGCGTTGAGGACAGCCCGTCAGATTAGTAAAAAAAAATCGATCCTTAGAAATACTCGAGCGCGTCAGATTAAGAAAAGGTAAGTTAAGTACATCCAGAAAAGTGTATATTTCAATAATCTGTCAATTTGAGTGTGGCATAAGGAAATGGGCGAGTCACAAAGTTGTAAAAAAAACGGTCCATTGTGCCTAAACGGTTAATATTTTGAAAATTTTGTTTATTCATGGATATGTGGGTTAATAAAGGCTACATTTTAAAATTATTTTGAATTATACAGGTTGTCCCAAAAAAGTGTAGCGTATCAAAGTTATATTATTTCTTATGGAATACCCTATATTTCATTGTATTTATAGATTATACGTTAAAAATAAGTATATATATATAAGTATTCCCTATACCTAAGCTTTTTAGTTTTCGGGATATTTTGATATTTCTAAAAATGGAAGCACTTACAAGAAAACCAATAACTTGGAAACCTATGGAATCAGCCAAATACTATTTTAACTGAATAAAATTAGACTAACAATTGAAAGCAATAATTTATTTAGAGTTGTTTAAAATTATACAGTGCGTCCAAAACGAGGCGATTCTCTAATGACATATTCAAACGACAATATCGTTCTTATTTTAAATAGGACACCCTGTATTTTATAATCCTATTATGTAGAAAATTCCATTACCTTTTAAAAATTATAAAGGTCTACTATGCCTAAATCTATTAATTTTGGAGCTATTTTTATTTTTGTTAAATTTTACGTTATTTTTCCACCGTAATGCCTAAATATAACACTCTGTATTTGATCAGCTTAGACTATGATCCGAAAAAATTATCCTTGAAACTATGTGTTTGGTTTTTACATTATTAAATATAATTCGAGATGCATCAAAATCTGTATGGTTAACCGTCAGACTAATCCATTATTATGAAAAGTGGATTCATCTGTAAACAGCATATTATAAAAAAAATCAAAACCAACACATAGTTTCAAAGATAATTTTCAAAAATAATGTAAAATATAACAAAAATAAAAATAACTCCAAAAATAGGGGGGTGAGTGGCTCAGCGGTAGATCACTGGACTCATAATCCAAGGGTTGTGGGTTCGAATCACACCAAAGGCAGAAATCATTTTCTGATTTTTAATTAATTAAAAATTTAGAAATTGATTTTCATATACCAGGTGTGATTCCTCACTCGACCATTCACTGTTGGGTTATAATTAACAGTGCTGTTCCTAAAGTGGCGCTGGGAAACAGTATTACAAAGCCTACACAGAACACGAGGCTAATGGCCATAGTAGTCGATGCCGTTGACACAGAAGTAAAAAAAAAAAAAAAAACTCTAAAAATAAAAATAACTCCAAAGATTTGGGACAACCTGTATATTTCAAAAGAAAAAGAAAATTTTCAAAATACTAACTGTTTAGCCACAATAGACCGTCGCGTCTACCATATTACTGTTTTTTTTTTAAATTTTTGAAAATTTTTAGCCGCTCTTCCCCACACTAAAATGGAAAACTTAACATACATTTTTTTCGTTTTAGAACTTAATTTTCACAATCCAATAGGTCCCCATGACGCTTTAGTAACTGCAAATTTAGCATTTAGACAAAAACGGGAGGATATTCAAGTTTAATTTTGCAGGTAATGAACTGCTCTTCATTTTTTGTCTGAACAAAAATGCTCTAAGGATCATATTTCGGCAGATATCGTCGAAAAACGGATTTTCGGGAACTCTAGAGCCATTTTCCCACCCTTCCACAAATTCCACGTAGATGAGATTTTCGGACGTAAATGTACCTATGAATACCTGCAAATTAAAAAAAAATGACGGGCAGACTTGATAACCAGGTTTGGGGTTTTTGTGGCGTTAATTTACTGGACTGAACCCAAATCTCATGAATCTTATACGTTCATTATTGTAAGGACTCTAAATACCGATAATTCTAATCGGTGTTTGAGTCTTCGGGGAACGACCCATTAGCAAATGGCAACAATATTTTTCAGTGTGTGACATGTAACGGTACAGGCATAAAAAAGGAGGAACTGATCGCGATAAAATATACGTGACATTCATTTTGAAAAGCAATCAACTCGAACACGAAATGATTAATGGGACCCTAACAATCTAATAATGAATACTCGTACGTCACGCGAAAGCTTTCTATCTATCAAAAAAAAATAATACAACAAAAATAATACAAATGAGTCCACGTAATCAAACCTGCAGTTATCCATTGACCATAGAAGTTTTTTTAATGTTAATTATGTGGAAAACACGTTATCGTTTGGCGCAGTCGGGTAGGATTTAATTATTTATTAATAGAGGTGCATTACAATTTAAATCTATTCGCATAATTGTATTCATGAATATTTATTAAAATTTTTTTTGTTTTTTCAATTCATTCAACTACGTTTTCCTTTTTTTCTCACATGTTCGCAAACCGATTCACATTTTTCTTAGAGACAGTTTAGCTCTTAAAGTGGGAATTTTAAGGCCGTATTTTTTCCGAACCATTTCTTGTCGTCTTCAGTATTGAATACAAATCATTTTTGGATATTGACTACTGAGATGAAGTAACGATAAAAAATATTTTTCAATGGCAATAAATTGAAAGTGTTTTGTCTTCAAATTATTTCTAAGTGCTTAAATTTTTACCAATTATACTATCCCATCGGTGCATCTGTTGTCATAACCAACGCTGTTCGAGCCTTTCGACTGCCTGGAGGACAGACAGAGGGAAGTAAACATTGCATCTCAACCGTCCCTACCTTATTCCCGGCGTTGCATCCTTGCCGGTTTTGCCGCCTCCAAAACTGGATTATCTCTATTCGAGTTTCATCGTCACTTATGTTATTAACTTTACTGGATTGCTGACTGATCTGCTTAGCTGACAGACTTGCAGCGCGATCACGAGCCATTCCAGAGAAATTTGTTTAGGATGACATGCAGTGGGCGGATTGGTATAAATGATTCAATGCAAATTTTAGATTGAAAAAGGATTTTGAAAAAAAATGGCTATTGTCAGAAATCGTCAAAAACGAAATTTTATAAGACCAATGTAAATTTTTGTAGTCCATAAACTAAAAATAACACTTTAAGAAAAATAGAAATTAACATTCAATATAATCTAGAACTGCATTTGTTCTTTTTATACCCACTGTCGTAGAATGAATGTTATACTACCAAAAGCGCTGTTTTTTTATTTTTATTAAACACCATAAAGGCATTTGGTATATTAGATAGATAGATGTAAAAATGGGTGGCCCTACGGCCTATTTCCACTGCGACCTTTGCAGATCTATTGTGTTTCCCCTGATAATTAGATGACTTGCGCGAGCTTCGTCCTTTTAAGTATGGTTAGGATCCCTGACAATGGCTCTTCAACGTAGCCCTCTGCCTCTGGGTATTCCGTTCCCTTCTGTGAAAACCTTGTCCTTGCTATTCCATCGCATTCGCATACAATATGGATTGAGGTTTCTTCCTCTGTCTTGCAAAACCTGCATGTGGTTTCTTCTGCCAGACCTATGTTTTTCATATGCTTGTTGAGTTTACAGTGTTCTGTAAGCATGCCTACTATTGCTTTTACGGACCTTCTGTCCTTGCTTAGTAGGTCTGCCGTGAGTGTAGGGGAGAAACCTTTTTGCCTGCCTCTGTCCTGGGGATTGTTCCCACCAGATTTGGGATTGTTTTTCCACCCATTTGCTGATTGTTTTTTTAACTGTTGTTTTTGCTATACCGCAGAAGGGTTCTTGACCATAAAATGCCATTGACGAGCCTTGTCTGGCCAATTCGTCGGCTTTTTCATTTCCTCGATGCCCTTTGTGTCCTGGAACCCATGCCAGGGTCACTTTCTTGCAGTTAGCTAGTTCATTCGGGGCACAGGCACAGTCCCACACAAGTTTGGAATTTACTTGGGTGGCCTTTAGTGCTTTTAGTGTTGCTTGACTGTCGGAGAATATAACAACGGACTGACCTATGCTGTATTGTCTGTTTATTTCTCCTATGCAGAGGTGTATTGCTGCTACTTCTGCTTTAAATACTGTGGTATCTTTTGACAGGCTCACCGGGATCATTATCCTTGGTTTTTGTCCGTATATTCCGGCTCCGACTCCTTCAGTCTTCGAGTCGTCTGTGTACCAGATTGTTGCTGCACTGATGGGTGCTCCTCCCTCCCAGTGTTCTCTCTCCAGTACTTTTACTTCGTATTTCCTGTTGAAATTGCTTTGCTTTTTCGTACTGCTAGAATGGCAGTGTCGTCGGCGAAGGTGGCTATGGTATTCTTTTCTAACTCTGGAATATCACATGTGTACAGTAAGTATAGGACACTTTCTTGTGGTACTCCAGCCTTAATTTCTTAAGATCGGAATAGACTTTCTCTTGCCTAATTCTAAAGTATCTTTCCGATATATATGAATGGATGACATCTGTATATTGTTTGGAAGGAAGAGCTTGAGCTTATATATTAAGCCTTCATGCCAAACCTTATCAAACGCTTGTGCTACATCAAGAAAGATAGTAGCACAAATTTTTTTCTCTTCCAATGATTTCTCTATAATGTTGGTTATCCTATGAACTTGGTCGATCGTCGAGTGCTTATTTCTAAATCCAAATTGGTAATAAGGGATAATGTCTCCTCCTTTTCCGTTTTAGTCTTTTGGGATCGGTCTGTATGACGATGCCTCATGTGGTGGTTTCCCTGGCTTGGGTATCATTATGACTTCCGCAATTTTCCAAAGGCTGGGTACATACTTCAGTCTGAAGGCAGCATTTATTAGGTTAGTTAGTTTAATTGTATTCCCATTATGGGTCTTTTCAATCTCTTCGTAGCTTTCCAGAATGAATAGTCAGTACTACTGTCGTCTGTCATTCTCTTAGGTAAATACTAATCGATTCTTCTTTAATTTGTTGTATTTCTCTTTTGAGTCTTTGGGTAGCATTGTTTTATATTGTAGGGCTGTAGTTGACTGCCATTTTCTTCTAATCGTTCTTTTTTCAGAGATTAGTTCCAAAATAGCTGGTTTAAACAATTAAAAGAAAATCCCAATCAGCGAGCCTCAAACGCGCATAATTCGTATGCTGCCAGAAAAATGGGAAAAAGTTGTGGAAAATATTTTGAAGAATCAGTATGAAACAATTTCCCCACATTAAAGGCTTAAATTTTTCCAAAAAAAAACCAACTGTATTAAGTATATTACACCTCTAAAATTTGGGCTATTACTTGTAAAACACCCTGTATATATACCGGTTTTTAAAATAAAACCTGAAACTTTAGCATATCGGTAAAAATTCTATTCATGAATATCCCTGTAAGATTTTTTACGATTTTTTCATTAGAAAAAAATAGAATTCTAAAAAAAACGAAAAATGCAAAACTCATAAAAGTGAGCGCAGGGCAAGCAAGCAAATGCAAATAAAGCTATGAACAACTAATTTGATTATTCCCAGTAAAAGAATACCGCAGCACAATTTTCAATTTGGGTCCATTTATATGCAAAATGGTGGTCGAAGTAATATTGGCGGAGCTCTTGACTAGTTTCACTGGGCCTTTGTGTATTTTATGCACCAATGTAAAGTTGTAAAACGTCAAACTGGCCGAAGTGGAATGTTGGCGCATTTTGATGGCTTATTACCTGTCCCTACTTTCTATTGATTCGCCAATGAAAGGACTCAAAACTTTGTGTGAACAAGTTTGGTTACCTGGAAAACTTCAAAAGCAAGTTTCCTTTGATATAAACTATTTCAAGATGCATTTAAAAGTATTTATTTTTCGTATTTGCATAAATTTTATATATTAAGTTTTATCACAAACAACTTTCAAATTTGAAACGCCGAAGCATTTTACCATATATACAGTGTGTCGCGATATTCGACAGACAATTCTCTACACCTGAGAGCTTTTGTAAATTGATCAAATTTGATACGGGAACATGAAACTTTTTGGGGTTCCCTTTACTCAAACATTTTTCCATAATTTGTAAACTATAAACACATACATTATTTTTAAAAACAATTACCCAAAAAAGCACTAATTAAACTAACTAACCCAATAAATGCTGCCTTCAGAATGAAGTATGTACCCAGTCTTTGGTTCCAATCCAGGGAAACCACCACATGAGGCATCGTCATACAGACTCCTATTATGTCGAAACTGTTTGAGAAACTTCTACTCAAAAGGCTAAAACCACTTATCGAAGAAAGAGAAATTATACCTAATCAGCACTCGACGATCGACCAAGTTCATAGAATAACCAACATTATAGAAAAATCCTTAAAAGAGAAAAACATTTATGCTACTATCTTTCTTGATGTAGCACAAGCGATCGATAAGATTTGGCATGAAGGCATAATACATAAGCTCAAGATTTTCCTTCCAAAACTATATACAGATATCCTCCTTTCATATATATCGGATAGATACTTTAGAATTAGGCAAGGAGAAGCGTATTCCGATCTTAAAGAAATTAAGGCTGGAGTACCACAAGGAAGTGTCATAGGACCTGTCCTATACTTACTGTATACATGTGATATTCCAGAGTTAGAAAATAATACCATAGCCACCTTCGCCGACGACACTGCCGTTCTAGCAGTAGGAAAGAGCCAATGAAGAAGCAACCCACAAGATGCAAACAGCTGTCCACCTTATCTATGACTGGACGAAGAGATGGAAAATTAAACTTAATGAAACTTCACAAACAAAAGGATATATCATATTCCAGTCAGAGAAAACAATAACCTGATTCCATATTCAAACACAGCAAAATACTTAGGTATTACCTTAGATGCCAAACTCCGATGGAAAGTACATGTTAAAAAGAAAAGAGAAGAACTTGGACGGAAATATAGAAAAATGTACTGGCTAATTGGAAGAAACTCCACTATGTCTCTACATAATAAGCTTATGCTTTATAAGCAGATACTTAAGCCTGTATGGACCTATGATATCCAACTATGGGGATGCACCAAAGCAAGCAACTTAGCAATCATCCAAAGATTTCAAAACAAAGCACTGAGGAACATAGTAGATGTCCCTCAGTACATTCACAATAGTGACCTACATAGTGATCTGGAAATGGACACTGTTGACCAGACCATCGAGAAATTAGCCAAGAGCCATGAAGAAAGACTTCATCATCATGTCAATGTCGAGGCTATCCAATCCAATATTGGGTTAGAAAGAAGACTTAAGAGGATCAAGCCCTTTGAGTTAGTTTAGTGTTTTAGTGCAAAAGCAGAGCTTGTGTGTACACGTTAAACTTTAGTGCAATCCATTCTACAGAACCTAAGGAACGCTGATGGGTATACCTTAGTTTTAAATTTCAAACTATATTAGATTAAGTTAGAATTAAATTGCTCATTGGTCACTATTAACCAGATTGTAATATACTAAATGCCTTTATGGGTGTTTAATAATTATTAAAAAAAACTTATTTTCTCCTTATTTCATCAATTCGTAACAACTGTCATCAGCTCCTATAGCTTTTTCGTTTTGCAGATTTCTTGTATTGTTGGTTATTTGAAGACATCGGTTTCCCAATTATCACGTATTGTTTCTGTGGATTTTCCCAAGCTTATTTGGTTGTAGTAGTTATTATTTTTTATTTTTGTTTTCTTATTATTTAATATAATTTTTGTTTTTTAGATTTAATTGTATTTGTTCCTTCTTTTCCCATCTGACTGTATTCATTCTAATTGTCTTCTTTATTTATCATCAGCCAATTCAGTCATGCTTTTTTGTTTCTATTAATTATTTCTTAACATTTTTTTGGTATTTCTCCTTTATTTCAAATTTTTATTCGTCTCTAATTTCTATTTTTTTAGGTAAAATGGCTACAGTTTTTGTTTTGTAACATTTTCATATTTTTACTTTTTAAATACGTTTTATAATCAATATTAATTTAAATTTTAAATAAAACATTGCAAAAAAGGAAAAAAACAATGTACGTTGAAATCGTAAAAATAGAATCCAATTAAAAACCGATAACAACAAATACAAACACCAACAATTTTATTGATTATTTAAAATCCCCTATTCTGAAATCCTTTACACTCCCTCTTTCCACTGATGTCACCAACCGCATCCATTAAATCCAAGAATACGTGGAAGGAGGGTAATCCATGTCGTTGTTCACATGCCGTTCTCCATATGGATAAATCCATTATGCCAATAATTTCGTTTTAATTACGGTTTTAATGCTTACACAGTGACGTCCGTCATTCACCAATTGGCGTTGTTGATTTGCTTTCTGTCTTTGTCACTGTTTGCTTGTAAAAGTCACGAAAATTTGAAAATCGGTTTTTTGAATACATAGAAAATTAGGAATTGGAAAAATATAGATTCATTAAATTATACGGATTATTTTATTGTAAGATTTTAGCACATCCTCAAAATTTACTCTATATGACGAAATTAGCTTTATTATGGACTTATTTGGAACAAATTTATTTTTATTTGTTGTATTTTTAGGTTAATTTAAGCTTTCTTAACTGTTAAGTGCCTTCCATGTTATTTTTTGGTCAATAGTTTAAATCAAGGATTTTTTAAAGGATATTCCAATTTTTTACAAGTAAATTTAAAATCGCACAATAAAAATCAAATTCAATAATAGACATAAAGTGACAATTTTGAAAAATTGATCGAATAAAGCCAGAACCGCTTTTTTATTAATAAATTTATTATGAATATTTGAACAATTTAATATAGTAAAAGCTTTCGACGCCACTGACTGACAACCATCCGCGCAAAATCCCTAAAAATGGATGAGGTTTAATTCAATTTGAACAGAAGATACACGGATAGGTTGAAAAACAACACGGAATAATTCCAGGATTTTAACCACTTTGATGATGGCGAGACCGATGTAGATTTCACGATTATATTTGATTTTCCATTTTTGTATTGACTCTGTCATAACGATTTATTAAAATGGCACAGTTAGTTTAAAATGCTATGTCAACAGTAAATAACTATGAGAATTGTTAAAAAAATTAAATAATAGTAGTTTTGGTATATCAGGGTCAGCTGGATTCAAGATTACCTCCATGAGCGAACTAAAGCTATAAAAGTAAAAAATTTCATATCCACCGAAATTGTAGTAGCATCAGGTGTTCCACAGGGTTCTCACTTGGGGCCCTTGCTTTTCAATATTTTTATTAATGACAACGTCAGGCATCTCGAATGGAACAACGCTCTTATTTGCTGATGATCTCAAAAATTTTTCCAAGATTGCTTGTTCCAGCGCTGCTCTAAATCTTCAAGCCGATCTTGACCTCATTGCTAACTGGTGCCACTCAAATGGTATAGTTATAAATGTCAACAAATGTCACCTGATGAGATTCTACCGTTGCAAAATACCAATCATTACGGATTATCAAATCAACAATACAGTTTTGGATGCTGTTCCTAACTTCAAAGACCTGGGAGTCATCCTGGATCCGACATTCAACTTCAATTTACATATTTGATCTACAGTAAACAAAGCATTGAAAGTTCCTTGGGTTTATAAAAAGGATAACATCGGACTTCACAAACGTTACCTCTGTACGAACCTTATATTGTGCGTTAGTCAGTCCTCACCTAGAATATTGTTCGTGTGTGGAACTCTTACTACAACGTCTACTGTCAAAATATTGAACGCTTTCAACACAGATTTCTAAGTTTCGTCAATTTGAAACTTCCCATATTCCTTGATCATCAACAGTCCGAGCAACTTACGAATCTTTGTGAGGAGAAAACACAGGGACTTAGTATTTCTTTTTCAAAATGATAAACGGCAAATTAAAATGTCCCCAGCTACTATCTAAGATTTCACCAATCATTTTACAACCCGTTCCATAGTTCAAACGATGATTACAATAGCTGTCTATCCCGACAAGACTTTTGACTTTCTTTTTGAGTTATTTCCCCAATGTGTTACCATATTTTATATTTTATAATTCTTAATTAAGTAATTATATTAATTGTATTTATGTACTATCGTACTATTTTATCTTATTACTTTTAAAATGTATAACCTGATATGTAATGTCTTATCGTGTTTTTGTTTGTCAACTTTTAATTGTCACAGCTTATAATGACGACCTGTACTGGGCTTGTAAAATAAAATAGAAATATTTAGAGCCAGTTTTATTAAGACACTGGCAATGTAACATCTAAGAGCTATTCCGTACAGGAAAAGTCGCCACCCTATTGTTATTACCTCACAATACGACTCAGAATCCGCTTATGTTATTTAACCAATATTTTGTATTACATATTCTAATTTTCATTTTTTTTAACTTATTTCCTGGACTATAAAATTGTTTCGCTTTAGATAATCGAAGCTATGGCAGGCGACAGTTTATTCTAAACTCCAGATGTCATTGAAATATTGTGTGATTTTGTTTATTCAGATATTAAACGCTCAATCGGAGAAATAATGAGATATTTTCCAATGTATCTTTATTCCACATATATATCAGGTAGTGGATGACAGTTGTCAAATACATTGACAACGCTTTTCCAGGAGTCATTTAAATAATAATAATAATAATAAATAATACATTTTTCAGGAGTCAAAATATCAGAGCTAATTTAAAACTTATGTGATGTCATTTCTTGTATTTCTTATATTCATTACAGATACTTCACTTATTATATTTTTTTTGATTTGTTGGTAGTTTCATTTCCGTAAACTTTTCTTCGTTGCTTTTACATCCAGTTTAACAACACTTATCGAGGAAAAATGAGCTTGTATATCCACTTTGTAAATTGTAGTTTGGAATACCGAAACGTTCTAGGTGATTGATGTTCTGAGAGAGCTGCAAAGGCCGTCAGCATCCCACTCGCCCCCTAGGGAATGCTCTCATCCAGTCAGTTTCCAGGACCGGTATTCAATGTATTTTTTATGAAAATCCTTACTACTTTTTAAATTAGACATTTTAATAAGCAAATTTAACTTATCAAAGCAGGCCTAATATTCTTTGAAGTAACGCAATGATGTCGTATGTTTCAGCTAACAAACGATAAAACTTTATGGTGGGGTAAAATCATCTTCTTATAAAGCAAGCAATCTTTCAAACTTACCACAAATAGTGTCACTGGTAAAAAAGGATTGGTAAGAGTTGGAGACACTGAGGATGGCTTACAAAATGAATAATTCAAAGCGTAAACGAACCCCTGGTCATGATTTAGAAGTCTGAATGATTTTCATAAAAAATTTGGATGATAAAAGTCACTAAAGAAGTCTCTAAAAGTCCTTTCTAAAAATGTGAATGTTATGGAGACAACAGGACAACTCAATTTGTAAGATTAGAATCAATCAAACGGTTAAGTAGCTCTCACTTCGGTTATACTATGGATGGATGACCACAGGCCTTTCGGTTGAGCTAAAAATCGTACGTTAAAAGGGTAAATCCTTTTCTTTCGTAGATTGGACAAACCTATTATTGAATTGCTTGTTAAAAATTATCTAGGATCAATATTTTGACAATTTTTTTAATAAAATAGTTTAGCTTTGGGAAAAGTGAGATGCTGTAAATATCCCCATAATGTGATCTATACGATGCTTTTGATTTTTCTTAAATACTTTATCCAATTTTCAAATTTGAATACAATTGATTTGGGTGTTGTTCAATATTAACAACTTCTACGAACACAAATCTTCTTATTTTAAGACTTACTGTCCACGAAGACCGCACATACGCACGCTATCGTCATTTCACTTGACGATTGCTTGCATTTTAGGTATAAACAAGCGAAACTGTGTCCACGGTGCAGCAACGTCGCGTCTGTTTTTCGTCATGTGTTCGTCTTGGGTTGGGAAACGCGTAGGTAGTAACATGCTACAGCACGAGCTGAATGACGAACGCATGACGAAAGGCAGACGCGACGTTGCTGCACCGTGGACACAGTTTCGCTTGTTTATACCTAAAATGAAAGCAAGTGCAGTCTACGTGGACAGTAAGCCTAATTCTTCTTTGACTTTTCAGCGGTCGGTTATTTCTTTTTCCAAGCCTCTCATTCTAACTCCTCTTCATAGTAACTAAAATTAAAATATATTTCAAAAGTGCCACTGAAACCGATTCTGGACCAGTGGATCGTTGGCGCTGATCAGATAATGATGGAAATAAACTTTCCAGAAAAACATTTCCAATCGGTAGAACATCATTCGTTAACAATCCGTACAATCCATTCTGTCGTTCATTAGGCTAATTTCAGAACACAGCGCCATATAGCGGTAGTACTTCAAACTTTGTGTTGCTAAATATTTTTTACTTTGTTTCGTCATGTTTTTTTTTGTTGTAATTTCAGGATTTCGGAAAATGGGAAACGTAATTAGATAATTTTGTATCTCGGAATATTGAACGAGGGGTGATTGGATTTCAATGTTTGAAATGTTTTCGGTACAGTGGTATGCGTTCTGATAGAACTACAAAAATGGTTTTGTGAAGAATTTTAAATGGTGTTTCTTTTTTTACAAACATTTCTTTGAATCTGAAATTTCATTGTTGATTTTTTTAAATGAAACTGTTATTATTTTAAAAACATTGCGCAGATCAAATGCAGCGTATTCAGAAATTTAAAAGAATCAAAAGGAATTATCCTCTTTTTGAATGCATCATCGGCATTAATTCCTTAGTAATCCAGTGAATAGAGGGGGTTACCTTACAAACCCAATTTATGACAAACCTGGTAACTTACCGTTCCAGATGGAAATCGTTGAGGGAGGCCTATGTCCTGCAGTGGACAAGAGAGGCTACGTGATTTTTGATGTTGTCTAGGATGGTTAGTGAGTGTTTAAAATGCATCCATATTGAAAAAACCGAAAATAATCGGCAAATTCTTCATATTTTCACTTATATCTTTGTTTAGGTGCATTTTAGAAAAGAGTTCTACACAGTGTTGTAGAGAATTAAGTTTCCTATAATTTACCTTTTTGTTTCTAGGACAGATAGTTACGGAGATATGCACTTTAAAAACTTTAGAACGCTGTAATTCAGTTATGGCATATTCTAGTAACACAAGTATCAGAATAAAAATTGTAGTTTATAGCAATCCTACTTGAGTTTCTTACATGTTACAGCGTAAGGCTCATGAGGCTGGTACTATTTCACTTGAATACCTACTGATATTCAATTTCAAATTAACCACCAACACAGCAGATACATTTTTTAAAGATTCATTTATTTAAACAAAGTAAGAACAAAAGGCAATAATAATCATACATCAATCGAAGGTTCTTAGGAAAGAAATTTCTTCATTTTCGTCAACTAGTGAAGTTACTAGATCGGCGTCGTCTTCGTCGTCGACGATGACTTTAATCCTGTCATTACATTCTTGGCCAGCACAGAATTTGCAAAATGCGGAACACTTTAGGGCCGTCTTTCTATAGCCACAGCAATATTCCGACGTTTTTAATTTTGTTACCCCCACTCCATATAGGGTTGTCAACAAAAAAATGTAAATAAGTTTTGTAGGTAATTAAATTCGCTACAAATGTTATTCTGATACTTGTATTCCTAGAATAGATCATAACTGAATTACAGCGTTTGACAAATTTCCGAAAAATGCGATTTTTCCATTTTTTTAAAAAGTGGATATCTCCGTAACTATCTGTCCTAGAAACAAAAGTTAAAACAGAAATTATAGGAAATTTAATTCTCTACAACATTGTATAGAACTCTTTTCTAGCTAAAATGCACCTAAACGAAGATATAAGCGAAACTCTGAAGAAACTGCCAATTTTTTCGGTTTTTTTAATATGGCTGAGGGCGCGGAGGGGGATGAATTGTGCATTTTGCATTTTAAACACTCACTAACCATCCTAGACAACATATCAAAAATTTAGAACTACCGGACCGTTTGGAATAGCACTAGTAATTATACCTCAACATTGAATGGTCGAGTGGAAGGAATCACACTTCATATACTATAAACTGATTTTTAATATACCATAAAATCGTTGTAATGCAGCTTATATTCCTGACCTACATCCAAATTCCCATTTCATGTTTACTATTTCATCTGGTTCTTCGTTTTCTCTAATATAGCTTAGCGAATTTACATTGATGCCGACTGCTTCTTTAGTATCGTTTATTCCCCGTATGATAAGCAACACTCATTTATATTTCATATGTTCAGGTGTTTTACAGCTAAATGTAATTGACAGATGCATCATTGAAGCGAATGCTGTATTGTAATAGTGAATAGTATAATGCAAAATTCATGCCGCTAATCCATAAACCGTCGGAAGTAAACGTCGAGGTGGTTTAAAGCTGAATAATTTCACAACTTCCACCAACTGCTAGTTCGAACTTATAACGGCAGTTAAAGACTGTTTTCGCTCTAAGTATCGTCTTACTCGAGTTTACAAATAACAGCACATGTGGATGAGACGTTTACTACACAATAATTAAAGATTTGTTTAGGTGTGTTTTGTCACCCGGGCTGTTATACATTTTTATTTGATTAATGATGATTAAAAACTGAAAAATAGTTTAATCTTCTTTTGAAAATATGAATATGTAACTTAGAGATAAACAGCCGCTTCTTCCCATAGCAAGTGCAAATTGTGCAAACAATCACAACCCATATTAATGAAGCTGATCCTCTGGAAGGATGTTCAACATAATGTAATATTAATCAATCAACAACAAATACACCATAGCTCGTTGGAACATTATGACTTTGTCCATAACACATGAAATAAACAAGGATATCACTAGAGAAAAATTAATGGAAAAATGCAGAGAATCATCGTTTGAAAATGATCAAGAAAGAGGCATTGTCCGTTTATATTACACAGAGCTTTATTCCGAATCTACTGTAGGGATGGATATAACACACTTCCTGTGAAAAAATGGGCGCCCAATAGCTACACAGGTATTTGAAATAATGCTCCTGACAAAAAACACTACAACCTTCAAGGTAAGGTCTGGTATACAGACGGATCCAAAATCCATCTTAACTATACGTAGTAGACCAGGGCCAATCATTTTTGAAACAAAAAAAGCTAACGTAAGAGGATGCTGAACATGATGGCAGTGGTTACAACTCTTTTAGAGTTGACCCCACTCCTAAAAAGGTAAAAAATCACCCCCGCAATGGTGAAAAATGTGTTTTTTCTCCCGTTTTCGAGGATGCTGAACGCAATGTGATGTTGGATCTTCTACCTGAGTCGACTCCACCTTTTTTTTCCGTCTGGGCCCGTCTGATTCAAGATATCTGATATCGCTGAAGCCTATTGGCTTATTGCATTTATTTCCCATCCCAGTCCAGTATTTTTGTACCCTGTACTAGTTTGTACAGTTCTTTTACTGAGTGTGTGTTAAAACATTTTGGGTCTATTGTTGGTTGCCCAAAAAGTGTTTTTCTCTTGCGATCCAATACCTCGCAATCGCAAAGTACATGTTTCGCTGTCTCTGGTTCCTTATTGCATAGCCTGCACCTAAGTTCTCCATCGTACAGTCCAATTTTGTTTGAGAACTCTTTTACTGGTGCATGGCCAGTCATGAGTCCTGTTATCACTCTCAGCTTACTTCTGCTCAGTAAGAGTAGTTCAGCTGTTCTTTTAGAGCACGGTATTCCTATGAAGGATTTTCCGTGCTTTTGTCCTGACACATTTTGCCAGTGTTGAAGGAATCTTTCCCTGATCCAGGTTTTTATAGCCCCTCGGACTGCACACCTCGGTACTCCGGGGGTCTGTTCTGTATCGGGTATTTCTCCTGCTCCCCTTTTTGCAAGTTGATCAGCTTTTTCATTCCCATCGATACCCTGATGTCCAGGTACCCAGGACAGCACTAATCTGTTCTGGTCTCCTAGGACTTTCAGTTCTTCGATGCATTCCCATACCAGTTTAGACGTCACCTCCTGGCTTGAAATTTCCTTCAGTGCCGCCTGACTGTCTGACATGATTAGGATCTATTGGTTTTTGTGACCTCTTCTATTACTTTTTCTGACGCATTGCAGAATTCCGTATATCTCCGCTTGAAATACCATAGCATTTCTATCTAAGGCATAGCTGTGGCTAACTCTTAGATTTTTGGAGTATATCCCTGCTCCTACTTCCTCCTTGGTTTTGGATCCATCTGTATACCAGACCTTACCTTGAAGGTTGTAGTGTTTTTTGTCAGTCCATTCAGTCCTGTCTATAATTGACACTCTGAATGGGCTGTTGAAGTTGTATTGTTTTGTCCTATGGTCAGTCTCCATATTGAATATGTCGTTTGACACAGTTCTGACAATACTCATATGCCCTGTTACCTGCATTCGGGTTTCAGTAAGTTTTTCAGCCTGTAAGCACCCATTCTTGTCTCCCCTTGCACCCGATTCCACCTTCCAAACGACAAAAAAAATTCAGCCTTTTGAAGGTCGTTTTAGGCCCCTTGGGGGGTGGGACCATCGTGTTCAACATCCTCGGAAACGTATAGGTTGGGACGTACTTTGGGAGAGTCTAAATTTATTTGTATTTTTCGAGGTTTTTTCCGACTCACAAAATGCACTAGTTCCTTACTTCACTAATTCGCTATTTTTATAATAAATTAAAATAAAATATTAAAGAATATATCAAACTTTGGAAAAAATGTTCGTTTAAGGGTAAGATTGCCCACAAATCTTACACAAAGTGTAGGGCTGAATAAGAATAACAACAATGAGCGTCTCGTTTCGTAAGTAAGTAATACCATAATTTTTTTCACAGGAAAAATTAGATGCCCGAATGGTATTTGACAAGACTATTTCATGAGTAACAGATTATTCTGCATACACATAGCTTACAAAACATATTATATGTGCATACATAATAAATATGTAGGTATTAATTTGAAAACTGAAAAACAGGTTATTTATTTACAAAATACACATCTGCAAATTCCTTCGTTTCGCATTAAGAGCTTCCCTCCTAGACTTGAAGATAATATCTTTAAATGGATCAAAAATTATTTTCCACTTCATAAAATACATCTCTTGCATTTTTTTGCAACGGTGTTCCACATTGTCTTCACAACTAGTTCTTTGTAATTTTCACCGTTTTATTTCTTCATATTCCACGCCCAATCTTTCAGGATTAGGTTTAGTTGCTCTAAACTTGTAGTTTCCAAAGATCGTATTTCTTTGCCTTGCAGAATTCCGTAAAATGTTTCCATATTGACGTATGGGTTTTAACGGTATTGTAGGGTACACTTTTCTCAATCGCCAGATCAATATTAGTCATTGAATCACTTCCAAAGCGACTCATTTTCACTACTAGCACTGTTTAAAAACAATATTACAAAATTTATTGACAATAAAATCAGAAAAATTGTTCAGCGTCGTTTTCTGGTGTCCTTGGAGACCAATAATTACTTGTTATCCAAGGTATTGTAATTTTTGGTGACAACAGCTGTCAAGTTTTGCCGCGGGTAAACTCGAAAAAGCTGCTGACAGGAGCTGTCATACAGTGTTTTCATCAAGAAACCATTTGTAATTCAAAATTGCGCGTTTGTGATTGGTGGAAATTAAGACGAGGGAAATAGTCTATAAAAAAAATCAGGTTACTTATATACTAATAAATCCTGGCTTATCCCCACAGGTTAGTCCACTATGCAAACGAGATCTCTAAATTCACCATTTCTAGTCCCTTTGTATAAACCTTTATTACCTCCATTTCCTTCAAACTTTCAAACCAAAAAAACACAAAAGAAAGATATCGACGTGAACACCACAAAGTTTCACCTATTTGTTTTGTCGGGCAGCGCGTAAAGGGAAAACATTCGTCTTGTCGGATAAAGAAAATCTTGATAGAAAAAAAAATAGCAAACAATGGCTGCCATTAAGTTTTATAGCGGTGCGGCGCGCCCTCTTTTATGATTCTTACCACCCGCAAATGAACCACTGCTAACTCCAAGTGATTTTAATGAAATGGCACTTTTGGGGTCGTGCGGATGTGTGGAAGGTGCGCTTACTTGTGTTGTTTCTCAAATCGTTTCATTTATATAACAAGGAGAAATAATAATTCACATTTTTAAACTTTAAAAGTAAATAGTATATTAAATTATGTGTGGATATTAAGGTCCCTTAAAACACGCGCGATTATTTTGTGATGCATAACTTTATTGATATTTAATAAGGTTTGGCAACGTCGATTTGTTATTTTATAGTTTCTGTGCTTTAATATTTAAAGGTTTATATATTTTAAATAATTACGAGCACTCATAATGTCACATTTTATTTTTGTTTCGATATTTTACAAACGAAAAATATTATTTCCAAATTATTTGTGTATAGTGGGCCGCACATCGGTCAGAAAATGTACTTCAAGACATTGGAGCATATCTATGTAAAATGGCAACGTCGTAAAATTGCTTCGGTACATTTATTTATAATATTCTCGGACTACCTGGAAATTCATGACTCACTCAGTTTACGCCTTCTGATCGATATTCGTGCCGACTATAAATTTCTCACAGAAGTTTCGCCATATTACGTCATCATCGGAGAACAGAAATTAGCGAACTATTTTTAATTTTGAAACATTTCAATTTACAATTGTTTTCTCTATAAACCATTTATCAAAATGTTCAGCACGATTTAATATCAATATTTTTTTCGATTTTTCCTAAAGAGAAACTAAATTCTGCAACTAAGCTTTTTAAAATTTACCAAACCGGAAATAATCCGTATTAATTATCCATAAAAAAATAAAAACCGCTTAAACGGCTTAAAGTTTATCCGACGACAGGCCACTCGTTTTAAATAAGCCAAAGCACATCGGAAGTGCATTAACTGCAAAACCTTCTGGAAACTTCCAAACACTCGAATTATCCAGGGCCTACTTTCTCGTTAATATTCCTGAGGAGTTATTAACTTTGAGAAACTTTTCAACGAAAGAGGAATAGGACATCGCAATTTGTGTGGACGTTTATCTTGAAATTATTCATTTTAATTATTTGTCATTATTTGCTGATGTGGTATTATCTTTTACGAAATCATAAAATCATCATCAAATCAGTATTTGAAATAAAAAACATTCTTAGCCATGTGGATGGTCGGAAAATTTATAATAAATTATAAATAAATTAAGAAAAAGGGGGTGGATGTTGGTTTATTACGATTTGTGGTTCAACTATACATTCTATCAAAAAAAACTTAATATGAAAGTTGTAGACATTTTTAAAAAATCTAAAACTTTTGTATTTGTCATTTTTATTATCGAGAAAAACGCTAAAAACCGTTAATTTTTAATTTTTATCTCCAGCAAAAATAATTTTTTTTATGAAACTTGGTGAAAACGTTCATTTTTTTGTGTTTTAAATAAGGTGTAATTTTTCAAAGGAAAATATTTTTTTTTTTGCA
Organism: Crepidodera aurea; assembly: GCA_949320105.2. NCBI lineage: Eukaryota > Metazoa > Arthropoda > Insecta > Coleoptera > Chrysomelidae > Crepidodera > Crepidodera aurea. The sequence goes on from OX439472.1 coordinate 92,121,267, forward strand.
GAAATATTAATTATTATTTCCCAAGTAAACTTGGTCTTTTATCAAAACCTTTATCTATCGAACGTTTATTCTGATTTAACTAGCAAACTAAATAAACTGTTATTTTATACTTGAAAGATTTCATATTTAAAAGTTGTTTGTACAACTACAAATATTTCTAACAACAATAGCATTACGAATCAACCAATAAAAAAATGTTTATTATTTGCTTTGACTTAACAGGCTAAAAAGTGAAATGTTCCACTCGATATATTTGTTTACTTACTGTATATTCCGACACCGCAAGGCCAAGCAGCCATCACTGTAAATATTTACCCTCGAATTAGGAATATTTGTGCCGGCGGTTTTTAAAGTTTGTCTTTTTAAATGCGGAGTTTAATGAATATTTTGGTGCGAAGCTAAAATATAAGGTCGTCACTCTTGAAATTGGTATTTGTTGAATAGCATTTTTGTTTCAGGAGTACTTGATTGGCGTTGTTGACGAAATGTGAGTACTTGATGATGCTGGCAAAATATCAACGCTGCTGGGAGATGCCAAAGCTTAACTGGTGCCTGCTTATGATTGTGTTAAAATTACTGCCTTTTTGAAAATACTGTAGACAGAACAATCTAGCGCCTGCAACTTGTAAGTAAAAACAGTGTGATATGAATGACTGGATGACAAAGCCATTTTATTAAGTGGATACTTACATTCTAATGTATTAGTAAAATCAACAGGTCAAGCATGAAGCAACGCATTGAAAAAGTAAAACACTATCGTCAGCGAAGAAAGAAAAAAAGGGGAAGAAAGAGACATAACAAGCTCACGAGAAAAGTCCCAGACATAAGGGAAAGAGGACAAGTGAGAAACAAAAGAAGCAGACCTAGGAAAACTTGGCAATAGAGAATTGTGGAGATATCAAAAACAGGTGAAAAACAACTAGAGAAATGAAAGTAATGATCCTCGACAGAAAGGAATCGAAGATCTGAAAAAACGAGAAATAAAAATACCTTAACTTCAACATATCTCTAATTGTATTGGCTAAGCAAAGTTTTTCCCAAAGATTAAGGTTGTTTTATTCACCCGGTATAACGAACTTCAAATCTCTACTTTATATACATATACTCAGAATTATTATGAACTTTTTGTTTAGAATTCTCATCATTAAACGGGGAGATTGTTAGTAGTTGTGAATCCTTGCTGACTGCGTCAAATAACTTAGTTTTCCTCAAGTGTCAGGAAGGAAATGGGGTAAGTAGAGAAGAATAGACGAGTGGAGGCAAGACGAGCGACGAGAAGACTTCGTCACAGTGTGTCGGGTAAACAGCGATACCATCAGTCCACAGATTAGAGATATGAATAATTTCTCAACAATTAATGAAAAGCGGCAGTTAGTGAAAGCCCTTAAACCTCCTCCTGAAAACCTGAAAGCTCTATATTGTTTCTGGCGATTCTATTCACAGCTCGCTCCGATATGCATGCGATAGAGCCTCTCGACTCTATGCAAATTTGCTCTTCGCAGATTGCAATCTTTTTTTAGAGGCCGAAACTTTCATTCTCAGAGGTAATAACTTCCTCAGAATATAGACTCGAGTGTTTTTGTGAGTTTAGAGGAGTTTTTTGTGAATAATTGGCATAATGCATTACCAGGAATGGAATTTGGTAATTTTGCGTCTATTTATATCTCAAAAATGAACTTGTAAACTACGCGATGTTAATAAATATGCAGTTAATCTTGAAACTTTTCCTTGAATAAAAGCTGAATAATAAAACCCCCTTAGGAAGAACATTTAAAAGAACAAACCACTATAAACTACAGAAATTTAATTACACATAGTTCATTATTAATTAAAATTTAAGTATCTCCAATTTTTTAAGTAATAAGGATATTTCAGTGTAGATGAAATTGGATGGTATATATTCCTAGTCGGTTGGAACAGCAAGAAAACTCATTCAAATAATAAAATTATACTCCAAATTGAAAATTAATTAATCTATTACAGAAGACATCTTTAGATACAGTATTTCGCATATTTTATTTGTGTTTCTTATACTACAATTCAAATGTATTATTATTTTTTGTAATTGATGTTATTTATATTGAAATTCTTATGATGTGAGTAACAAATATAAAGTTGTCGTTTTAATTTATGGATGTTTATTGAATATGAAAATAAAGGTTTCTATTTCGCATTATTATGGGAATTTACATGTAAAAACCGGCATAAGTGTTCGAACTGTCCTAGTATAAATAGTGATGTCAATTATGCATATTCAGGCCTCCTTACGTAAGTTCATGTCTTCTTTTAACCACAAACGAGTTCCAGAATACTCATCCAAACAATATGACTCATTATTTGCTTGACTTCCGCCGTTTCGTACCTAAATGACATCCCTCTCTCGTTTCCAGGTCATCAGCAAAACGCATCTTGAAGTTTCAACTTGCCATTGGAATAAACGCGAAGTCAAAAGACAACTGTCCATTACCTCCTGGGGAACCGGAACATTACGGAGTAGTTCATCGACATAATATGCCAAACCGGCCGTAAATACCTCATAAGTGCGTAATAAGAGCCGATAACGGCCTCCCGAGAAGACTATAATCTGAAGGAAGAAGTAAAAAGAACTAATGTAGAGGTGGAACGGTTTTTTTATATAACTCTATTTTTACACGACTATTTCCCTCGTCTTAATTTCCACCAATCACAAACGCGCAATTTTGAATTATAAATGGTTTCTAGATGCAAAAACTGTATGACAGCAGTTTTTTCGAGTTTACCCGCTGTTATCACCAAAAATTACAATACCTTTGATAACAAGTAATTATGGTTTCCTAGGACACCAGAAAATGACGCTAACCAATTGTACTGATTTTATTGTCAATAAATTTTGTAATATTGTTTTTAAACAGTGCTAGAGAAAAGTGTACCGTACAATACCGTTAAAACCCATACGTCAATATGGAAACAGTTTGGAAACTACAAGGTTAGAGCAACTAAACCTTATCCTGAAAGATTGGGCGTGGAATATGAAGAAAGAAAACTGTGAAAATTACAAAGAACTAGTTGTGAAGACAATGTGGAACACCGTGGCAAAAAAAATACAAGAGATGTATTTTATCAAGTGGAAAATAATTTTTGGTCCATTTAAAGATATTATCTTCAAGTCTAGTAGGGAAGCTCGTAATGCGAAACGAAGGAATTTGCAGATGTGCGCCAATAAAAGGAAATAGAGCTCTGCTTTATCAGTAGAACTTGCCTGGAGAGGTGGAGAAGCAGTCAATTGCAGAGTTCATTATTTTAAAGAGGAAATATTTTTTAAAATAACTGATTTTCAAAAATCCTGATCTTTAGGAAGAGTAGAATGTACTCATCTCTTCAATGAAACGGCCCAGGATGAAGAAAAAAAAATGGCCGATAGTAAATGGCTGGTCCCCAACACGAAGAACCCTACCTTTTGTCCAGTCCGTCTTTTTAAAATTCTAATGGTTAAACGTTCATCTAGAATACGAACTGATAGATTATTCTTAACAGTAAACCTATCATGGAATAAAGAACAATCAAGTGGATGGTACAAAAACACTCCAATGGGAAAAAACGAACTTTCGTAATGAACTAAAGAAGCAGCAGAGAAGGCAGTATTAAATACAAAAGAAATAACAATAACAAACCACTCTATGCGGTCGACAGCAGTCAGTAACCTGGCTAAAGGAGGGGAGGGTGAACAACAATTAATAATTACTGGCCACAGTTCAGCCAACTCAATTAAGCCTTATCTGCAAATGGATAATGAGGATTATTCCAACATCGTAAATACCCTTAGAAGTGACACCTCAGAACCTCCAGCTAAAAAACAGAAAACAGAAGATCCTGCAGCCCCTCCTCGGGCATCTCACTCTATCAATGATTTCAAACAATACCCCTACTGTATACCAAAATTGCAATTTATATTTTAATTGCACCATAAATAATTAAGTCTGTAGTATTTTGTGATTAAATAAATTACCTGTTTTTCAGTTTTCAAATTAATACCTACATATTTATTATGTATGCATATATAATAGGTAGTATGTTTTCTAAGCTATGTGTATATTGAATAATCTGTTACTCATGAAATAGTCTTGTCAAATACCATTCGGGCATCTAATTTTTTCTGTGAAAAAAATCGAAAAAACACCAAAGGCATTCGTGCCACCAGCACTCATGCTTCTTGTTAAAATATTACATAGCAACGTGTTTTTTCGATTTTTTTCGGAGAAATTGGATGCCCTTCTGATATTACTTACGATAAATAACGATAACGGATTCAATTTTTGTATCGATTATAATTATTGTTGGGTATTATACTAATGATATGTTTTCTCAAAATAGAATAGACATTGTGCAATATAATGTAAGTATAACATATGATGTCGTTCGAAAAAAGGACAGTAATTGACAAAAATCTCTTGTTTAAATTTCATTAGTACTCAATACAAAATCTAGTTGAGTAAAAAAATTACGACACATCTATGATATTCTGTTTTTTACTTCCACCTCTATCCCTAACCTTCATACCTAACTTCCGGCACTTTTTCGTCCTTTAAGGCTGATGCTGCGGCAAACGAGCATATAATGGCCGAAGGCCCGAACCATCGGCAACGTTGCGTCTCTCTATGTAACACCCTCAGTCACTAATGGGATATTTATGACCCGTTATCGGTTACGGGGATTCCCAGGCGAAGAGCTGGCACGATTATAATAATATTTATTACGGATTCTTCTTATTTTGACGCTTGTTGGGTGGTTTGAGGATTCTTTATCTTTTTTCACTACTGTGTTTCGGGCTGTTTGGAGAGCAAAGTTTTGCTAACGTGAAAGTTTATCGGCGTTGAGTTAGAAACTGAAGGAATTTCGGAAGTCTCGCTGGAAATATGTGTAAATATACGTGGTGACTCAGGTCTGCGCTATTTATCTTCCCTTTTAGGGATTCGTGAGTGTAAAAGTTATGAACTAGTGATAAGGTGGATAAAACACCCAAACAAAGCTTTTCAACATAACCACCACATTTTTCTCAAATTTTAAACTTTCTACTGAAGGCTCACATATTCGCAAACATCGTTATCGAAATGGCTCACTAAAACAAATCAAATCTGCGTCAGAGAGACACATATTATTGACAATAACAATCTAATATACATACTCAATTATAGATTCAGTGCGATGAAAATCGGGGGAGTGAGTCCCAATTATAGAACTAAATTACCTTAGCATAAATTTCAGCATACAATAATCAATTTCAACATAAATTCACCTCATTTGTGTTTAATCGGAATGCATCAGAACTGTTAGCGATAATACGAACTGCCATTCCAGTCTAATTTACATAACTAACGAAACACCTTCTGGCGTCTGCGGACTAACTACTGGTTCTAGTTGTAGTTAGTAAGCTTAAAGGGATGCTACAAGGTGATCCAGATGAAGTGTATCTCCTACAATCCATAAAAAATATGTCTGTCATAGATAGATAGATAGAGATGTGTGAGTCTCGTATCGAGTAACACGTGCGCTGAGTTGCTGCGTTTAAAACTACAAAACCCGTTTAAAGACGGCAAATCAATAATATATCTTTACAATAAATAAACAAGTAGTGTAGTGCAATCCATTGAGTAAACTGCAATTTGAAAACTGTGTGTCACAAGCCTGTAAGTTTTGCTTTTTATTCCTTTTTATAATGGAAAGTAGATCTCGAAAGAATTCAAGCAAGGGCGAGGACGAACTGCACACACAAATAAAGTCCTTAGTCACGACTTTATGTACATCTGATGAGTTTATTAATAAAATATCAAAAACCATAACCGATAATATTAGTAAGAGATTCAAAGATGACTTTCAGAAGTTGAAAGATGAAAACACACGTATAATGAAAAAACTTGAAGAACAAGAAAGTGTTATACAAAGTTTAGTAAAACAGAAGGAAAGACAAGATGAAACTTTCAGAAGTCACAATGTTATTATCTATGGAGTGAAGGAAAATAATGGGGAAAACTGTAATGAGGTGATAATGGATATAATTACAGGAAAACTGAAGTTGAACGTTAAAAAAGAAAATATTGAATCGTGCTTTAGGATTGGAAAAGCAGACATCAACAGGACCAGGCCAGTATTGATACAATTTTCCACCAGATACCACAAGGAAATGGTTTATTATAATAAAAAATTGCTAAAAGGGACAAAATGCATCATTAGAGAGGACCTAACGCCCGGCAAAGTTAAACTGTTGAAAGCAGCATTGGAGAAAATAGCGAAGATGGGAAAGGTATGGAAAAATCATGGGAACGTATTTGTGAAGCGTTATAATTCTGATCGCATCATAAAAATCGTGAAGGCTGAGGATATTGATGAACTTTAGCAATTCTCCTCTCACAAATCATGCTCCTTTTATCTTCGCTTTGTTTTTTTTTCTCTGTCTTTACATTCTTATTTTTGAAATACAAATTTTTTTTAGTTTATTTTATTTTTGTATTTGTACGTCAAGTGAATTTCAAATGAGATTGATGTCGCAGTAACACGTGCAATTGACCTGTTCCCTGGTGATTCTTTTTGCCAGATTTATTTCTGCTATTATTTGATACTATTTAGGTTTTTTTTTCTTAAGTGTAAATAGAAGTATATTGTTGATTATTGTGAATGCATTCTTTAAAAATTGGTTTTGCTAATGCTAGATCACTACTTCCCTCAATACACGATGCCACACAAGTTATTTTACAAAATGATTTTGACATATTTTTAATCTGCGAATCCTGGTTAAAAAGTTCCATTGAAAATTGTTTTTTGAATATTAGAAACTATAACCTAATTAGAGCCGACAGAAATCGTAATGGTAAAGGTTTATGTATTTATAGTAAAAATAAAATCCACAGCGAGGTAATCGTTAGCAGGAAGGATTGTATTTGGGAACAACTGTGGATAAAGGTCAATCTAAATAAAAAGTCGTACGCCATAGGAGTTGTTTACAAACCTCATGAACAAAATACGAGTAGTTTCTTGGATGAGTTCGATCTGTATGGGTGATTTTAACCTGAATTTACTCGATTTTGAAAATGCAAACGTTAATAAGCTTAATTCTGTCTTAGAGTCACTGAATTTGCGTCAATTAATTGATGAACCTACCAGAATTACGGCAACATCTGCAACACTTTTGGATTATGTAATAGTCCCAGAGGGTTTTGAATGTGAAAAAGGCATCATGCAGCCGGTGATCTCGGATCATTCTATGGTATTTTGCAAATTCCAAACTAATATTAATATGCAGGTAGGTCCAAAAATTATAACTTACAGGAACTTCAAAAATTTTGATGGAGACAGTTTTCAACATGATCTCTTCAGCACATCATTTTTTAGGATATATGATCAGGAATCTGTAGATGATAAAGTTTCTTACTTAGTGAACTGTTTGAATAATTTGTTCGATAGGCACGCCCCTATTGTTACATCGAGAGTAACAAAACCTAAAGCACCCTGGCTAAAGTATCCTATAAAAATGATGATGGCTGAGAGGGACAAAGCACTAAATAAATATAAACGAACAAAATCAGCCGTTCATTTACAAGCCTATAAAGATTTACGCAATTATACAACTCAATCAATCAAGAGAGAGAAAAAAGCATATTTCACTTACCAATTTAGTAGCAATGTTGCTCCAAAAGATATGTGGAAAACCCTAAGATATAATAAATTTCTTCCTGAGAAAAAATTTGACATACCTGATACGATAAACGATCCGAATGATGTTAATAGATTTTTTATCGAGTCTATTCCCCAAACCCAACCATCTGAAAAAACCATGAATTTTTATAAATCTAACAGGCTAACCGACTCAGAGTTTATTTTTCATGAAGTTAATGATTTGTTTATCTACGAAACAATTTGTGGCATAAAAACTAGAGCCAAGGGGTTTGATGGATTAGGTATTTATATGGTTAAATTGTGTTGCCCACATATTATTACCTATATAACTCATATAGTCAATTTTTGCATAACCGAAAATGTAATTCCGAATGCTTGGAGGAAAGCAATTGTAAGGGTTTTACCAAAAAAAAAGGCTCCCACCGAATTTAAAGACCTGCGTGCAATAAGTATTTTGCCGGTTCTGTCAAAAATTTTGGAAAGGGCCCTAGAATCCCAAATTAAGGATTATCTGTACAACCACTCCCTACTTCCTACAATTCAATCAGGTTTTCGTAAATTCTTCAGCTGCACCACTGCCTTACTACACATCACTGATGATATTATAAAAGCTACAGATGAAGGTCAGATTACTATGCTAGTACTATTAGATTTTAGTCGAGCTTTTGACACCATTAACTATGGGTTACTAGTCGGTATGCTGAAATATATGGGCTTTTCCGACAACGCTTCTACCTTGATCAAAAATTATCTCGATAATCGACAGCAGCAAGTTTGTATGAATGGTGTCTGCTCGGATTATATGTCACTAAGATCTGGAGTCCCACAAGGGTCTATACTTGGTCCATTACTGTTCTCTATATACTCTTCTCATATTCTTGTCAAAATTCAAAACTGCAAGGCGCATCTCTACGCTGACGATACTCAGCTCTATTATAGTTTTAAGCCTCACGAATTAGAAAATGCCTGTGCAATTATCAACGAGGACTTGAAAGCTTTTATTAATTATGCCACCGATCACTGCCTACTCATCAATTCAGCAAAATCTAAAGTCATGCTGTTTGGAAGTAAATATCATAGACAAAACTTACCTATTGAAATTAATATTAATATAAATAATGAGAAAATAGCGTTAGAGAATGAAACAAAAAATCTAGGCGTAGTAGTGGATTCTGACTTGAGGTTTGAAAAGCATATCAAAACATTGATACAGCGTGCTTACTCTAACATTAAATTGATATATGGTAACCGACACCTATTTCCCGTCAATATAAAAAAGGCACTTTGTGAAACATTAGTTTTATCTCTATTTAATTATGCGGATGCTCTGTATGGACCTAACTTAACTGTACAATACAAAAACAAAATTCAGAAAGTTCAGAATTCATGTCTACGTCTAATTTTTGGAGTAAGGAGGCGACAAAGAATATCGCATAAACTGAGTGAAATTAGATGGCTGAATATGGAGAACAGAAGGAAGCTACATCTTGCTAATCTGTGTCATAGCGTAATTGTGAATAAAACACCTCCGTATTTGCACTGTAAAATTACTTATCGCACTGATGTGCACAACATAAACATTAGAAATAGGGGGTTACTGAGTGTCCCTCCTTTTAAAACTGAAATTTTTAGACGCTCGTTCAGTTACCAAATATATATCCTTTACAACTCGATCTCATCGGAACTTAAAAGCTTAAGTGTTAAAAAATTTAAAGAAAACTTCAAGATAAATCTTTTGAATTATCAGCATTAACTAGCTTGTACTAGAAATAGGATTTATTATTATTATTATACATCATGCTTATTTTTTATGCATTTTTTTTTCTCTTGCCAACTTTTTTTTATTTATCTTATTTAACAATAAGGAATTTTGTGAGGGATGCATTCGCAATAACTTAGACTTTATACTTTTGTAGATTTCTAAATGAAACACGTCTCTGTTTTTGGGTTAAGTGGAAGAATATTTTTGGATGAGTCCAGTACCCAACCAAAAATAAACTTCGCCCTTTATTTTCAACAAATCTATGTTTTTTTTTTTATATGATTATGTATATACTCTATTTGAAAATAATAAAGACGTTTATTATTATTATTATTATTATTATCTAGACATCTCAAAAATTGCAGTTGAAAGTTGATCGTGACCCCTTAAAATACCTTTTTCTTTAATCAAATACTATTAAACGAGCAAGGTTTGTATATATGTATGTGTGTGTGTCTGTGTGTGTGTCCAGAGGATCTCGAAATCCACTCGTCAGAATTCAATGAAACTTTCAGGGTAGACTAATTCCTATCTAAATCGGCAAAAAATGTAGGTCTCATGTCTGTGAAAATTCGATCTTCCGAGATATTTACAAGAAAAGTTAAGCTTTTAGTTTTATTTCCTAGCAACGGCAGATATAATAACTTGTTTCTATAGTAATATATACTATAAAGGATAGATGAGTACAGTAAAAGTGGGGATATAACGTCACATTCCATAGGCGTACTTTGCAAAATAAGTTTCTATAATATAAATAAGGTCACAGCATATAAAATATATATACGCACTTCGTAGATTAAATTTTGAAGTTATATTATTTACAAAAAATAAAAATAAACCTTATGCATCTGACACTTTAACATTGAACGAATTAAATTTAACCAATAAATATCAGGGAGGATTATATGTTGGGATTAAACTTTTTTTAATTTCTTGGCCTTAAAAGTAACGCTTCAGTACTTACCTAAACTTAAAGATTAAAAAAAAAGTTAGTTCAAGAACTATCTATAAAAGTCACTTCACTAAAACTACTGGTATCACTATAATTGTCTTTTCAGAGGTTTATTATTATCGGTTCTATTAAATTATCCATTGATATATCCACTTTCCTAAATGAATTTTACACATTTTTAACATGACCAATGCATTTTCCCCAATGTTCTCTATTTACATCTGAAACTGCCTTCAAAAACAAGTTTCGCACTTCAGGAAATTTAAATGTTTTATTGTTTTGAGAAACATAACCTTTTAATAATTGTGACCAGATCAGTTCAATGGAATTTAACTATGCGTGGTTCGGAGGCAATCTGAGAATTTTAATTCCTTTTTTTCTGGCCATCTCATCTATAATATATTTTTTGAATTTGTTTTTATGTTGCCTTGCTATTACTAATAATTCTGCCTTCAAGGATTTAGGAGGACTGATAATATTTTTAGAATGAAGCCATTTTGAAATATATATTAATACAAAATTCTGAATCAATTAAAATACATACGATACGGCTATGAATAAATAAAGTCTGACTTATCTGTCAAAAGAACAGGTTTATCTAGACAAAAACTATATTAGGCCGATCAGATGTATTAAAATTTAAATTTTTACTACAAATAAGCATTGAAGGATGAGGTAAAAATAAAATTTCTACCTCTTGAATCTGTACTACGTTCTGCAAATTAAATACTGCACTCCTTTCTTCTGTATAATATAGTAGTAAAAAGGTTTGACTTTATTTAATTTCTGGCGTTTTAATCTGAAAGAATTCAATTTTAAATTTGCCGCTTTATATAAAAAAGGAACGGTTCATTTGACGGACATAAATAATTTGCTTGTCAAATGACAGCCATCTCATAAATTCAAAGTTGAAAATACAACGTTGCCAATTCAATTTCAGAAATCATGGGTTTAGGTAAATATTTATAGGAACGTTGATTAACACTGTTAAAATGGACACTTGTCAAAATGTGACACCTGTAAAAACGTGACAACTGTTAAAATGTGATACGTGTCAGAATGTAACAACTGTCAAAATGAACAAATCTCAAAATGAACAAATGTCAAAATATGACACCTGTCAGAATGTAACAAATGTCAAAATGTCACACGTATCGTACTTTTCTTTATTTATTACAAAGATCTAACCTAACCTAAAGCTAATCTTTTTTTTTTGGCGGGTGGAAATGTTTTATGCACATCGGGTAAAGGTTCTTCCCTTCCCCGATAGTGTGAGACTACCCCTTACGGCTACTATTTTATTAAGCGGACAGTTTTAATATTTAAGTTTTCATTATCAGAGAGAGAGAGAGAGAAAAAGAATGTACTATTAACATAGATTTCAATTTTTTGTTTTACAAGAAACTTTAAAGAGACATTTAAAATTCTCTATTTTTATAGTACATTTTAAGGTTGATTGTGACTTTGTATTTTCCAAGAGCAAATTGTAATGTAATGTACGAATGAACTATTTTTGTAACTGAAAATTTTTGAGTCGAGAGTCTGGTCCTATAATTTTCCTTCACTGCAGATCAATAAATAATAAAATCAATTGAACATACGAGTTTTTCTTATATAGTGATAAATAGAGTGAGCTGAGCGATCTTCTGTTGACGGGACGTGTGCCCTACACACTGCTGTTGCCCGTCCCGGAAACGGGGCCTGTCCAACGTGACAATTCGCGAAGATCAAGCGTCAGTAGATGTTGCCCTAAAAGGGTGAAATGCATTTAAGTAACCTCTGTGACAAGCAGTTGATAAACGTCAACAACAGCTGCAGCCAATTGAAAGTTAACACTGACAGCTTTTTTACGTTTCCCGCCTACTTTCAAGCCAATCGCCAATCAACTTTTTATTTATCTCCCTATCAGTAGTTCAAGTAGATGTCGCCCACTCCGTGATTTTCGCGAATTAATTAATAATTTGTCATGTTATAAATATACTTAAATTATATACTCATTGGGCTGCTTAAAAATGTAGATTTGAATATGAAGAGCGAAGCTCGGTCACCAGATATTAATTATATAATCCAGATTTCCGTAGGATAAAATGTTGTTAGTTTAACTTTCCAAAATAATATTTAAGATTCAGCATCTGCCTCAACAGAGAAAAAATTCTAAACGGGTCCTTTACCTTCCCTTTCAACATCTTTTGGAGAAATTAGCACTTTTCAGACAAGATAGTATGTGTTGGTAGATGATGCGCTAAAAGATATGACCCAATTCTATCGTTCTGAAAATTTTATATCCCCATTGTACTTTCACATAAAACATTCATATCTCCTGACATTCAACGGACATCATTGCAATTATAAAATATCTCATTGTCCGTGGCGGTTAATTTTTGGCTGGTAATTTGTCGGTCCTTCACGAAACGACTAGGAGTAGCAACAGGTCGTGCGAAAGGGACCGTATGAAATGAAAAATAAAAGTAACTCCATAAAACGTTCTGTCCTGGAACAATAGCTTCATTTATTCATGGGTGGTAATTTAGTGGTGTGGTCGGTTGGCCCATTCATAGAAGGCCATCACTTTGACTCGCTCTGCGTAATAAAACGGACCAAAGAGGCTTCTGAATGCCGAAGCCAATGTATTTTGGCTTGTGGAGGTTGCACAAAGGAACAAATACGTTCAGTTATTGTGTTTGTAAGTGAAGGAATTTGTTTTAGGAATGAAATATTTTTTTAGGAAAGTAAAAGAACGAAGTATTTTACAGAGATGAAAAAAGTAAATAATGAATATCCAGTACGTAGTTTCTTTAGTTTCTCTATTCTTTTAATAGTAATAATAATAATAAAGAATAAGAAAAACAGTTCATGCCTCCTTATTCCGTAACATTATAACATAACACAGAAGGAGGCTGAAAAGAAACAAATATAAAGGCCTACAAATAGAAATACAACCAAAGTCATACCGATCATCATTGGAGCCACAGGACTAACATCTAACGCCACGTGTGAAGCAATAAAAGAAATCCTGATGATGCAAAAGGCAGTAGTGTTAAGGACTGCTCACATAGTCCGCAAATTGCTATGAAATATAGAAAAAAGAGATACCACCTTAGGTGCAGGGTTTGCACTTGGTGGTTTCTCCTAAATCAAACCATAACGACTAATGTTATGTGATAACCAGAAATAATAATAATAATTCTTTATTTTCCATAAGACAATTATTGTATAGGATTTGTCAATGTATTGTTACGATATTTACTAAATTATTACTACTTTTAATTATTTTGATTTAATTTAATTTTGTTATGATATTCACTATCGTAACTTTAACCACTTAATCCAATTTAAGGATTCAAATTAAATGTTTGTGAAATTTGAAATTCTTTCTGACCTCAGGGAGTATTTATTTGTGAGTTCAAAAGTTTTTTAGTGCCCTCTTTTAATTTATGCTACTGATTTTTTTCTGTATTTTCTTTTTAATAAAATAAAATGGTTCAACTATTATATAATTTTATTTAATAAAGAATATAGACGAAAAAAAAACATAAACCAGAATCAGACTAAATTTAATTATGTGAATTTCTTACACGCACACTCATTCACTCTATGATCTCCTAATACTATAAAAAATAACAAAAATTGAAAAATTAGAATTTGGCGGAATATTTTCTATCTATCTCTTAGAACCAGCAATTGGCTAACCTGTCTGTTTTAAAACGCAAACACGTGATTTACTTTGCTATCTGTATAAGCACGCAATTAGTAAAAATGGAATAGTATATTCTGTAACAAGGTTGGAATGAGAATTCGACACGAGTGGAGGATTCCGAACGCGAGCGAATGCGAGGGTGAGGAACCACGAGTGTCGGATTTTCATTCCAACAGAGTAACAGACTGTACTTTCTCAACGGCTACAGAAAGTAAAAATTAAATATAGTAAAATGAAACATCAATCTCTCAACATTGTGTAGGTAGTATTTTTATATTCAAGCTTGGGTTTTTACGGTAGCAAATTTTGAGTTATATTATCGGCAATTTTTTTATTTCTGGAGGAGTATTTTCAAATTCTACATCTGAATCGTTTGATTTTCTTCTCCTTTTTAGTAAATTAAAAGTTTTTACAAACCAATATTAAGACCACGTCAACTAATACTGACAGTTAATTTGACATTCATGGCAAACCTTATTTTTGTAAACAATCACGGAATACAGATTCTATCTCTAGTGATAGAATGTAATACATATAAAATACATAAGAGACAAATGTTTCAGAATTTTCTTTCAATCTCAAGAGCGAGAATGTTTCTTTTCTGTTATTATAAGTGGTTTCAGAATAACTACATGTATACCTCAACTATTTGTTCTTGAAATTCTTTCAAATCGTACAACCAGTGATGTATTTTGACAAGACTTCTAATGATGTGATTCCTCCAACTTTGTGGATTCTTCAAAGGATATTTTCTTGGTTTGAGTGAATTATTCTGGAACCAATTCTCAGGATATACAGAATGTGAAATCACTATCTTCCAGGCAAGTTTTTGCTTAAATATTATTTTAGATACGTTTATTAAACACTAAACATAGTCGCAGTTACCATTAGACTTCAGAATACAAAGTTTTTTCTTTATTTCACTAATTTCTTCTTTTGAAATTTCGATTAATAATTTTAATATGATTTTTTTTCTCCTTTTTCTACCATTTTCCAATTAACTACTTTCTTTTAAACATTTAAATTAAAGTATTTTTTTAAATTTTTCTCTACTCAAAAACTTCCACCATCTCAAAAAACTAACTATTTTTTTCATTCAAAATTCTTAATTATATAAAAATGTAAAACATGAATTTAAAGAAAGAGAATACTATAAAGAAAAAATAAAAACAAATTTAATTAATATAAAAGGGCGTTTGTATATCAGAGATTTCAATAAAATCGCAGACTATATAACTATCTAATTGAAATGTGAAGGATTTGAAATATTTTTTAAATAAATTGAAGTTGTTTAAGGTTAATAGAAGAGTTTTGTAGAATTCTGGTAAGTTATTATAAATTTTTAGGGAGAGGTAAGTATAGCACATTTGGCCTAATAATTTGTTGGCATAATTAGTAATAACAAATTTATTTATTTTTTGTCTTGTGTCATAGTTGTGTTCGATGTTTTTTTAATATCTGTTTATGTTTGTAGGTATAGATCAGGAGATTGTAGAAGTACAGTTTTCTTAGATCAAATACGTGACTTTCTTTAAAAAGTAAATCTGTGGGGTATAATATTGGTTTCTTATAGATTATTTTTAGAATTCTTTTTTGTAGGACCTGAAGTTTATTAAGGTATGTATTTGAGCAAGCACCCCAGCTAAGTATGCAATACTGCAGGCGTGATTCTACTAGTGCATGGTACAAAATTTTTAGTTGACTTAGTGTTAGTATTTTACTGAGACATTTAAATTTGTAAATTAGAAGCCTAATTGTTTTAGTTATAAATTCGATGTGGTGATCCCATCTTAAATGAGAGTCGATGGTAATACCTAGATATTTTATATGAGTTAATTGGTGTATTACGGCGTCATTACCTATACTAAGGGTATTAAAATTCGGTAAGTGGTTTTCATAACTAGCAAAAGGTACGTAAAAAGTTTTCTCAAAGTTTATGGTTAGTAACTTGTGATTAAACCAATTGAAGATTTTTGCCAGATCTAACTCCATTTCTGTTTTTAGATTCAGCCACGAATCAGATGAGTACAATATTGCAGTATCATCAGCAAAACTGCAATTTTTTGGGTTAGTAATCCATTTATATATAAGGAGAATAATAAGGGCCCGAGGATGGAACCTTGAGGCACTCCGTAACCCAATAATTTTTCATTGCTTAGTGTTTGTTTGATTTTTACAGCTTGTTTGCGATCTTTTAAATAATTTTTAAGTAGTGCTAGCGTTGGTCCCCTTATACCAGCATCCTCCAAGGCTTCTAACAGCTGTGTATGATCCACAGTGTCAAAGGCCTTGGCAAGATCTAAGAAAATGCATGCAGTAGGTTTCCTAGTGTCAACTCTATTATAAACTTCACCGATTAACGCAGCTGTCGCGTCATTTGTTGAGATACCCGCGCGGAATCCAAACTGTTTATTTGAAATTTGGTGCGTTATATCCAGATAATCGTTTAGCCTATTTTTCAAAGAATTTTCAAATATTTTAGCAAAGGTGTTAATTAATGAAATTGGTCTATAATTAGCTACTTTTTTTTTATCACCCTTTTTGTAAATTGGAATGACTATAGCCTTTTTGAATAAATCGGGACATATTCCCGTCTCGTAAATTTTGTTTATTAAGTACACTAAAGCTGGGGTTATTTCATCTGAGATCATTTTAACTGTTTCTGATTTAATTCCGTCTTCGCCAGGTGCTTTTCCTGTTTTCAGATTTTTTATTATCGAGGAGATTTCTTTGTTTTCGGTTGGAAACAGATAAAAGGATCTCAGAGTTGTTTGAGTTTTAGGGGGTGGTAAATGTGGTTTTTTTATTTTGGATGCATACTTTTTGCCTACCGATGAGTAATGATCATTAAAATAATTAGCTATATCAAGTGATTGAGTTAAGATTTCATTATTTTCAGATTGTATTTCTTTAATTGTATGATCTTTATTTTCATTAGTTATTTCCTGTACAGTCTTCCAAAGATTTTTTGTGTTACCTTTATTATATTCAATTTGTTTTTGATAGTATACCGATTTAGCATCAATTATTAGCCTATTTGACCTATTTCTGTATTTTGAGTAATCCTTTTTTTTTGTAGCATTATCCGGATCTGATTTATGAATTTTGTATAGTATTCGAATATTTTTTAAACAGTTCCTTTATTTTACTTGATAGGTCCAGTCGATTTTAAATTTGTGTTAATTGTTTGAGGTTTCAAACTAAAATTCATTTGTTTGATACTTCAATAAATAAAATTGGAACGTTTATTTTAAAACGCATTTTAGGCCATTAAAATTCATGAAAAAATTTTTTCATTTATTCCAACTTTTTTCGCACTTATTTTACTGCTTTGTGAAAAGTTTCAACTTTTTCAGATTTTTTTTATATACTTTTTTACTTTACTTTCCCAAAAAAAACTCATTTAATGCCGCTGAAATTTGCCAAAATTTTGCTTTTGTTAATTTTGATTTTTCTATCTCTTTTTCTGTGTATTTTACGATATTATAGGGAATTTCAACTTTCTTTTTGATTCTTTCAAGTTATTTTCTACCTCTTTGTAAAAAACTTTAACTTTCTCAGATTTGTTATTTCCAAGAAAATTTATTTTGGGTGTTCTAGAGTGAGATAATGTTTGAACATAATATTTATTTAATTAAGTACTATTTATTTTACAATGTAATAATAAAGTAAACGTAAAATTTGCTAGCCGGGATTAAACAATTTAACAATTAAACATTACCATCAAATTATCTTTCCGCCAAATTATCGATTGTCTTACACAATGTGGGATAATTAAATTTTTTATATCGCAATAATATTGAAACCATATAAATATATAAACATAATAATAATTTAGTTTTAGATTTATGTATGTTGTGTGTTGAATTAATATAAAAATACATTTTGTTAGTGTTAGTGTTTAAAATAATTTTTCTCTTCATCAAAGTTTGAAGTTAAAATATTTCTTAGTATCGGAATATTTACAAAACTACATAAACTACTAGTCAACTTTTAAACTCTATATAATAATAGGCGACCCTTTTATAATCCCAGATAAAACAATAGTAATTGAATGTAAAATGATCGTCAAATAAAAATATACACTGTTCGTATGCTTTCATTTTGCAAATTCATACTCGTAGAAAAAGTATACTATACAATTCGCGCGAAATACTTTACTCGTGGGAAATGCGTATCATTTGGCGCTTGTTGTACAATATATTTTCTCTAGCAAACATTTTTTTCTTTATCATTAAGCAGTCATTTCCCATTCGTCTTTTGCCAGGAAAAGTTTTGATCTGACTAAACTTGTTGGAAATTCAGAATCTTCTTGAATGACAATATGAGTAAAAAAAATTGTGTGTATTTATAAAACAAAATAAGATTTTCTTTTGATTAATATACCTTACATTTTGCCAATACGTGATCAAATAATATTTTCCACACAGGTTAGACCTTGAAACTAACCAATCTTATACACGTATAATAAAGTTTTCTTCCTTTGCGTCCCCTTAAGTGTTTCAAATTTATTTTCCTATTATTTTTTCGCGTAGTAAATCAAATTTACTTTAATTTTCTACCCCTTTCTGTGTTTACATAAAAATTTTGTAATATATATAACGTCTCGTCCCTAAAGAGCCCCAAAAAACAAATTTTCCAGAGCTGACGCGTAACATTACAGCACCTTTAATCACAGCCTACTTTACTCTTTAACCATTTTTTACGTACAGCCAAAATCCGGAGTGTCTATATAAACGATTCCAGTGATCTTAAAAACAGGATTTATTTTTTGGAAGGCAAATATCTCTAAATCAAAACAATGAATATGAAATTTTACTTGTTTAAACAGGCAGTGTAGAATAACCGAAATCTTTTAAATATCATGAGAGAAAGAATTTTAATGATGAAATACCTGTGAAACCAGCTGCGGAAAACAGTATCTAGATGTGGCCTAACTTGTTGCTACTATTTTCTTTTAGAATGTGCATATGTTAAATATATTTTGTAAAGATGAAACTTGGTTAATGATTTTTTAATACTCTTTCAACTCTTTTTGAACACTTTTTAATACCTAGAGTCTCAAATATTCAGTATGGAATTTCTCCAGACGAAGAACTTGGTCCTTGATTTAATTTAAACTTTGTCACTCGCTTTTTTATTTATATTTGTCATATGTAAAGAGGCAAAAATTAAATAATAAACTTTTTCTAAAAAAATCTATACGAGTTTCGTAACATTAGCCACTCCAAAAAAAATTGATCCCCTCTGCCTGGCTTCTAGACACCCGTTCGCATAAAGTTTACTGAAAATGTACAGACTTTCCAATCTTTGTGTTTCATAAAAAAATATTCCCAAAGCGTCGAGGAAAAAAGTCCGTTGAGGATACAACAGATTTATTATGTAAGACAAGTTGTTACGCGCCTTCTTTTCAACCAAATTGGATGAGATACTGTGTATCTGATATTTCTTTTTTGGACATGTTTGGTTAAAAAAAACTTATATATATGTTTACTGTTCGAATAGCGTACAGATCATTAATTAATCATATGTTTTTGTGACTAATTTTTATATAAGAATTATTGGCGCTTATTGAATAAAATATATTTTATTTTCTCTAAAATTATTTAGAATAAGTTAATTAGTTGTTTCTTCTATTATAACAAAATTATTCACATATTAGTGTGCACTGACTTCCTATCGTCCATTTAATCAATTCAAAAATCTTTCGTCGGTATGGGACTGGGTGATATAATCGAATGACTATTATTTATCCAATGGCTCCTGAAATAGCGAAACAATAGCTTCTCCGCATTATTTTTTGCTGGAAAGAAATATTTGGATATATATATCTTGAAAGATAGATTGGACGACGAGAAAGCATTAAATAGCCAGCACGTTATCTAGATCTATCGCCAAACGACTTTTACTGGTGAGGTTATTTGAAACAATTTTTTTACTGATCATAACCCAATTCACTAGAGGATTTGATAAAAAATCAACGATACATAATTAAAATTAAGAATCTTTCTAATGTTGAATTGTCATTTTAAAAATTTTGTTGGATATATTTATTTATCTGCTCCTATTGTCTAATTGATTAACAATACTAACTACAGAGTTATTTGCGTGAGTTATAAGCTATAACTCACGCTCCAGAAGTCGAATTGTCGTAGCAAGAATGTCTAGAATTACACTATAAGGATTGTTCAAGCGGACGAATCTGTCGGCTATTATTACGTGGTTAAACAACGTCAAAGGGTGACCGCGATACATGAAACGTGATTATATTATACCGTTAAATTTTTATTTCACAGACACGCTCAAACACACAATTTACAGTATTTGAGCAATCCTATATTAGTATATTACGTAACAAGTGTTGTAAGTAGCATATTACGCACAAATGGAAAAAAACTTCATCTGCGTGAGTTATTGCCTACGTTACCGCTCAGTGAATAATATACTATTACAAAACTCATTTTTCAATATTTCTACATAGTGAAAATGGTGCAAATCCGTGCGTAAACGTGCCATTGCAAAATTAGGTATAGTAGGAAACTAACCTAGTTTATTTTGTTCGATAACTTCAAAGTTACTGTCTGTGGTTTCCGCTGTCAGCGCCTGCTAGACGGTTAAAGATGAATTTACTAACTAGTGGCCGGCGATCGCATCTATCCAGAGACCGTATCCCAAGGAATCCAGAGTCCAGAGTTGCAGAGTATCCAGTTGATTGGCTAAATTAATTGGTTGAACATCGTTAGTAAACGTATTGCTGCTCCTTAATGGTCTTATACCGTATCGTAACCGACCCAAACCGTTTGTTAGAGTGTCTCTAACAATTGGTCATTGTTTATTGTAAAATTATAGATCAGTATACAAATGATAATAATTTTTTTAAGCTGTAAAGATAAAATAATAAACCATAAAACAAACCACAAGCTTCATTATTCAATAATGTGTTTGTGAAATTGATTTGATCGGTAAAAAAGTGTTGAGTAATGAAAATTCAACACTTTTAATGACCAATAATCATAAGGCAACTAAATTTGACCCATCAAGAATTAAAATTAGAATTAAAAAATAATCCTGCCTAAAATAAAATTAAACAAATTGAAAATTTGACTACATTTCACAAATTTACAATTAAAAATGATGTCGTTGTTTCTCCTAACCCTACAACACTATTTTGGGAATTAACTCCCAAGAAATTTGGTTAGATCTAAGTGAGCGTAAGGGTAGAAGTGTAAGAGATTTTGGTGGCAGCGTGTGGAGTAGCGGTGTGACGGTGAAGAGGCGAGCGAGTATTGCGATTGCTTTGGAAAGCAACGAGCTGGAAAATTGGCAGCAGGTCGACAACACCAATATGATATTTTTTTTGTTACCGGAATACTGAAATACGAAAGTCGTACTTCCACCCCACTAATTTTAACTTCTCACTACATACAGAGTGGTTAACGAATGTCGCAATCTTTCTATTAAAGCGTGGAATTCACAACGAACGTTTAAATATTAAATAAATAGTTATGTACGTGTCAAGCTCGGAAAGTGATACTTTAATAACTGTAAACACACATTCCGAGAGTGGCGCGTACAATATTTTTTATGCAGCCACCAATAATTTGATAATAATATAGGAACAGAATAATAATAATACACAAAGTGCATCAAAACGTCTAAAACATCTACTGACAGATGGCTACGGTATTGTCAGTGCAACTGTGATATTTAACACTTTCCGAGCTAAAAAATGATCGGAAAAACGCATTTTCTAAAGTGGGGGCACAAAAAATATCAATTACAGCAACATTTTTGCTGAATTCTATACCTTTTCGACCTTAAAACAGAAATTAACACTCCCTATTTGCCCCTTAGACCGCAACTCATCAGTTAATTCGTCTTTTTCTTTGAAAGTCAATTAAAGTGAACTGGACGGTCAGTCCTTATCAACGATCAAGGATTATCACATTCCTCTAGTTCTTTTACTTGAAGCCTTTCGTGGAGCGACTTCAACCCCCCAAGCTCGTTCATTTAACAAGAGGGCTCTAAATCCATTATAGGGTCGGACTTCCTCTAATCTCTGTAGTTTCTAAATTATAGTCCAAGCGATGAATTCAGCTTTTGGTGGGCCATGAAAACTATGTTCTTTATTTTGTTTTGTTATTATTTTTTCTTTCGGTGTGTATAGAATATTTATTCTTGCTACTTCATATTACAATCATTTTTCTTCTAAAATTATTAGTATTAGTGACTTATATTAATATTTATGTTAGAAAAATCTATATTACCTAGGACGCTACTTTCTTGAACGCTTATATTTGGTGGTCAAAATGTGAGTTATCGAGTCTATTTTATTCGCTATTATTCTTTAAGCCGGTAACGCTTTACTATCAATCAACAGTAACATCAAACTAGTTTGTCTTTTAAAAGGTTCTGAACCTATTTTCCAACGTAAAAGACTCAATCAATATCTTTGACATGTAATTCTTGCTCCACAAAAAAACTGGGCAAATTGGCCATCCTTTTTCCATTCGCATAAAAGAAGTAAGATAATTATTATAAAAAATTAGGAATTGGGAAGGCACAAAAAAAGCTAATCCCTACAAGGATCTACCTACACTAAAAAAACAATTTGGTTAAAGGTAATCTGCAGAAAATCAACTGCTTTTATTATTTAGGTTAAGTTCTATAACAATTTATCAATTTTATATTCAAGACCGTAAATTTGTTGCTTCTGTCTAGAATTAATAATAATAATAATTCTTTATTTTCCATAAGACAACAATTGTATAGGATTCGTCAATGAATATATTAAAAAAAAAGAGAAAAAACAAAAAATACTAAATCCTAAATACACTAATACAAACACGCTATAATTCTAAACGGATTAAAAGATTGAAATTATAAAAATTGAGCTATTGAATAAAACATTTTTCCAGGTCTGTTTTATTACTGTTAAAAAACAAATCTCGGCAATTAAAATACTTAGAAGTTTTTTCAAGAAGAGCAGAGCCTAAGGATGTGAAATAAAATCATACTTGTTCCCAAGAACAAGGACATTAAAAATGTCCTACACTGCACCAGCGTCTGGACTTCAACAACTACTCCTTGGGCTATATGCCCCACCAGGTATTGAATTACGAAAGTCCAGACGTGGTTTGGTGCCCGACCAAGAGCACGTATATCACGAACGAGGAGAACCCAAGGCCATCTTCACTTTAATAACAAAACCAAAGCTTGCAAAACTATAGAAAACTAAAACGAAGGTAAAAATTTTTTGAACCATAAAATATGCTGCAACAACCACTTCTTGGACTATATGCCCCACCGGGGCTTGAAACCAAAATCGAAGTTTTTGGTTTCAAGCCCCGACATGGTCGGGCGCCAAACCACGTCTGGACTTTCGTAATTCAATACCTGGTGGGGTATATAGCCCAAGGAGTAGTTGTTGAAGTCCAGACGCTGGTGCAGTGTAGGACATTTTTAATGTCCTTGTTCTTGGGAACAAGTGTGATTTTATTTCACATCCTTAGGCAGTTTTGTTACGCCCATGGTCCTTTTCTGGAATTTTTATGGTTCAAAAAATTTCACCTACATGAAGAAGAGAAGAGCTTTTAACTCTTAACGCATCACTGTTATTTGATGGAATGATCACAGAAAAATCGTCAGCGTATGCAACATAATGTGGCCTACACTGCTGACATATAAAACAAACAATATTGGCCCCAAAAATTGACCCTTGTGGAACTCCCATATGTGTATCTAACATATTAGAGTTAACTTCTTCAGTTTTGTTGTCTATTTTAAAGTTTAGAGATACATATTGTTGTCGGTGTTTAAGAAAGGTTGAAATATATTTTAAAGAATTGTCTCTAATTCCATATGTCTCTAGTACAGACATGATTGACGCAGTCGAATGCCCTGCTTAAATCACAGAATATTGCCACAGGGCACTCGCTGCTTCAATATGTTCAATAATTTGATTATAAAATGACATCATGGTTGTTGCTGTTGCGATTTAGAAATGCATATTCGAATATCTTAGACAATCCACAAAGATGAAGTTGTAAATGTACTTCATTATTAGATTTTATTTCTTTCAGAGCCGCATCTGAGTTCTTTTGTCTATAATCATTGAAAAGTTCATTTCTTAACTGTTTTACTTCAATAATTGTATCTTTCGTTACTGAATTTTGTTGTTGTCTTAAAAATCTTTTTTTAGTTCAATCAATCAATCAAATGTGTATTGTCTAAAGAAAAAACTTATTGACAAGGCTGTGCACGGTGGGCTTGAACATGATTTAAATGCGAAGTTTTAGCACCACCGATTTTCTTTCGGCATTCGATTCCTAGAGTCATAAGAAGGCTAGGGAAAAAATCCACTGTAAGCCTTAGAGCCGTTTTCGAAAAAAACGCCTTTTTTCACGAGGAACGATTCAGTGTTCGAGATATCGAGATTTTTGTACCTTTTGCTCACTTCTAGTTGCCAAACATCCCCAATTTGGCATAAATGATGTTTTCCTATCAGTTTTACACTAGCACACAAACATTTATAAAGCATAGTTTTGAAATTGCTCCTTTTACTAAGACCGGAGATACTCTTTGAGGATTCTCAGAAACAGGTTAAAATAGAAAAAATTTGAAAGAATGATTTTTCATTCGAATGAGTTTTGCGCTAGTATGTCAACAAGCGAGAATCATATCCTTTATTTCCATCCTTGTCTGATTTGCGGAGTCATCGAACTATCACCAACCCCCACCTCTGATTCTTTGTTTACGTTTTGTTATACTGTAGATCGAATGATCAATGTTATTTGTGCAATTAGTTAAAACTTCAGATAGTCTTCGACCCTTCGAGGTGAAGTTGTAATTGTTCTCTTCGAAATTTCAATTTCTTGTGAAAGTATGGACAGAAGATCAAAGGATCATGCAGGGACCCATCAAGAAAATCGGGCGCGCATATGTTTTCTCTGTCTACAGAAGAAGAATCAAATGGTCAAAATCAGTGGTGTGAATTTAAAAAAATGTGTGAATTATGCTGAACCTGATGAACGTTTTCCCAATGTTTTATGTAGCGCTTGCAAAATTATCGTATATCGGTCAGTAAAGTGTGAAACTATCGAGAAAATAGCTCTGCCGGACTATACAAAGTTCAAAATTTTGGAGAAGAATACTCGAGAAAAAACTCAGGCGCTGTGCAGTGGCACATTGTGTGAATTGGTACGAGATCCAGGTCTATATAACTTCCGCAAAAAAAATGACAAGTACAAAAAGAAGAGGAGCAACAAGTGCAAAAAATGCAGGCCTGGTTGTGTGAATTATGTTAAATGTTTCCGAGAATTTCGAGCAGTGGTGGAATCTTATTTTTCAATAACTCTGGAACCTACTACAGAGAAGCAATAGACAGATTTAAAAGAAGTTATCTAGATCTACAGATCAGTGTTACTCCAAAGGTCCATGCTGTGTTTTTCCATGTACCAGAGTTTTTCGCTAAAACAAAACAAGGGTTGAGGTTTTTTAGCGAGCATGCCATGGAATCTGTCCACCAAGACTTTGGGATAACGTGGGACAAATTTAAAGTAAAAAAACGTCATCCAGATTATGGAAGTAAATTACTGACCGCACTCCGAGAATATAATAGTGTTCATTTATAACTTGTGACTAGTTGATTTGTTTAAAAAGCCAAGAATTTCGTTTTCAGTATTACTGTTCTTTACTTCAGACATTAATTCACAATTATCGAACTATTCATTCTTGTACAATCATTATTTAAACATTTTTTTCATTAAAATTATTAGTTCAATGATCAAAATTTCAATTTTTCATCATTCCTTTTCCCGTCAAAAGGTGCGTGCAGAGTTTTTTTGGTGTGGATCCAGGAAAAGGTTTGTCTGTCTTTGATCTTCCATTGGGGAGTTTTTGGATATCACATTTTTTCCAAATTGAGCGTGTTCCAAGTCCGAAAATGCCTATTTTTCGATCTTTGCATTATTCATTGAAAAAAGTCGATTTTTTCAAAATCGGCTCTAAGGCTTGCGGTGGAATTTTTTTTCCAGCCTTCTTATGACTCCGGGAATCGAATGCCGAAAGAAAATCGGTGGTGCTAGAACTTCGCATTTAAATCATGTTCAAGCCCACCGTGTGTGTAATAAGAGAAGAAAAAGTAGAAATAAAAGGCTAAAAACACCAAGACAATTTATTAATAAATGACATTATTGAGGGCCTTGAAGTCAGTTGTTTATTATATGCGGACGATTTGAAATTATATAAAAAAATTAACTGCTTGAATGAGTGTGCAGAAAAACTGACCCTTATTCAGAATTTGCCACAACTAAAATGCTATCAATGAAAGGTGTGACATCTTCTCTTGCAGCATTGCTTCATTAAAAAAAAATCAGATTTTAATATTTTTTGTATTTTATTTACTGATTTATAAATTTCATTTGTATGTCAGTTCCCATCCTGTAAATGGATTTCTGTTGGGTGGTGTAAATAAAAAAAAATAAAGATTAACATAACTTTCAATTTAAAAAGAGTTAGATAGATGAATTATTTTACTTCATTGTCGAAAGTTAAAAACTCGTTGACAAAGCATCGTTACAGCAGAATACTAATACTAATAAAAATAATAAAAACGCTAGTCAAAACAATATTTAATAGTTTAATTTCACTCAAGACTATCCTCAAAAAACTCTCCAAGCAAATAATACGCTTTTCCTACCAGAAGGTTTTTTACTTCCCTTCTAAATTTACATGTTTTTTCAATTCTTTTTATATTTAATGGTAGATGATTGAAAATCTTCTTACTGTTATAAAAAATCGACTGTTTGATTAGGGTGGTAGTAGGAATGGGAAATGAGATACAATAAGTACGTCTTGTATTATGACGATTATTTGCGCTGATTTGATTTTTATATTTTTGTGCATGATCACTGACGTTTCCAAAATGTAAATGCTGACTAAGGTTAAAATTTTATGATCTAGAATTAAAGGAATACATGAAACATCCAAGTTCACTTTGCACAGAAATCTAAGAGCCCTTTTTTGTAACACAAAAACTCTAATAAGTAGTTCCTGATTACAGGATCCCCAAAAACATATTCACCTTTTTCGATTATCAGTTTTTTAAATATGAAGAAAATGTCTCTCTCTTAGAACTTCTCTAAATCCTACTCTGCTCCAAATCAGTCTGAATCAGTTCGGTATCGATCTCAGGATTACAAGGGCGCTTAACACATTTTATCACTCGAAGGATTTCTGTTAATGATTTCAGTTAGTGCGTCGGCTGATCGCCACACCACCGCCAGCGATCCTTTACGAAAACTTTTAAAGGGATTATTTAGGGATCCTATAACGTTAAAACATTTTTATGGTTCATGAAATTCAATTCTCTGATTTAGGGGTTAGGTGCTATCGCTGGTAGATGGTTGGATGTTTATTTACAGGGATTTTCTCGATACGGATATTTTTGCGGTGCTTTTGATATCAGAGTTGGGGTTTTTTTTCGAATTTATGATACGTTTTTTGAATCATTATTCAAACGCATTTCTATTGGCACTAATAAATGTTGCCAATACAATTTACGTTTCAGGATTTTTAAAATGTGCCTTCGCTATAATAGAAATCTCGTGAAATGAATATAGATATCGCCCAATTCGTGAAAAAATGAAAATACAGTCGATTCGACAAAATATCCATATAAAAATCTGTGCGTGTGAGAAAAACCTCATGTAGTTGAAGTGGCCGGCGCCCTATCGGTCAGTAATACAACCAATCGCTCACGACAAGCCATAATCAATCTTTTTTTTCTCCGTAACACTTTTCGGGGAAGCCCTTCGACGAACTTTTGATTAAGAAGTGAAGTTATTTCCTGAATGGGGGACTCGAAATGCCGGAAAATTTCATAAAAAATCGATGAAAAGGTCCCTTTGCTTTGCCTAAACCCTTCGTGGATACGTCGTTCAAACGAAATTGATTTGTAATTTGCGGCAACTCTATTTGTCGTAATTTATTTTTGAAGAGGTTAAGGAAATTATTGTATTTCCTGAATATTGTGTGCGATAAGTCAGATATTTTATTTAGGATGAGGGTAATACTTTAGTTTGAGGGTAAAATATTGGTGTTAAATTTTTAAATTTGTTTTTATTTTGACATCTGTTAATTTATTTAGCTGATTGGATCTTTTATTGAGATACTTAGCAGCAACTAGGTATAACTTTTTCTATGTTTGACTAGATATTTTAAAACGACCTAGTCCCTTCAGGATTTTTCGCTTGAAAAAATAACCTCCGAAACAACTAAGAAGTTATATTCTCCTTTTACACCTTTAGAGCTAATCTCTTAACCACTTTCTTTGCCCTGAAAAATAAACCACTCCAGTACCTGAATATACTACAGCTTCAAGCAAATTATATCTTTATCGGTTGCTAAAAACTAAGGCAACATTTCCTTTGGTAAATTAAAGATTGGCAATTTGTATGAAACAAAATGTTGTCTAACGAACAAGAAGAATATAACTTTCCTTTAGAAATAAGTTTTAACTGTCAAAAAAGAAAATTTATCACAAAGTAATGACTGGCTTTCACGCATAGCGCACCCAAGAGAAAACAAAAACCCAACCTAACAAAATTCTGGCTATTGTATTGAAAGCTATATATTTTATTAATTCAGCAACTTTATATCGCTCGTCATGATTGAGTAGTTTTTGCTTTTGTTCACCAAATTACTTAAGTTTATATACAAGTTTCGATTCGGAGCAACTGGTACCAAAATTGATGTAGCTGCACAAAACTTTGTGATACTAAATAAATATATTTAAATAGTTTTTAGAGAATATTTTATAGTGGCTTTTTCTTTATACCATTTATTAAAATCTTTCACAAGAAGTTTTTTATAACCAACTTAATTCACGAAGTAGATTACTAAAAATAAAACTAGGATTTAGTCCAGCTATATTCTCAGTATTATTCACCGTATTGTGGGTGGTTAGGAAAGGAGGTGGTATCATTAAAAAGTTTGGGAAACTCTCATCAGCATTCAAGGGGTAAACTGGATTGTATTGGGGTGGTTTATTTTTCAGGGCAAAGAAAGTGGTTAAGAGATTAGCTCTAAAGGTGTAAAAGGAGAATAAAACTTCTTAGTTGTTTCAGAGGTTATTTTTTCAAGCGAAAAATCCTGAAGAGACTACGTCGTTTTAAAATATCTAGTCAAACATAGAAAATGTTATAATTTCTGCCAAGTATCTTTATAAAAGATTCAATCAACTAAAGAAATTAATAGATGTCAAAATAAAAACAAATTTAAAAATTTAACACCAATATTTTATCCTCAAACTAAAGTATTATCCTCATCCTAAATAAAATATCTAACTTATCGCACACAATATTCAGGAAATACCATAATTTCCTTATTAGATGTTAAATACCTTTTATAAAATAAAAACCATAACTATGAGATTGGTGGTATAAAATGGAATCATATGGAAAACTTTTTTATTATTAATTTTAAGAAAAAAGTTATTCTTCTTAAAAAGTTATGCATGATCTATATGTAGAGTTTAGTGGAATTTACAATCAGATATCACCCAGAAATAACTTCGAATAGAACGAACTGACGTTTATTTATTTTTTAAATTAAAAAACTGACATAACATATAATATAATAATCAACATATCTATAAACAGGGTGATTACTTAATATTGTATAGGTATCCAACACCCCTTCTCAATATTAGATAATCAGTCCAATTATTTCCCTAAATCTTCCTAACTTCTGCGCTTGTAAAGGCTTCGTCAGAAGATCAGCTAACATTTCCTCAGTAGGACAATATTCAAAAATGATTGTGTTGTTCTTCCGTAAATCCTTTATAAAATTATATTTCGTATCCAGGTGTTTGGTTCTCTCATTAAATTTTTCAGAGTCCAGTAATTTTAAACATCCCTGATTGTCTTCAAATACTTGTATTTGTTCTAATTTTATCTTAAAATCTTCAAATAATTTAATCAGCCAAAGTGTTTCCTTACAGGCTTCTCAAAGAGCTATTATTTCTGACTCTGTAGATGATAGAGCCACGGTGTCTTGTTTCCTACTTCTCCAGGAAACTGTACCTCCTTTAAATTTAAAAACATATCCGCTGTTAGACTTTCTATCAAATGTGTCTCCAGCCCAATCAGCATCGGAATATCTATACAGTATTTTCTCATTCGATGTTTCACCTCCAAGGATTATCTTTAAATGTTTAGTTCCATTCAAATACTTTAAAACTCTTTTTACTTCAGTCCAATCCTTCTCTGTAGCTTTATTAATTTTCCTGCTTAAAATCGAAATACTTACAGCAATATCTGGTCTCGAATGCACCGACAGATATAAAAGTTCTCCTATAATTTTTCTGTAAATGTCTTGATTTTGTAAAATATCCTTATCATTAATTTTGTAATATCCTGTATCTAATGGAATTTTTGAAGTCTTGGCATCTACAAGGTTGTGATCTTTTAGTAATTTTTGAATATAGATTGTCTGATAGATTTTAAAAATTCCATCAGGTTGCCTCTCCACTTGTAGTCCTAAGAAATATTTCAATTCTCCTAAAGATTTTGTTTCGAAATAACAATTGAAATATCGTCTCAATTCTTCAATGGTGTCGCTATAGTAACAAGCCAGCAAAAGATCATCGACATACGTCAAAATATAAATAATTTCTCCATTTTCTACTTCTTTAATGTACAAGCAAGGATCAGCTAAGCCCCTTCTGAAACCATAATTTTGTATAACTTTATCTAACAGAACGTTCCAAACCCTTGCTGCTTGCTTTAAACCATAAATACTTTTGTTGAGTTTACAAACTTTGTTCTCATCTCCTTTGATAAATCCCTCCGGTTGTGACATATAAATTTCCTCATCAAGTTCACCATTCAAAAAAGCAGTTTTCACATCAAAGTGATGTACCAATAAATTTTTTTATCCGGCAATAACAAGCAATGTTCTTATTGTCGTTTGCTTGATCACAGGAGCGAAAACTTCGTCATAGTCGTGTCCATATTTCTGGGAATACCCTTTAGCTACTATCCTGGCTTTGTAGCGATCTATCTGACCTAAGTTATTTCTTTTGATTTTATATATCCTTTTACAGCCTACTAGATTTTTATCCTTAGGTAAAGTACACAGTGTCCATGTGTTGTTAGTTTCCATAGAATCCATCTCTTCTTTCATAGCTTTCTCCCAATGGAGTCTATCCTTTCTTAATTTTATTTCGTCATATGTTTTGGGTTCTTCCTCTTCTTCAGTCTCAGAATTATTCGAGTTATAAGCTGAATAACTACATTCTCCATATCTTTCTGGTGGTTTACCTTTATTCTTTCTAGTTGATCGTCGAATTTCTTCATTTTCTTTGTCCTTTTCCTCAGATTCTTCCATTTCAATTAACTCTAGTTGAGATTTTGTCTCTGGTCGTAGAATGTTACTTTGACTCTTTCCTTCTACTTCAAATTCAACTTCGTGTGCTTCGTGTTCCTCTTTATATTTCTGATTATTAATAAATACCTTCTCCTCGTGTTCAGATTCGATAAGCTTTACGTCTCTGCTAATAATAATTTTATTTGTCTGTTTATTTAATAGGCTATATGCTTTGGAATTTTCATCATATCCTACAAAAATGTATTTTCTGGCTTTGTCTTCCAATTTAGTTCTCTTTTGCTTAGGAACTAAAGCATATGCGTAACAACCAAATGTTCTTAAATGACTTAAGGAGGGATCTGTTCCAAACCACAGCTTATAGGGAATCCTATCACCATTACCTTTAGTAGGAAGTCTATTTTGTAGATAGGTAGCTGTAACTATTGCTTCTCCCCAATAACATTTTTCAAGATTTGCATCCAGTAACATGCAACGTGCCATTTCTTGAAGAGAACGGTTTTTCCTTTCAGCTACTCCGTTTTGTTGTGGACAAAAAGGTGCTGTGAGTTGTAATTTTATGCCTTCACTCTTTAAATAGTCTTTCATTTCATTACTTAAAAATTCTCCTCCTCTGTCACTGAATCTTTGGTTTCTTACCGAACTGAGTTTTAGAGCTTTGGACATATTCTTTTAAACTTTTAAAAACTTCATTTTTCTGTTTCATTAAAACAACATTGGTTAAACGACTAAAATCATCAATCATAGTTAAAAAATATCTTTTTCCTCCAGGAGTCAGATTTGCCATTGGCCCACAAACATCCATATGTACAATTTCTAATGTTTCTCCTGTTCTTTTCTCAGAATATTTTGGAAATGGTAACTTTGACATTTTTCCTCGAATACAGCAGTCACAGTTCAACTTTTCAGTACATGGTTTCAATGATATACCTTGAGCTTGATGCTTATTAAACATACCTTTTACTGTTTCTTGATTTCGGTGACCAAATCTCCGATGCCAAACATGAATACAAGCCTTATCCTGCTTATCCCATATTGAGTAGACCTTTTCTGCACACTGCAGTCTGTATAATTTATTGTCCAGTTTAGCGACGGCGTATACTTTGTTAGATTTCATTATTTTGCATGTTTTATTTGAAAATATAATTTCAAAACCTTGTCTTTCAAGGACACTCAAAGATAACAGACAGTTTTCCAGTTGTGGAACATACAGAACATTTTTAAAGCAGTTAATTTTAAAATTTCTTTATTTACAAAGCTTTCAATTGTACCTTTGCCTATGCCTTTGGCTTTTAACTTCTTTCCATCAGCAAGAAATATCTCCTTATTAGTCTCTTCCTCAAACTCATCAAAAAACTCTTTATTATTTACCATGTGACATGTACATCCTGAATCTATGTACCAAAAAACGGTTTTTCCTTTTACTTCTTCCTTGTTATTGAAGCAACATTCTTCATCAGAATCTTCTGTAATGTTTTTCATTTCATCTTGAACATTGTTCACCTTGTTTTTACTTTTAAAGTTCTTCGATGATTTTTTAAAAAAATAACAATCTTTCTTCATGTGACCTTCCTTATTACAGAAATAACATTTAAGCTTAGTTTTACGAAAACTCTTTGTTGTCATTACTGTTTCTTCAGTAGTGCTGGTTCCTTCCGCATTAAATTCTTTTCTGCGTCTATATTCTTGCAAAAGTTTATCTTTAACAATTTCAAGTGTTAAATCTTCTTCTTTTCGACCTTCCAAAGACATTACCAGTGAGGTGTAACTATCAGGTAAACTGCTAAGTAATAGTGCAATTGCTAAGCGATCTCCAATTTCCTCGCCTAGAGTTTTTAGCTGATAAATTAACTCTAGCAACGTTGAAACATGTTCTTCAAGATTACCATCTTCATTTAATGTCAGTTTGCAGATTCTTTTTAGTAAACATACTTGATTTGTTAAGGTCGATTTTTCATAATACTGTTTAAGAGATTCCCAAGCCTCTTTGGCTGTTTTCGCATTTCTTATATGCGATACTTGATTATCGTCGACCAAGAGCCCAATAGTTGCTCTTGCTTTATTATTAAGTTTCTTCCATGCATCAGTTTCTGGATTTAGTTTATTTTTCTCTATGACTTCCCATAGATCTTCCTTCTGCAGCAACAGCTCCATTTTAAACTTCCAAATCCCGTAATTACTTCCATTCAACTTTAAAATATTAAACTTTGTGATATCTGACATCTTGTGTTACGTTTTACTTTATTTTACTTGCTCAGTAACTGGGCCCATAACCTGTAGAGTTTAGTGGAATTTACAATCAGATATCACCCAGAAATAACTTCGAATAGAACGAATTTAGTAACTGACGTTTATTTATTTTTTAAATTAAAAAACTGACATAACATATAATATAATAATCAACATATCTATAAACAGGGTGATTACTTAATATTGTATAGGTATCCAACACTATAACCTAAAATACTACCATCAAATATAAAAAAATTTCAGTTCGACAAAAAATATAAATTTTGAATACTCTTCTTCTATCTAAAGAGAAGAGTATTTGAAATACCAAGCCAATATGAACTATAGAAATGAATATAAATTTTGCTCAAGACAGACTTACTTAGACACACTGTATAATAATTCCTCTATGTATTTAATTTTCAATATTAGCGGAGTGCAACTAGCATTTTTATATGGATGTAAGAGCTAAGTCAAATTTTTTTAATTTTTTCGAATTTATACAAAAAGAGAAGCTTGTAAAAAATTTGTCAATAAATTTGGGCTGCATCTTCCCGAGATATGTGCCAAAAACGGCATTTTTGGTATTTTTCCAATGGATTGCTTTTTTTTAAATTTCTAGGGCCCTAAGAGTCATGGAAAAGAAAAAAAAAATAGAGGGAACTTAGGTGATTCCAATAACCTTGGTTAATGGGTCTAACGCCTTTAATAGCCGAGATACGGGGTTTTTCATCCATTTCGGCCAATAATTTGATAAGCCGTAACTTTAGAACCACCCTGTAGATTTCTCTCCTACTTGGTACAGGTATAATGTGTTAATAGCCCAATCCTGTAGTGTAATAACTACAATTAAAATCCAGATCCGGATTAAGAAGAATTTGCAAAATTTGAAAATCCGCAAAACAACACCCTGTATATCAGATTTTTTAAAATTGGGATGGATATTTGAAATGAACGGAAAAAAATGAGTTAAAGTGAAAAATTTTTTTAAGTGCACATCCCATTCTACTACTGGAGTTTTAACGTCCAATTACATCAAATGCATTTTTTCATTTTCACAAGCAGTAACTTTCGAAATACCTGGTAGATTTCTTTCATATTTGGTACATGTATCATTTTTTAGTAGCCCAATCGTATAATGTAAGGACTATACTACAGTTAAAATCCAGATACGGATTAAGAAAAATTTGTAAAATTTGAAAATCCCCAACGCAACACGCTGTACATCAGATTTTTTTTAATTGGATCAGACATTCGAAACGAATGGAAAAAACTGAGATATTCTGACATATTTTTATAAATGCACATCTCGTTCTACGTATTACTAAACTTTTAAAGTAAATGCAATTAATGCAATACATATTGTCATTTTCATAAGCCATAACTTTGAAAACTCCCTGAAGATTTGTTTCATATTTGGTACAGGTAGATTGTTTAAATAGCCCAATTGTACAATACAAGAACTAAAGTTAAAATTCAGATCCGGATTAAGAAAAATTTGTAAAAGTTGATAATCTCTAAATAGCACCCTGTATATCAGATTCTTTAAAATGTAATCGGATACCTATTTGAAAAAAGAAAAAAGATGTGATATTGCCGTAGCTTACTTGATAGTTTAATGAGTTTTGTATCCGGAATTAATCCGAAAAATTAAATCTGTATTTTTTTTTGTAGAACGCCCTTGTGCACTTATAAAAATATTTTAGTATAACACATCTTTTGCCTTTTTTTCTTTTTTTAAATAGGTACATTTAACAAACTCTGATATACAGGATGCTATTTTAGAAATGACCAACTTTTACAAATTTTTCTTAAACCGGATCTGAATTTTAACTTTAGTTCTTCTATTGTACGATTGGGCTATTTAAACAATCTACCTGTACCAAATATGAAAGAAATCCACAGGGTGTTTCCAAAGTTATGGCTTATGAAAATGATAACACCTACTGCATTAATTGAATTTACTTTAAAAGTTTAGTAATATGTAGAACGAGATGTGCATTTATAAAAATAAGTCAGAATATCTCAGTTTTTTCCATTCGTTTCGAATGTCTGATCCAATTTAAAAAATATCTGATGTACAGCGTGTTGCGTTGGGGATTTTCAACTTCTACAAATTTTTCTTAATCCGGATCTGGATTTTAACTGTAGTATAATCCTTACATTATACGATTGGGCTACTAAAAAATGATACCTGTACCAAATATGAAAGAAATCTACAAGGTATTTCGAAAGTTACTGCTTGTAAAAATGAAAAAAATACATTTGATGTAATTGGACGTTAAAACTCCAGTAGTAGAATGGGATGTGCACTTAAAAAAATTTTTCACTTCAACTCATTTTTTTCCGTTCTTTTCAAATATTCATCCCAATTTTAAAAAATCTGATATACTGGGTGTTGTTTTGGGGATTTTCAAATTTTGCAAATTCGCCTTAATCCGGATCTGGATTTTAATTGTAGTTCTTACACTATAGGGTTGGGCTAATAACACACTATACCTTTACCAAGTATGAGAGAAATCTACAGGGTGGTTCTAAAGTTACGGCTTATCAAAATGGATGAAACACCCCGTATCTCGGTTATTAAAGGCGTTAGACCCATTAACCAAGGTTATTTGGAATCACCTAAGTACCCTCTATTTACAGTTAACGTATGTCGGTTTAACTATGAAACATCCTGTATGTGAATGAAGTTATTATTTTTATAATTTGAATAAATTTATTTCAAATTACCTAAATCCTTTTTTTTTAATTAAGAAAATTTCACATTTTCAAAACCACTCGAATTATGAGTTGGCGCATTTATCAATTTGCCAGAAAACATATCTTTTAATTTCAGTAACCCAATCACTGACCCATAATTTTATATAACCACGCAATCCTGCAACACAAAACGTATCATTCCCATAATTTTGAAAATTCCTGCTTACTATCACGTTCGTCTCTTAGCACCATTTGTATTCTTTACCCGGCGCATATTTTATATCTTTCCCGTGCGACAAAAATATCGTTCCATCGCTTCTAGGACCATTTCGGTTGACCACCGTGTTATTGCTTGGCTTGTTTGCTAGATTCACGGATTCTGGTCACGCAGTCACTTCCAGTCATAGCCGTAGCGAAAAGGGAAGAGATAAGTATAAATTTTATTTATTTGGAATTTTATAGGTCGAGGTCAACTACGATTTTGTTATCCTATCACAAAAAAACTACATTTTTACTTTATAGTATTGCTGAACGCATTTTATATCCTGGACACTTGGTTAAATGTGGGAAAAAAATTAATGAAAGTGACAGTGGCTGTGGGAACGTAGTGGTCTGTTTACCCACGTCGAATTTGCTAGGTCATCCCCATCAAATGAATGGGAAAATAGCAGGAGATGGACAATGATGAGTGTTGTTTGTTCCTGCAAGGCTTCTATGTCAATAATGGACTGATCGTCCTTAAATCCTGCTGATTATGCAGGTACTTATTCCTTGCTTCCTTGCATCAAGTTTGATTTTCTTTGATTCAATATTCTGATTTCTTTCTTCTTTTCTTGTTCTACGTGTTGATCAATTTTTTCTCGTACTGCGAAATGGTTTTGCTTATGGACAAAACGTTTATCTGGCCTGTGGAAAATAAAGAAATACAACGTCCAGACATTTATTTAGAGATACTATTACACCCTGGTATTACGCAGTGTACTTTATTTTTCTATTTTTCAATGTGTTTTTCGACAATTTCGGTCATTATTTATCTCAAAAATCGAGTTTCCGTTTGACCCTACTTTGTATTCGAAAACAAAGCGCCAGATGGCGTATCGCTGAATGTCAGATCCCAATTCTATAGTGCTATGAATGATAGCATAGGAAAAAAGTATGGAGAAAGCAGGTAATTAATTGTCAACCATATTAAATACTCAACAACCTTTTAAATTTTGTTTTGTTCCAGTTTTTTCTACTGTTTGACATCTCAGCAGCTGTCAATTTTTTTCCCAAAGTATTTCTTCGACTACATTATCTTATGAGTTTTGTGGTCTTTTTTTCTTTCTGAATTTTTCATCTGCCACCTCAACTAAGCATTTACTAAATCTGATAGCTAGAACCGTGAGAACAATCAAAATGAATAAACAAAGTTTATTCGTTACTGTCTAACTGTCTAACTGAACAACGAATTATTTAAAAAGTTACAAAAGGTAATTGTAATCAATATGAATAGCAACTCTTTTAGCGGAAGTATGACAGTCTCAAAGAAGGTTACTTTGATTGCTGAAGAATATATAGAAGGTATTATTTCTAAAAATTATATTTTAAGGTAAAAAGAAATATTGTTCAATGTTAATAAATGATAATATCACCATCACAGGATAATTTCAATACGAATTCGACTAACTACTATTTCCGTATAAATTACGTTTACATTTTATATTATAAGCTGTTTCTAAAGTTGAATACATTACATTTACTATCTTGTTACTATAAAACCCACGCTTACATAATAAATCGTCAAGCCCGCAAGCGTTTTTATATTATATGTTTACTCCATAATGTATCTGATATCTGAGTAATTAATGTATAAAAATGAACTAACAAAACATAAAATAATTAAAAGGAAACGTGGAAGTGCCTCTTCAAATTCAACATCTGTGGGATGATTTAATTTTGCAAATTTTTTCATAAATGTATTAATGAAAAGCTATTTATAACCGTCAGTGAGGTAGCTATATAAAATTCCACACGAAATATTTTTTTTCAACATATACCATTAATAAATTAAGTTTTTTAAATTCATTTAATGGATTCGTCAAAAGGTTTGGTATTTATAGATCGAGCCATTCTATCTTTTTAATATGAGTAATATTAGTAGTTATATAAGAATTTTAAGCCCATTACCGGATAAGTTTGAAAGCGTTATGTAATAATATTAATGAAGAAATTACAACAGTTCTTGAAAGTCACATGGGGACACTTTATTAATGATCTTAAATCCAAAATACTTATTTTTCTTTTATGTCTTTTCAGGCGTCCTACAGACATTTTCTCTTTCATCCGTATATTCCAAGCCTTCCTATTTCT
This sequence comes from Crepidodera aurea, assembly GCA_949320105.2. Classification (NCBI taxonomy): domain Eukaryota; kingdom Metazoa; phylum Arthropoda; class Insecta; order Coleoptera; family Chrysomelidae; genus Crepidodera; species Crepidodera aurea. Next base: position 92,159,997 of record OX439472.1, read on the forward strand.
TAGCATTTCAAATATGTCTTCTCTTGTTTTCCCTTTAACCATAAAATTAAACATAACATTCAAAAAGTTCAATCGTATCAAACCTTAAATCGTATCAAACCGGCAACGTTGCGAGTCACGTATGTGTCGGGATGTTAAAAACTTTAGAGATGATAAAATAAATTTCAGTTCTGAATAAGAGGAAGTAAGATGGAAAGAGAGATAGATATACCGGAAATACCGACAGTCATCATCGTTTCATACTCCCACACGACTTGCAACGAAATACACAAGCGGAGACGCGAATTTTTAATTAGTATTCATCAATGCTCCGGGGTAGTAACACCTCGTCAAATCGTGGGACTTAGCTGCAATCAAGCAGTCCATTTTGTTTTAACAAATTTTGTTCGGTTCATTTTTACACTGATAAAAAGATATTTTCTGAATGATGTGATTCATTTACTTTAACCATTACTATTAATTAGTAAATTACACATGTGCTTTCCTGTTATTATTTTTAATAAATCGTTAATCGCAAGGTGCTTGTTTTCTTGAAGTTCTGCAGATAGCAAAAAAACAATAAATTTACAGCCCACTGAAAAATTACTGACATTCGTTTGAAAAAGCGGCGTTGCTAAACATCGGCCGACTTGGTAAATGAATGCGAAAGAAGTTCTCTTAATTAGAGTCCTTAACACAGATAATTTAAATGCTTTGGTCCTGTTCAATCAAACGTTACACTCTGGTGGGTATTCTCATTTCCTTAAACTTGTTTTTAGCGAATTGCTTTGAACGAAATATAATTTTAATCCTCTCGGCAAATACGCTACGTACGCCACCGATTTGAAATGATATTTTGCCGCCACGTTCAGCACTTTTCGCGTTTTTTCTCAAATGAAGGGATTTCCAATGATTCACAGCGTAATTTTAAATGTACATGAAAGATCCCGAGGGATGGTGCCTGTCAAGGGGGTAAAGGGGAATGTTTACGGGTTTGCTTAGAATTGGCGATATAAGTAGATACGTGGGTTTATTGCTAAATAAGTTTATTGTGACACCAGCATTTGAGTAGGAGATGAAAATACTTTTTAGAATATTGTGCTGAATACACAATCAGGCTGTTGTTAACAGATTTGATAACTGAATATTGTATGATCAAAGATACTTTATTTATGAATTGGAGCCTAATTATCAACCCTAAACCGACATTTTTCCACTCACATGGGAAAAAATAAAAAAAACTTGCGCAATCCATAAATTATCATATTTTAATGAATTAATGTTAAATACAAGTAAACCCCTCCCGAGTTATAGGTAGTAGAAAATTACGATTTTTTAATTTCATTAAAAAAAATGTATTTTTTGCCCGTAACTTTTTTTTGGCTGATAATATCTAGATGTACAATAATGTACAATAATTATGTAATCGATTTCATAAAAAAATGTAATTTTTGATTTTTTAATAATACTTTAAATTCTATTCTCATTGTAATTTGTATTATATTATGTACACGTGTTCACTTCAGTTGCCCCATATGGAAAACCTTTTTATTATTAGTTTTACGAAAAAATGTTACTCTTTATAAAAAGTTCTGCATAGTGTAAAACCCATTATGAAATAATAGTAGTGTTTGGCATTAATATTTTGCAAAACGTATAAATTTTTCAATAACGCTAATAAAATCTCTTCTTCTTGTCTCTCTTCTGTCAGTCTAGCTTCTTTTCCCACTCTGCATCTTTCCTCTGCTAACAATATGTTGCTTAGCATAACATTTTCCACCAAGTGGTCAGAAGAAACATTACTGACGTCCTTACACCCTTAGGTCTCACTACCTCTATTTGCTTTATTTTTGATGGCCATAGATTTGCCACTTCTATTCCCTTCTGATACACCTGCAACTGTATTGTTGTTCTCTTCATTGACGTAGATACAAACCGCTGCTGCATGCTTGCAGAATCCCCTTCCTCCTTTGCAAGTGCAGTTTGTATCCAAAACGTTTCTGTCAGGATCAACCTAAAATCAATCAACTATATGATTTTTTTTAATGATACATTTATGGTCGGCAAATCTAGAAATGTTAATGTTTGATTATTTCATCATGGGTTTTACACGATGCAGAACTTTTTATAAAGAGTAACTTTTTTTCGTAAAATTAATTTTTTTAAAGTTTTCCATATGATGTAACTGAAGTAAACACGCTGTACATAATATAATACATATTTCAATAAAAATAGAATTTAAAGTATTATGAAAAAATCAGAAATTATATTTTTTTATGAAGTCGATTACATACTTATTTTTATAACACCCTTAACCCTGAATGCGACCCTGTGTGCTTGATCAGTGACGTTTACGTTTCTTTAACTTGTCATTATCTGTTATTAGAACTTGTTAATAATTATATACATACCTCGATTGTCGGCTTGTAAAGGTTTGTTTTCATTTTAGTGCTTAGTGCATCAGGGGTTTCTCGCAAAACAGTTCCTTTAATCTCAGATGATCCGTCAGTAATACATATTTCATTAAAAATAAAAATTAAAGTATTATGAAAAAATCAAAAATTATGTTTTTTTATGAAATCGATTACATACTTATTTTTATAACACCCTTAACCCTGAATGCGACCCTGTGTGCTTGATCAGTGAAGTTTACGTTTCTTTAACTTGTCATTATCTGTTATTAGAACTTATAATAATTATATACATACCTCGATTGTCGGCTTGTAAAGGTTTGTTTTCGTTTTAGCGCTTAGTGCATCAGGGGTTTCTCGCAAAACAGTTCCTTTAATCTCAGATGATCCGTCAGTTTTTAACTCGTAGACGCCGGAAACATGATTGCTTTCGACGAGTTTCTTGCCTTTAGTTAGGCCTTTCTTTCGAAAAATTGTTAAATTTGCCGGCTTTTGAAGCCACATCTTAGCAAAACCGACATTGTGGACGGTTAATAACAATAAATAAGCGAGTTTTTCCATTAAACTTAAACGATCGATTTAAATCGATACATAATTATTGTTTCTCCCGGCCGGTAGAGCGGCGCTCGCGTCGCTCAAGCCGATGTCGGGCTGGCTCATATAGGATAGAAAAATAAAGAGCTAAACCACGTGGTATCTTATAAATGTTGCTTTTTAAACAGACTAATGATTGGTTAAGGCAGAGAAGAAATTATATAGCTCTTAGATGAAGCTAAACTGGCTGCTAGAGTGTTCAACTAAATCCAGAATTTTCTTGTTTTAACAAAGAAACTTTTTGCTTGGATAGGAATCTATTTATGAAGGTACCGAGTGGTAAAATTTCACCACTAGTAGTTTTTACGTAAATTTGTTGTAAAGTTTCAAATACCGTATTACAAAAATACAGTCGAATCCTTCGCCGTAGCAAAAAATAAACTTGCATTCCATTACAAAACCAAATAATATTATTTAATGTCATTAAAATAGAGCTTTAGACCATAAATTGACCCGATGATACGTACAATCCCTCTTAAAACCCCCTACAGATCCACTTTCATCATTTCTTTATTTTTCTAAACTTCAAAAACGAACTCCTTAGTGCTCGGATTGCAATTGCAGCACATCAAATAAAAGAAAACAAAACGGGAGAAACAAAATAACAATTGAATTGTATCATCTCGTCGAATCGAAACCAGGTTAGCAATTAGGGCCCGTAATCGAACCGATAAAGTTATCTGGCTAAATCCACGGAATCACTTCAGGTTTGGCTGACCGGAAGTTTAACTCGATTTGAACCGGAAGTAGCCCTTGTAAATATCGCTGAGGACGCACAAGCGAGGGAGAGAGAGAGAGCTGCCGGTTTTAGATTATATGGACTTTATGGACACTCAGATGAGTATGCTAAATCCGAAATTGTTTGGTTATTACATAGATTTTAGTATTATACTTTAATGTAGATTCTAGGGAGTGGAGTGAGAAGCACTTTGTGTCGTCAAACTGTAATTTATAATAATTGTTCTGTGAGCATAGATGAAACCTAATAGATAATAATGCAGTCTAGAAATTTATAGATACATAGATCTTTATTTTTAATACGAAACCCTAATATACAGGGTTTTGGTGGGTAGATGCAAACCTTTGAGTAGCTGATAGAAGAGATCATTTTGAATCTATTTAGGTAAACTTACCTTAGTACTAAGTTTGTTGGATTATAAAATATTCGCCACTTTGTAATTTTCTGCAAAATGAAAATTAAATGTGGAGGCTGTATGTTTTTGACTTTTTATGATGATGTACTGATGTTGCAAAAATGTTTGCACTTATCAATAGATACGTTAAATGATAGTAACCGAATGTTGAATTTACAAATTTCAGTGAGATTGAATAAAAATGAAATTGATGAACAATAGTCAAAATGAGGTTGTAGACCGTGATTTTGGCCTGTATTGACAAGATTTTTCTGCTAAAGAAGTACAGCTTTTTTTATATTTTTTTATGGATGTATTCAAAATGACTACCAAAACTTAAAATATTCTCAAGGTGAAACCCCAAGTATTTAAGAGATGTAACAATTTGAATTTTTTCATTATTAATATTTAAATCTATGCTCTTAGTATCAAGTAGGTACGCGATTTATTTAAAGATATAGTTAATGTAGCCCTGGATAAAATTAACGGAGTTGATTCAAGGACTAATTAAAGATTTCACCAAATATAAAACGACAAATAATGAAAAAGTTTTTTTAGAAATACAAGTCAAACTAGAATTGCAAAAATCTTTCAAAAATATGAATACATAATAAAGTATAAGTGGATATTAAGGTATGTGGTATTTGAAAAAAATCCTGTTGCAGAAAGTTGTAACATATGTTTCTACAATTGTCCAGTAATTTTTAGCCCTAGGGGATAATTATTTTTGGTTTTGGTCTGTTAAAGTTGACATTTTCAATTTTTGGTCAATAGCGTGAAAAGTATTGATTTAAAAAAATATTTAAAGAGACAAGACTTTGAGCAAATGTTCTTCCGAATAATTTCCATTTTTTTTATATCAAATATGTATAAAAATATTATTTTATTTTATACTTTTTTATTCATATATAAACAATGTGATCAAAGTATCATTCAAGAAACATTTATTTTTAATCATCGTTTATCGTAAGAAATACTTTGGACCTGATGTCACAACGATGTTACTTCCAATGAATAATCATATTCTCGTCTTTTAAAAAACTCATCGCTGCGCGATTCGTTTTTTAAACTTGGACTCGTATCATAACAGAATGCCATATGAAATGCGTTGCTTATTGTACTATTAATGTACTAACAATGTTCCAACGATATGTTCGTATATTGTAATAATTAATTAAATTCAATTTTTCAATAGTTTTATTGTTAAAAAATAATTTGACAAATTTTGTTCAAACTGTCAAATTATTTTCAATTTATACTCACTCTCTTGTTATATTATTACTGATAACAACCTGGATAATTTTTAAACGAGTCTGTAATTACCTTTCTGATAAGCGATTGTCACCACAATTCTCGCTTATTTCCCTTCACCGAAACGTCTGCCTCTTCATTTTAGTTTTTGAGCCGCATCCCTCCATTTTGTAACTATCCCAATGATGTAGCTGTAGCTGCTTCTGACGGGTCGAAATGATGTATATCAAATCGTTGTGCTCGACTTATATATTCTTTCCGGCTCTGAATCAAACGTCAATCAAAATCGAAATTCTAATTAACTACTAGGGCCCGTCCAGTGTTTTGAATATGAAAACAAATTCTAGTAAAAGCGGTATACGTACAATCTCTAAGCTTGGTGAAGTTTGGCGAATGATTTTTAATTAATTTTTAGAGTCAATTTTCTTTATAATAGGTCGTATTTAATTTCGTGCAAGGTAGTTACTGGTGAAAATTAACTATCAATAGACGGCGTTCGTACAAAAGTAGCACAATGAATGAAATAAATGAGTTATGCAATTTTAAAACCTATTAGTTGTACATATTTGTAAGCTTTAATTTTTTTTTTAATTTTAAGATGCCTTTTGGAGACGCTGTTTTGTCTTCATCCGTAAATTGGCTTCAGCTTATCTGCAAATTGTGGGATTAAAATTAGTTAGTCTGGTTTCTCATTTTGAGATGTTGCAGTACCTACGTCTAGGTGCCTCATGAGCTTGTTACTCGTCCTTCCTCTCTCAATTCAAGCAAGCGCGTCGGCGCGCGGCGTGGCAAAATCCCATTCAAGCAAGCCACCATTATATTGAGCGGTGTCGCCACCTATACACCGACGTCTACCACGAGGCTTCATAACATACCCTAACATCAGCGCTCTATGTTAATATAGCTCGTTGGTAGTTCTGCTTAATTTTTTTTACTCTATGCAAGATCAAAACAAAAACCGAACAGCTGAGTTCTATTGATTGTTTACCTTTCTTTATTATTGATACACAATTAGCTGAAAATACTATAAATAGCTGAAGTTACATTTTTGTTAAAGGTTAGATTTTGAGTTCTTTTTATTGTGCTAACGTCAATGTTGCAATGTCGACGTGTTTTATTTGTCAGTTGCCGCTAGAAGAGCAAAGTTTAGCACTGTCAACAGTGAAAGAAAAAGGAATTACAGCATTTATTGAAGCCAACCCAAAAAGGAAAGATAGGAAGGGGGTAGTTTAAAGGGACAAACGTCGGTCAGAGTGAAAAATGTAGGAAATCATATACAGATGAGCGATCCATTGTTGCTTTTCTGAAAAAGCGGGAGAAACTGAAAACTGCTACACCTCAACTAACCAAATCACCAGCAAGGAGTTTTTCCTTCAGATAATAATAATAATAATAATAATATACGCCCTGCAATTCATTCCCTTACGAGTGAACCCCAGAAGCTCTGCAGCTTGTGCGGGGGAGGGACGGCTATTATTATTATTTGCCGCGGCGCTCTGGGGCGACTTACTGATGGCGCATTTGCTTTACAGTTGTGGGAAAACCCAGAAAAATCACACACCGCTATCATCGACAACGATGGACTCCCCCAGGATTTTTAAATCTTTGCAGCGTAAACTAACATCAAAGTAATTAATACGCTACAAATCATGCCCAGAAGCAGGCAATGAAAATTTAAAATCTCATTGTCTAGACCGGGGCACGAATCAGAGCACGGACAGACCTATGAATGGTACATATTGAAATGTAACCGCCTTTGCCAACTGCTTCGTATGTAGAGTTGAGATCACCGATACTTTTTTGGCTGCAGAGTACAAAAAATCACCGCATGAGTGGGATATTGTGTATCAAGTTCGGGACAAAACTCAAAGTTTAAGAACACCTGTTATGAAGGATGCCTAAGATCTTAATGATCAATATGGACGGGCTATACTTCGCCGGATTGAGCATCCTCCTCACTTAGTTGCATGTAATGCACAATATCACCACAGGTGTCGTGCAGAACTGTCTGCAAAAGCAAAAAAACCACCAGCAGCACCATGTATATACATACCTCAAAAGCAGCAATGATGAATGCTAGATCATTAGAGGTCATTAGACGAATTGGTTGAACAAATAAAAGGAGGCTATGTGCCAGAACCAAAAACAGTCAAGGCCAGACTCACAGAGAAATATGGGGAGGATATCATGTTCAGTATCAACAAGAGAAAGAAGACCATTGGAAATTCTGGACATTTTTCAACGCACTCTAGCGGCGTAACTATTGGTCGTAGAAAAAATTGTTGTTTATGAAACTTGTTGGAAATTTTGTCACCTTTAATTTTGTATAGAATAGTCTTTTCTAAACCGAGATGTAGGCCAAAAACTAAAAAAAATTACAAAATTTGCAGGACTGTACCTAAACTTTCCCTTAACTTTACTAAGTTGACTAGCCTATCATAGTGAAGTTATTTCCTGACTTTTCTTCTACATAATAATATACGCCCTGTAATTCACTCCCTTACGAGTGAACCCCAGAAGCTCTGCAGCTTGTGCAGAGGAGGGACGGCTATTCATATTATTTGCCGTGGCGCTCTGGGGCGACTTACTGATGCTTGATGGCGCATTTGCTTTACAGTTGTGGGAAAACCCAGAAAAATCACACAACACCATCATCGACAACGATGGACTCCCCCCATTAATGTTAAATACGCTACAAATCATGCCCAGAAGTAGACAATGAAAATTTTTATTTAAAAATCTCATTGTTTAGACCGAGGCACGAACCAGAGCACGGACAGACCTATTAATGGTACATATTGAAATGTAAACCGCCTTTGCCAACTGAGCCACCGTCGCCATATACAGGAACATTATTTATAATCTCAAAGGATTCACAAATTTCCTAAAATATGGTCTCTTTCAGGTAGGAATCAAGGACTTAAAAGTGCTCATCTGTCAATAGTAAAGCGGCACGTGACAAAAGTAACACAATTGCTGAAACATTAGTTACTTAAGTACTTAATCCTATGCCTTCTTACAGTCGTGTATGAGGCTTGTGGGTTGAGTTTACTTAAAAATTCTTTAGTGTTTTGCCTAAAGTTGATGCAGCTTTTCCGCTTCTCAAACTATATCTCTTACATTTCTCTGTTATAATCTTCGATATTTTGAATGCCCTATTATGTTTTTCATATTTAGAAGATTCCAGCAAACATAAGAAAATCTTAGCAGCAATTTGTGGAAAAATGTGGGAACAAGAGTATGAGAAATTAATTTTACTCCATTTTATTTCTCAGTTATGTGGTACTATCCTATAACTAAAATCCTTATAATTTATCTATCTGTTAGGATATATATGAAAATGTTTGTCACACCTCCTCCACTAAAGCCTGTCCAGCGTTTCCGAATTTGACAACAACGTTCCATCGACTGTCACGAGCAAATGTTTTTGTTTTTGCCTCTTTTGTCCGGTAGAGGGCGGATATGTATAGTCAGAGTAATTGTTAACGTTCAGAGATTTTGAAAAAGGATTGAACCCACCCTGATTTTGCGTTGACGTTTACTAATATGTTTACCTGTCAACTACACTTGTAGGTTAATTAGTTTGGATAATTGAACGAACGAATTGGATGATTGATCAAGTGGAAGGATTTTTTTTTAAACGAAAAACAAATCTGTCATTTTTTTTTTCATTTTTACCGACAACAAAGCTATTGATGAATATAATGATGAAATATATGACAAATTTATAGAATTCTTTATTATAATTGACTATAAACTTGTTCGCACAAACTCCAGTTGCCTAAGACTCTGATTAGTTGTAAAAGTAAAACAAAAAAAATAACTACAGTTAAATTTTATTTTTTTTTTTACATTTTTTAGGATTTTGTAGATGCATGAAACAAGCACTCCAAAACCTTAAAAACCTTCTTCGGTTTGGTAGAAGATTCAGCGCTATCAGAGATGCAACGATTAATATTGTCTGTTACTTCTTTTTTAGGAGATCCACTAAAACGATCTATAATTGTTTTTAAATTGGTTTGATTGAACATTTGGCCATCATCTTGTAGACCAACGCACATTACAAGTTGCTTTGTCTTTGGATCATGAATAACTTTATCGTGTAATATTTTTTTAACTATGCTTGGCAGTGGCTTGTTATTTTCTAGATTGTCACATGATAGTTGCTTGAAGGCTTCAAAATGTGCTCTGAGAATGTTGCTGTCATCATCACCCTAAAAGCAATTGAAATTTTGAGAATTTTCAAATACATTTGTATGCAAAGTATATCGCTAGTCGTATTGATTTGCATTTGTCTTTTTTTGATATTGCTCAATCCCTCACCACGATAGAGAATGTGTCGATATACAAATATCTAGGAACTTGGATAGAACAATCGGGTGACCAAACAAGAGAAATAAGAACCAGGATAGAGATCAACATTTATAAAAATGAAGAAGTTATTTACGAGTCGGGATATTAACATGAAGGATGAGGATTCTGCGTTGTTATGTTTTTTCGACGCTCTTGTATGGAGTTGAATCATGGACCCTCAAGAAAAACCACATCGACAAACTACAATCATTCGAAATGTGGTGTTACCGTAGAATGTGGCGTATTCCCTGGACCGATAGAATTACTAATGCCGAAGTGCTGAACCGGATGCAGAAGGAATGCGAAATCATTAACACCATGAAAAAAAGAAAGCTTCAATACCTGGGTCATATAATGAGAGGACAGAAATACACATTTGTCCAACTGATAGTCCAGGGAAAGATTAGTGGAAAGCGGAGCATTGGCAGACGCCGTGTGTCCTGGCTAAAGAACCTGAGGGATTGGTTTAACTGTAGCAATGTTCAGAGCTGCAGTCAACAATGTCACGATTGCTGTGATGATAGCATACCTCTGATAGGAGATGCCAAAAATATTTTGGACAAAAATAAAAATATGTAAAAATATGTAGAAATTGTATTTTAGTATTGACAGCCGCCGACTTCAATTTACCCCCGCGTCATTCTAACATTTTAAATTTTAAAATACCTATTTGCATTCAGAAATAGAATTGATTTGGATAGGTGAAAAAAAACTCGGTTACTTGAACTTTAATATATCTACTTGAAAACAACAAATTGGTGTATATTGAACTTTAATTAATTCGCTCCATCGTCATTTGCTATTCGTCCTTTTGACACTACCCATTGTACTTTCCCACAATTATTTAGATAAAAAATATGTAAAATTCATATTTTAAAAATTGCATATCTCTACTGGTATTAAAAACTCCTTAATCTAAGCATTTTTGTGATAACTATTTCAAATAATTTTCTAAATCTTCGTCAAGTCATATTTCAAGTTAATGGCAAAAAAATATATAATTTTATGTCCTACGTTAAACGAAATTTCGTCCAAAACCCTAAAAATAATGATTTTTATTTTATCAGAATTAATAGTTTGGTAAATACTTACTACAACTACAAATATAAAGAGACAAAAAGTTATAAAATATGCTGAGTACATTGTGGCAATAAACAAAATATTGATTAACTCATATGTATAATCAATTTAAATTTAATATTTATAAAAGTATACATAAATTATTGCCTATTGTTTATAAATAATGAATTTATTTTGTATGAATTAATTTAAAATTATTAATAATTTTCCAGGATGATATCAGATCAGGATTTATAATGAATATTTTGAAAAATATAGTTCAAACCTAAATTGTGGCAGTGTTTAGATAAAAAATATGATTCACAACAAACACTAAAGAGAAAAAACCAGATCGACTCCACTATTATTTTAAATAATTTTATTTTACGGTTTTTTACACCATCTATCGGACATGGTACATTTTTTAAGCTAAATTCTGCATTTAGTAGGTAAGGTGAAGAAAATACTAGGCAAACTATATGTTGTATTTCTTTGTAATATAATAATTGTTAAAATACTTGGTTTGTTAAAACACAATCCAAAGTTTTAAAAGCATTATTGGGTCCATTAAAATCATTCTCGAGACAATTCTTGATCAACTGTTGTACCTTGAATTTATTATTTTTGAAATCTAACAGAAAATCTGTGAGTGCTAATCTACAAATTTGTCCGTCCTCATTTTGAATACCAGATTTTTTACCAATACAGAAAATATAGTCCTTTAACAGTGGATCTGAAGATTCAGCTTTCTCCAAAAAAGACTCTAGAGTCAGAAGACTTACACCAGTTGTTTCTATACACTCAGCACTTTGATTACTAAATTTACTCTCCAAAAAATCCATAGCGACCTGGCTTATTATAAGCTGAAAAACAAAGATTTTTTGTTAAACGATTTTTTCATTACACGACACAAAAAAAAATTATTTTATTTGGACCAAAAAATTATTGTTACTTACTCCAGATGAAAGGGATATAAAAAGAGCCAGGAAAATTATAGAATTCATTTTATTAAAAAATAAATATTACTTTTATTTATATAGTATTATTTTTCAATTAAAAAATAATTTTAATTATAGCCCATTATATCTTTTATCAGATTAATTTAAATGCTAATTATATTCTATAATTATTATATTATTCAAGTATGTCGCTGATATATAGGTTACGCCAAAGCTCAGGGTAAGCGAAATAAACAAAGTCCTACAAAACACAGCTGAAAAAAAAAGGATAGGACTGTCTTTCATTCTCCTATAGGCTTTCCAAGCCTCTTTAGCCACACTGGATGGATCTGGGAGTTAGATCTGACTTTAAGAGTAGCATGGAACTGTGCCCAAACACCACTTGGCTCAGGAGAGAAAAGAATTGTATGTCGCTGGTATATAGGTTACGCCAAAGCTCACGGTAAGCGAAATAAACAAAGTCCTACCAAACACAGCTGAAAAAAAAGGATAGGACTGTCTTTCATTCTCCTATAGGCTTTCCAAGCCTCTTTAGCCACACTTGATGGATCTGGGAATTAGATCTGACTTTCAGAGTAGCATGGAACTGTGCCCAAAACCACTTGGCTCAGGAGAGAAAAGAATTGTTCAGGACACATATGTTGACCATCAACAAAGGAGTACATTAATGATGATAAGATTAAAATTGATTCAGTGGAGGAGGATAAAATAATTGGCAAGGAAAACGCAGGATACCTAATTGAATGAGACTTATCCACCATAATAAGGATCTAGTAGAGTGCTTAGCCACTTTATATTTATAAAATATGTCGTTATTATTTTTTATGTTACCATTTTAATGAGGAAAAAAAAATAAAAATACACTATTATTTAGTGTTTAATATTTATATATTAATATTTATTTTATTACAACTCGCTATTAAAATGTCTGTTTTGATAAAGTGCATGTTAGAGTCTCAATCGCATTAGTAGCACCATCCTTATTATTTACAAGACATAAATGCATTAATTCAGCCACCTCACTTTCATTATTCAAAAGCACCATTAGAAGTTTCGACAAACTTTCTTTACAAATATGTCCAGTCTCAGTTTGTAGACCTGATTGTTTTCCCACACAAAACAGGAAATCCTTAAACTCTGCCTCGGGGGTGTACCCAACATCCATAAATTGATATAATTTTTCTATAGGCAAATCTACTTCGACCAAACAGTCAGAAAATACTTGACCTATATGTTCTTTGAAGTAGTTGGTTGTAGCTTTACTAACAATACTCTAAAAAAAATAGTTGATTGTGCACATAGAGAAATCGTATTTTTAAAGAAAAAGCAAACCGTGAAGCAAAGGGTAATAATATCACTTTTAGACAAACAGGGAACCTTCAGGGAGGCCTATTGTTACTTTCTACTTATTCTGGGATATCCAATTGGGTGATCTGGACCTAGTGATTGGATCGGAGCGAACCCAAATGTTGTTAAAAGAAAGAACTGACAAAACCACAATACTACATAAACATAAAGCTACGAAAAGACCACATAATGGAAATTCCATCAGATGAAATGTTTCCTAAATATATCTTTTGGAAAACAGATAGTAATGAATCATTTCTCAACTATTCATCATTTTGGGTTTGAAGCAGCAGCATGATACTGACATTTTGTTGACGTACTTTGATTATTTTTATATATTTCTATATATAAAGGCACTTTCTCTTCACGAACAAATGAACTATTACACATAAGGCTCAAAAACCAGTGAAGGTGTAGTAGTATGTATATATCGTTCCAAAATTTCAGTAATACAGTGAGGAATTTCTTTAATAAAAGTGTTATGAGGGCAAGAGTTGAATAAAATGCCATACTTGCCAAGGGGCATTAAAAATAATCGATTTCATATAGGTGAATTCAAAACTGATAAGGGCTGTGCAGTCGTAATAGACTCATTCTGGCATATGTAGCAGGACACAATAAAGACAATGAAGAGGCTGATGCATTATCACGATTAGAATGGATTAAAATCTGAACTTATGCACGAGACTTTCTCTATAGCTGTTATATTCAAATTAAATGGGAAAGAATTCTTACAAATTTTTAGGCTATGAAATTGTATTTCAAAGTCATTAACCATGAACCATTTTATATTTGGAATTTCTCTGAAAATAAACGCAAAGGATAGCAGCAGAAAATTATGTTTCTCATTTGTACTTACGGCTGAAACAAATGTTACACATGTAGAAAGAAAAATTAAGAACTTCATTTCGTACGAAAAAAATGTTATCAAAAATGTTACTGTCAGTAAAATTACTAAACGTGTAGGTATATTTATTTATACAACATTAATTTTAAATTAAAAAAAAATAATCACAATTGTAGTCTATTATATATTTTAATTACTTTCATTGAAACGGTAAATTGAATAATTTTATGTCAAAATGGTTGTTTAATGCAGTTAACCTGAGAACATCAAAACTTACTGTGCCTTTAAGTTGATGAATAAGGAAACAAGCACTACTTAATCTTTCCACTATGTAGGCTATATGAGATTTGCGTGTTAGCTTACTATCTATTAATTATTTACTAACCCGTGGTACCAATCTACAAATCAGACAATAAAAACAAATCGAATAATTTTAGACCCATATCAAAACTCAACTTAATAATTAAACTATTTGAAAGTTTATTTAATCTTCGATTTTCTATTTTGTGATGTCAGGACCATTCTTAACATTGAACAACATGGTTTTATAAAAAAACGATCGGTTGAGACTAATGTATTTGTCTACGTCGAATATATATTGAAAAGCTTAAATGACGGATTATCGGTAGATTCTGTGTATACCGATTTCAGTAAGGCTTTTGATAAAATTGACCATTCTATCCTGACATCGAGGCTTGCAGAAGTCGGCGTACACGGAAATCTACTAAGATGGTTTGATTCTGATGTAAGAAATAGGTCTCAGCAGGTATCCTCATCCATTTCTGTCACTCCTACATCAGGTGTATCACAAGGATCTCATCTTGGGCCTTTACTCTTTAACCACATGTATCTAGCACTTGTAACCAGTTGTCAGGTATAATTAATGTTGATATTTTCTTTCATAAATTCATCTTCACAAAAAAAGCATTGTCGGAACACTTCCTATATCACAATTTGTAACTGTTTCTCATTAATCAAATACTATTAAACGAGCAAGGTTTGTATGTGTGTGTGTCCAGAGGATCTCGAAATCCACTCGTCAGAATTCAATGAAACTTTCAGGGTAGACTAATTCCTATCTAAATCGGCGAAAAATGTAGGTCTCATGTCTGTGAAAATTCGATCTTCCGAGATATTTACAAGAAAAGTTAAGCTTTTAGTTTTATTTCCTAGCAACGGCACATAATAATAACTTGTTTCTATAGTAATATATACTATAAAGGATAGATGAGTACAGTCAAAGTGGGGATATAACGTCACATTCCATAGGCGTACTTTGCAAAATAAGTTTCTATAATATAAATAAGGTCACAGCATATAAAATATATATACGCACTTCGTAGATTAAATTTTGAAGTTATATTATTTACAAAAAATAAAAATAAACTTTATGCATCCAACACTTTAACATTGAACGAATTAAATTTAACCAATAAATAACAAGGAGGATTATATGTTGGGATTAAATTAAATCTCTTGGCATTAAAAGTAACGCTTCAGTACTTACCTAAACTCAAAGATTAAAAAAAAAGTTAGTTCAAGAACTATCTTTAAAAGTCACTGTCTTCACTAAAACTACTGGTATCACTATAATTGTCTTTTCTGAGGTTTATTATTATCGGTTCTATTAAATTATCCATTGATATATCCACTTTCCTAAATGAATTTTCCACATTTTTAACATGATCAATGCATTTTCCCCAATGTTCTCTATTTACATCTGAAACTGCCTTCAAAAACAAATTTCGCACATCAGGAAATTTAAATGTTTTATTGTTTTGAGAAACATAACCTTTTAATAATTGAGACCAGATCAGTTCAATGGAATTTAACTCTGCGTGGTTCGGAGGAAATCTGAGAATTTTAATTCCTTTTTCTCTGGCCATCTCATCCATAATATATTTTTTGAATTTGTTTTTATGTTGCCTTGCTATTACTAATAATTCTGCCTTCAAGGATTTAGTAGGACTGATAATATTTTTAGAATGAAGCCATTTTGAAATATATATTAATACAAAATTCTGAATCATTTAAAATACATACGATACGGCTATGAATAAATAAAGTCTGACTTATCTGTCAAAAGAACAAATTTATTACAGTAAAAACCATGGAAACAAGAATCTAGACAAAAACTATATTAGGCCGATCAGATGTATTAAAATTTAAATTTTAACTACAAATAAGCATTGAAGGATGAGGTAAAAATAAAATTTCTACCTCTTGAACCTGTACTACGTTCTGCAAATTAAATACTGCACTCCTTTCTTCTGTATAGTATAGTAGTAAAAAGGTTTGACTTTATTTAATTTCTGGCGTTTTAATCAGAAAGAATTCAATTTTAAATTTGTCGCTTTATATAAAAAAGGAAAGGTTCATTTGACGGACATAAATAATTTGCTTGTCAAATGACAGCCATCTTATTAATTCAAAGTTTAAAATACAACGTTGCCAATTCAATTTCAGAAATCATGGGTTTAGGTAAATATTTATAGGAACGTTGAGTAACACTGTTAAAATGGACACTTGTCTTCCCTTCCCCGATAGTGTGAGACTACCCCTTACGGCTACTATTTTATTATGCGGACAGTTTTAATATTTAAGTTTTCATGATCAGAGAGAGAGAGAGAGAGAGAAAGAATTTTTGAAAAAATATGATATCAATATCTGCCACATGTCGAGAGTCTGGTCACAGGTTTTTGTGGAGGTTTTTACCCAAGTATGAATATCAGACCTATAATTTTCCTTCACTGCAGATCAAAAAATAATAAAATCAATTGAACATAGAGTTTTTCTTATATAGTGATAAATAGAGTGAGCTGAGCGATCTTCTGTGTGCCCTACACGCTGCTGTTGCCCGTCCCGGAAACGGGGCCTGTCCACCGTGACAATTCGCGAAGATCAAGCGTCAGTAGAAGTTGCCCTAAAAGGGTGAAATCCCCAGAAACTAGGCAACTTTAATGCATTTAACTAACCTCTGTGACAATCAGTTGATAAACGTCAACAACAGCTGCAGCCAATTGAAAATTAACACTGACAGCTTTTTTAATTTTCAAGCCAATCGCCAATCAACTTTTTATTTATCTCCCTCTCAGTAGTTCAAGTAGATGTCGCCCACTCCGTGATTTTCGCGAATTAATTAATAATTTGTCATGTTATAAATATACTTAAATTATATACTCATTGGGCTGCTTAAAAATGTAGATTTAAATATTAAGAGCGAAGCTCGGTGACCAGATATTAGGTAAATAATATTGTATAATTATGTAATTGTAATGTATAATTTGTGGACACTGTTGTGGAGTAGTCCTGAATAAAATAAATAAATAAACCCAAGAAATTTTGTTAAACTAACTTGCTCCAAGGACTGATGATGTAACCAAACGAGATAATTTAGATTATTTGAGGCATTTTTAGGAACAATTGAAATAGTTTGCGATTTTTTTATATTTTTTATAATGTGACAATTCATGAGCTCTTTTATTTGCTATATTAGTGAGCTCATCAGAACTTCCTGTCAAAAGAACTGTCATCAGCATATATGATTTTTAGATTCGGTGTATGACAAGTGGATATAATGTCGTTAAAAAAATAGTATGAATAAAATGGGTCCCAATATTGAGCCTTGAGGTACCCCAATATTTGTGACTTATATTTCTCAAAAATGATTATTGATGCATACTATTTGTTCTCTGTTTCTTAGGTAGGTTGACAGCCAATTATGGGGAGAGCCTCTTACTCCCTTCCGATAAAACTTTCCAAGTAACAGATGATGGTCAATTGAATCAAAAGCACGAGTTAAATCACACAGTAATGTAATATTATAACGTTTTCCATACCCGACACGGTGGCCTAG
The DNA here is from genome assembly GCA_949320105.2 of Crepidodera aurea. NCBI lineage: Eukaryota > Metazoa > Arthropoda > Insecta > Coleoptera > Chrysomelidae > Crepidodera > Crepidodera aurea. The sequence continues at coordinate 92,177,786 of OX439472.1, forward strand.
TTGGTAAGGCGTCTGCCGATTCAGCTTGGTCAGTGTTCGAGGAGATCGGATATCTCATGGAACTGATAGGGGTTGGTGACACAATTACACACTTGTTAGTCGGTAGATCACCTGCATGACAAAGGCATAGTCCTGGGTTTAAGGTGATTCAGGACCGTGGTTCGGAGCCCACGATAAGCTGTAGTTCCCATCCAGTTTAGGCCATTAGGTCAGAAAAGAGACGTTAAAATTAACAAACAAACGTTTACCATTAAGTGCATTATATAAAAAAAGTCACAATAGCAGTTTTGGTTGATTTGTTCTTCCTAAAACCATGCTGAGAGGGATTTAAAAGTTTATTAGTTTCTAAAAAGTTTGCAAGTCACAGGTACCTATTTGAAAAATCCAGTATTTCTTGGTTAGGATCAGGAATTAACAAGTAAATCAAAACATTACATTCAATAATAGTAATAATATATTATAATATTAATACCTATAGACCAATTTCTTTAATAACAACTTTTACAAAAATCATTGAAAAAACACTTAAATACAGAATTGAACAATTTATAAAAAAATATAATAATATCTCAAACTGCCAGTACGGTTTTCAAGAAGGCTTATCTACAAATGATACTATATCAGCTTTATTACAAGAAATTTATACAGCTGTAGATGAAACTAAACCATCCTTACGCGTATTTCTGGATCTTGCAAAGGCTTTTGACACTGAGAGCCACCCACAATTGTTGGAGGCTTTGGAAGATACAGGAATACGTGGCATTGCACTAGAACTCTTAAAAAGTTATTTATCTAATAGAGGACAGATGGTAAAAGTTGAAAATGAATTAAGTGAGAGTAGAACAGTTAAATTTGGAATACCCCAAGGAACTGTGTTGGATCCTTTATTACTTTCAATTGATTTAAATAATATTTTCGCTAGTGATACTCGAGGTACTACTATTATTAGTTTTGCAGATGACATGGCGGTATTTTACGAGAAGAAAATAGCTGAAAATGGTTTAAAACAAATAATAAATTAGTTTAAACATAAACAACTTACAGTGAACTATGACAAAAACGTATTTTGTACCCTTTTGTAGCTACAAAAATTCACTCCCGCACCATGTGTCCAACAATTAACAAGATGGATCCATTACAAGAAGATCTTGATTTTTAAAGTTATTTTTTCAGCTTTGAAAAAGGAATAAATCAATTCCGAAACGTCAGCGATAAAAAAATCAATTACAATATATTATTTCTTATTAGTATTAGACCTAATTAAATAGATTGGTGGGTTAAAATACAATTTATAGCTTCATAAGCAGTGCTTGGTCTAGTCCCATCGCTACTGATAACACACGAATTGGCAATTACAGCTGCCGTGTAAGGGTTACTGTTAAGTTTGAAAATTAATTTTTGTAATATTTTAGGACACATTTTTTTTCCCATTTTCTCAATGCCCATTTTTCTAGCCATACAAGTAAAATAAGGAATTAATTTTCGGTTATCATCGCCGGTTTTTAAAAATTTGATTAAACTTTCAATAGGTGTGTTAGTCTCTCTCCGGCAAAAATCGTGCTCATCAGCATAATGTTGACGTAAATACTCTAATGTCGTTTCACTAATAATATTCTGAAAAAAAAAGAATTTTTTCAGAGGCTTAAAAATGCTTCATTTTTTTTAGATACAATGAAACTACTTGAATATTTCAAAGAATTTTATTATATTTTTTACTTTTTCTCTCAAACTACTTCTTAAAATCAACAGACAAAGCTTTTTTGGAATTTCTCTAATAAATTAATTATGTAATAGTACGGCATACCGTAAGCAAAATGGCCTGTTATCGCCACAAGTTTTATTCAAGTATAAGTCCATAGATTTGCACAAATACCGAGGGGTAAACCGCGAGTTAAATTTTTGTACACTAATGGCTAGTAATGGCTCCTCACTATTGGCTAGTAATGGCCGGTAATGGCTCACTAATGGCTACCCAGCTAGCAATTTAACTTTTATAATGGTTGTGAGAACTGTTATACAACTGATATTATAGAAACATGAAAATCGTATAACGCAGCTTAAAACTATTATACCATGTCTATTCAACCAAAAAAGCCTTATAATATTAATATAACTATATTAAGTGATACTTATAAAACTTTCGTATACAATCCTTATACAACAAATTTACATGTGCACTTCGGAATTGCTATATCTACAATCATTGTATAGTGGTTGTATACGGCAGCCTCGCACAATAATATAATTTTATGAGTTTATTATTATGCAGTCTGTATTGCAATACGACAAAAATACAATCATTATTTTATACAGTGATGAAATTTAGAACAAATTAATGGCGTTCAAGATTCATTAAAGATGGCAGCGTATAAAGAAATAATAAAAAATCTCCGATACTCACTGGTAAATCAAAAATTTCCTTGCGAAATGAAGTTTTCTTATGAAATATATATGTATTTATACCTAAAAAATTGATGGGCCTCAGTTTAAATTACACGGATGGTTTATTAAAAATTAAAAAAAAATATAGTTTTTTTTAACATAGTTAGATAATTAAAGTAAACAAAAAATTATTGTTTTATATATAAAATTGTATCAAATGTTATCTCTACATTTCTGAAAAAATTACTTTTTAATTGATATTTTCAAGTTTAAGAGAATTTTGCATAATTTTGTTAAACGACTATACTAAAAACTAAAGATGGCGCAATATCCCAGCTAACAAGGTCACGTTATATCGACGTCTTTCTAAGGTCATTATTGGTAAATGACGTCAATGACTCTAGATCGACGTATAGCAGACGTCAGATTTTCTACCAAATAAAGACGTCGTTTCACTGACGTCAAAATAACGTGATATACGTGACCAGAAATTTGGATTTTTACTTTCATCAGTTCGATCAGCAAGTTCATATTTCGCGCCAAGACGTTACTAAATGAAACCAGTCCTTATTGGTCGCTATTGATTGCGTCTTTGTCTTTGAGCGAGTCATCCGTTTTGCGTTAGTAGTAGAAGGTAGAAGCGCCTTGCAACTTGTTTTTGGAAATAGTGTTGTGAGTGATAGTTGTGTGTTAACTATTTATTATTAATATTATTATGTGGTCCAACAAAATGTATGTTGGATTTGAGTTTAAAAGCAGTGCCAAAGAAAGTGGAATGTTTTTGGTTTTTGGCCAGCTATAAAAAACCAGCGGACACAATGTCTTAAGGAGTGCTGCTTCACCGGATGAATGTTGGAAGCTCTATGAACTGGAAAGGATTTTCTTCGAATGTGGTGAGTGAATTACTTTAATTGGTTCTTTTATATGGGTTGAAGAAATTTGTTCATTGCAAGTACATGCGTGTTTACGAGTAAATTAACCTAACCTCACTAACCACCTCGACCTTCTGAGGAAATTCTTGAGTCGTGTTAATTACTTTCGACTCATGTTTGGGTGGTAGGTATATGTGTACTGCAAAAATTATATTCTCTAAGAGTGACTCTGAACATTTCATAAAATATTTTTTGAATTTTTATAGATAACTTGGAAAAAGCAAAAGAGAAATTGAAGAAAGCAGAGGTAACATCCGACATTCAAAGCGATTTCGAAGATTCTCAAAATAAGAGGAGAAGATTTGTCTCCCCGGACGCTTTATGATGAAAGTGAAGGGAGTGACGTGTTTGATGAGGTACCAAGACTATCTCCGCAAAAAATTCAACCATCTATAAATAAAAACTCTGGTTACATATAGTTTAACGGTACCTATATATATATATATATATATATATATATATATATACCGGTAATCTTACGTACTGGCACCAAAAACTAAATCGACGTATACAAACCCGGAATTGTAGAGAGATAAGAGGTTCTACCGGCACCGTATATATGTTTTGACTGTATATGCTGTCTGGCACCATATATATTATTTCAGAATACACTTTTCAATTTTATCTTGGACAGACATATTCGCCTCGAACGCTTAAGGAGGTTGGGGCGTTAGACAAGAATAATGAAAAATCTGAAAAAATATTTTTTAACAAATTAATGCGTATGACAAAATTTTCTATAAAAAAAACCTAAAGTCAAAAAGTTAAAAAACTTTTAATCCTACATACAGCATACAAACAGTACATTTTTATTCGAGCAAATAACCAATAGCCCAGTTGTCAGAGAGTTTGACCTCGTCAAAATGTGATATCGATGAAACTTGGCATTTAAGTACTTGAAACGATACAGAAAACGATAAAAAAATCTTTGCTGCTCTAAAGTGTATGCTAACTTTACAATTTCGAAAATAAAATCATAAATTTGGTTTTTCCATTATATCTCGAAAAACTAATAGCACCACGTGAGAGAGCGGAAAATTTTACAAAAAATTATATTATTTTTAACTTTTTAACGTATTACTATAAAAAATTTTACTTTATATAAATCAATTTCTAAATTATTTTTAACTTTATTAAAAAACAATAATTTCTGATTTATATAAACACTATTTTGAAAATAAAAATTGGGTCGAATGAATATTGTAAAAAAAAAAAAAATTTGAAACAAGTTTTACTAAACACAGATAATGTTCATCATTTTAATTATATTTAAATCAAAAGTAAAAGTATAATAATGATAAATCTACAAGGATTTTTTTTGTTATGCCTCTATTAATAGATATCTTCACTTTTATAAAAAGCAGTGAGAATTTTAGAAATTATAACGTCCGATCAAATTTTCTATGAGAAAACAAAAAAAAATTAAAAATTAATGGATTCCTGAGAAAGCTTAGAGTCTTCTCTTTAAAATACTTCCTTTTTTGTTTTTTTGCTTACAATTTACACAAAGATACTTTAGTTTTTCCGAACGTCTCGCCTGAATATTTGAATTCAACGGCTCGGCGCGCGTCGAATTTTCGAATTTGCTTTCTTATTTTTAATAATTTTTTACAGTAATACAATTTTTTTTAACTAACTTTAAATATAATTTTTAGTACAATTTTCCTGTCTTTTGGTGCTATTAGTTTTTCGAAATTTTTATTTTTTTTCCAGATATAAGAAAAACCAAGTTTTCGATTTTATTTTCGAAATTGTGAAGTTAGCATATACTTTATCGTTTTCTACACCCATTCAAGTACTTAAATGCCAAGTTTCATCGAGATCACATTTTGTGCGAGCTGTTGGTCAATATCCTTCTCTGGCAATGCATATTTTGATATTTATTCCAATTTTATAATGAGACTTTTAATTAATAAAAAAGACTATTAAACGTTCGTAAACTGTTGAATCTGTCTTTTTAATTAATAATTTCTATTAAGTAATTTTAATTTGAAGTCTTGTAATTTTTGCCAAATCGCGTATTCTAAAAAATGCTCTAGGTTAGAATATACAGTATATCCACAAATGGATCGAAAAGTGGAAAAAATATTATTTTAGTTTATTCTTTAGAAAAATCTTACTAAAGTCCATAAAATAAGATCAGAATATCCAAATCTTAGAATACCTGTACAGTGTGTTAAAAAGTAAAAATGTATCAATAGAAAACTACCATTACTTATTATTATTCACAAAATGTTCAGGAATTGAAAAAATTGTATGCATCATTCAAAATAAAATATAAATATAAATTTTCAAATTAAAAATTAAATTCAATTTTTAAAAATAAAAATTAGTCTTATTGACAAATAAGATTGGCAAATCCAAATTTTAGTTCATTTGTAAAAACACAAATGTACTAAGAAATTAATTAAATGAGAAAAATTATCGAAATTATTTATTAATTGACACAAATTGCACAATTATTAATATTTTAAAATGAGCCATATTGTTTAAACAAAATTGCACTATTTAATATATTCTAAGTATAAGTGAACAATTTTTATATTATTTCATTTTGTTATTGCTTTCTTTGCCAAAAAATAAAATTTTAGAGATTCCGTAGATATTGATATAAGTAAAGGTTCCATTTGAGGGTTTTTGATGTAAAAATTTGTAGTTTGGACAACAACTTACTTATATAAACATTTTGAGTAAAATACTAAATAATCTTAGTTACTTTTTAATATTCTTACACATTTTCTTAATTTTCTACATGTAACTTAAAATTGTGATATACGAATCTTATTTTTTTTGACAAACATGATTTTTTTATAACGAATAACTTTCTCGTAAAATTAAGATTTTTTTTTAATGGTTCTTGATAAAACAGGGGTTTTTAATGCCCAAATGTTATTATCTATATAATTTTTAATTAAAGAGCTTGCACAGCAATCCGTTAAAATACCTACCAAGTTTTTGTAAAGATTTTTCAACAATTTTTTAGTTTTTACACGGAATTCACAAAACGCTTCTAAATGGTGCCTGAACGTTCCTTCCTGCGTGGTGCCGCAAAGTTTATATAATATAATGACTTGAAATATATATCCTTTTGGCACCATATATTATTTCAATTTTATTTTGAAAAGAAGTATTCGCCTCGGAGGTTGAGGCGTTAGACAAAAATTGTTTTTTAATAATTTTCCAATTTTTTAAAAACTTAATGTTACTTTAAAGTGCTTCTAATTTTTTAAAATTATTACCTAATTTTTATATATAAATTTATAAATTGCGGATATTTACATAAATTTAATTTTTTTATTACTAAGTTAGGACAAAAAATTCAAAAGATTCAATGGATCTAAATAAGTAAATAATTATAATCAATGGAGTGGCGAACAAAAAACTAAAACTGTTAACCAACTAGTTGATATTTAGAATTATTATTTGTCTTTTTAATATTATAATATTTTTCATCATAGTTAAATATTAATAATAAGGATTTAAAACTCTTATTAAAAATGGCAAAAGGTCTTAGATATTATATTTTTTAATAAATATAAAAAAAATAATCGGTTTGGTTGTTGTTAAAATAATTGATTATTTATGGATACCGTTATTATAATTTAAAATTAAAATCTAATTTTAATTATTTAAATGTAAAAATGTGAAGTGTAAATGTAAAAATGTAAAGTGTAAAATGTAAGTGTAAATGTAAAAATTACTCTTGAGAAATGAATTGGCGTTCTATCGAAATTTTGTAAAAACACAAATTAATTAACTAAGAAATTCTACATCTGAATCGTTTGATTTTCTTCTCCTTTTTAATAAATTAAAAGTTTTTACAAACCAATATTAAGACGACGTCAACTAATTCGACATTCATGGCAAACCTTATTTTTTTAAACAAGTATGGAATAAAGAGTATCTCTAGTGATATAATGAAGTACGTATAAAATACATAAGAGACAAATGTTTCAGAATTTTCTTTCAATCTCAAGAGGGAGAATGTTTCTTTTATCTTATTATAAGTGGTTTCAGAATAACTACATTCAGTAGTGGCCGTGGAGAATAGTATATTCTGTGACAAGGTTGGAATGAGAATTCGACACGAGTGGATGATTCCGAACGCGAGCGAATGCGAGCGTGAGGAACCACGAGTGTCGGATTTTCATTCCAACAGAGTAACAGACTGTACTTTCTCCACGGCCACAAAAAGTAGAAATTAAATATAGTAAAATGAAACCTGAATCTCTCAACATTATGTAGGTAGTATTTTTATATTCAAGCTTGGATTTTTGCGGTAGCAAATTTTGAGTTATATTATCGGCATATTTTTTTATTTCTGGAGGAGTATTTTCAAATTCTACATCTGAATCGTTTGATTTTCTTCTCCTTTTTAATAAATTAAAAGTTTTTACAAACCAATTTTAAGACCACGTCAACTAATACTGACAGTTAATTTGACATTCACGGCAAACCTTATTTTTGTAAACAATCACGGAATACAGATTCTATCTCTAGTTATAGAATGTAATACATACAAAATACATAAGAGACAAATGTTTCAGAATTTTCTTTCAATCTCAAGAGCGAGAATGTTTCTTTTCTGTTATTATAAGTGGTTTCAGAATAACTACATTCAGTAGTGGCCGTGGAGAAAATTTTTTAGTGATTCTTGATAATTCCCAAATGTTATTATTTATATTATTTTTAATAAAATAATTTATGAAAAATTATAATTCTAGCTGTTAAAGCATGAATCGCAATCCAAAAGCAAGATTTACCTCTTAAGCTTACACCGCAAATATCAAGTTGTTTATTTTTACATCGCATTCACAAGACACGACTAAAAGGTGCTTGAACGTACTTTCGTTCATGGTGCCACAACGCTTCGATCGCGTCCTGGTGCTTGTACGTAGCGTATGCTATAGACGAGCCGGGGTGACCCCTGGAGAGTATACGGATTAACTAAAATCGGGTTTTTACATATAAATGGTCCAAGTGGCACCTTCCTGAAAATTGCTGTGGGGCATCCTGGGGTGCTCAAGATACCAAAAATAACTTAAAACGTTGTGGCACCAAAAATTGGTGCCACAACGTTTTATATGGTGCCACAACGTCTATATAAGGTCGTTTTTGGTGCCGGAACGTAGGGTTACATATATATATATATATATATATATATATATTTGTTTTTATATTTTAATAAACATTATGATATGAAGTCTTTAGTTTTATTTGTTTTTATGACGTTGATGGGCTGTGACATAATCACGTTATATTTGGGTTAATTTCATGTGATCCTTTTGGTCAAAATCACGTAACTCATGACGAAAAAATCACGTCAATATTACATGACCATGTTACCTGGGATAATACAATAATTTTGTTCCGTTCTCCACGTTATATAATTTTTTTGTTTTATTTGCAACTCTATATAATATTAAAGTCCGGGAATGTTGTTTAAATACGCGCTATACAACTATATTTTAAACGATACAACAAGGGTAGGTACCTTTACAAATTTTGTAGGGTTGCCAGATTTAAACTTTGTTTTACAACTCTTATTACTAATTTTTATAAAAAAATATTTGATATTTATTCCTGTGATGTAATATACGACTGCATTTAATTACTGATAAAGAACCTGCTTGTACACAATACACAATGTTTCCTAAAAACTTGGATGTAACACGATATGGTACTAAATAAAGTTCACAGAAAAATATCTATATGAAAATCGAATCATCTGATATGATTCTGAGAATTCGAAGATATAGGGTATAAGTACTATGTAATATTCCACATCTCATCTAATCCGACTGTCGATGTCCAGAAATGCCGCTTATTATGTGCTAGGGTTCTAGTAGTATAACAACACTATACAATCATTTTGTTCTGTTGTGTTGAAATTCGCTACGCTATAAAATACGTTAGAAATATAACCTAGAAATTTCAATGATATTACAGTTATTAGTTGAATGGTTATTACGAAAATATGTTTAAAATTATAGAAACAATAGAAAATGGCAAGACGGGGTTGACAATCCTGCCCAGACTGCGAAAAAAAACACTTTAGATTAATATTTAGCACACAATTTTCTTAAGTAATGTTCAAAATTATAATACACACAATAAATCGGGAAAATAAAGTGTTGGAACTTCTAAAATCTAAAAAAGGCAGTAATAATAAAGTTGTATAGAATTTTAGAAATCGATAATGCACACAATTTTCTTAAGTAATTTTCAAAATTTCCATCCTTCCAACCAGTGAGTAATCTACTCCTTACCCCTAGATCAATAATCAAAAATTTAATTTTTTTCCATTCGGATGCTGAATCCATTTTTGTAAATTGGCCCAATGAGACTATGTATAATCATATTATATAACGCAGAATTTGGGAGACTTTTATCTTTATAAACTATATTTTTGTTCTATAAACAATTTATAATAGGGTCAACGGATGTAGTTACAGATTAATTATAAAAGGTTTTTATACTTGTTGTATAATGCTGCCGAACAGAATGATACTATTACTTATCATATAAACTTTAATACAACTCGTTATATAATCTTTATAGGAATATTGCATAACGCAGATATTAAAGGTTATAAAAATAGGTTTACAACTGTAATTTCTTTTAAAATATTTTTATAAAGATTATATATAGCTTTATAGACTTGTTATAAAATGTTTAAGTTTAAAAAAGATTTTATTCTATAATATAAGTTGTAAGAACATTTATACAACAATATTATAGAAACATTTTTTTACAAAACACAATCGTCGTAATCAAACACACTAAGAAATAAAACAATTCATTAAATGGCACTAAGCGATAACTATAGGATAATTTATTTCGTCTAGAGTTCTATTTTGCTAGTTGGGTAGTAATGGCTACTAATGGCTACTAATGGCTACTAATGGCCGAGTAATGGCTACTAATGGCCGAGAAATGGCTACGAATGGCCGAGTACTGGCTACTAATGGCCAAGTAATGGCTACTAATGGCTAGTAATGGCTGACTAATGGCTACTAATGTACGAGGTCTGTACACCAAAATGGGACTCGAGGTTTACCTCTCGACAAATACTATAAGATTTTCACATCACCGTCACGTCCAGCTTCCTCAAAAATGGGAGATGTCGTGGGTTTTCTCTTTTATAGCGAAAAACAAATTTTTCGTCCTTTTGGGGGGGTTTTTGGAAGTTTGGGGAGTGGGGTCAACTCAAAAAGAATTTTAACCCCCGCCAGAATCCTCTAAAACGTACTTTGGATCTCAAGTAGAGAACTGACATGTGGCGGTAACAAAAATAGATCACATTTTTTTACATGTTTAAAGATCAAATCCGACCTTTCTGATGACTAAACAAATCCGTCACCTTGAACTGTTTAGTCTAGAACAGGGCTTCTCAAACTGTGGTACATGTACCACTGGTGGTACATTACAATATTTTAGTGGTACAATTTAACATTTAACATTTTATTTTAATCTTTAGTATTCAGAAACACATATATTTTCAAGTAATTGACTGTAACGGCTCTAGCTTTAATATTTTTGATTCATATTTATGTGGTACAAAATTTGAAAAGTTTGAGAAGCGCTGATCTAGAATAAATAACCGATAATCAACAGAACTGACAGGTAGCCGAGTAAATTTTGAAGAAAATTTGAAAAGACTTTTTCTACTTACTCCATTTACAAGGGTTACAAAAAAAATTAGAAAAACTGCAATCATTTTGTCAAAGAACTTTTTCCAAACAAATAAAATTTTCAATAATCGTTTTATTTATATAATATTATCTTTCAATTAAAAATGAGTTTAATATTTTAATTATAGTTTATTATTTCTTTAATCGGTATAATTGTAATGTTAAATTAAATAATTTTATTACTGAATATCCACTTACCTCATTAAAAGATACTGTTTTCGAATAAAATATCTGTTTAGGAAATATGTCATCATTTCTTTCTTTCTTTCTTTCCATTATGTAGATTTTGTAAATTTTTTTAATAGAGAAAATTATGAATAAAGGTAAAGTATCACATACACACAGTATTTTTAGTGTTTTAATAAATTAATGTTTTCTAATTTAATTGAAATATCCGAAAATTTTTAAAGAAAGAAACTCGGTTAAATAACATAAAAATAAAGAAATACTAAGCAAACAATTGGTTACTTTTATATTTAACAGAGAATTCCGAAGTACATATTCTACGACTTTTGCTTCTTTTCTATTTTCTCATGGTATTTTTCCATTTTTGCTTATTTTCCGGCATTCTTAGAAGAAGTAGAAGAAGAAGAAAAAGTAGAAGAATAAGAAAATTACGACTATTAACTTTTCTATTTTATTAATTAAAAAAACAACTGCTGCTACTTTTTATTTAAAAATTTTGAACTGCATTTATAGGTTCTCAAAATATGTAGCTGCCATACACGTAAAAGTTAAATAAGCATTGGTAGGTCCGTCAAATCTATTTTGAATGCATTTATCTACAATTTTATAGAGTTCTTCTTCCCCAAAAGATCCAAAATAGCGAAGCAAAAGTAATAGAGTTTCCTCGATAATTTCTCCAGATGCGGATTGTACTTCCAATTCTTTACCCATACAGAACAAGTAATTTTTAACTTTTTTATTATACGTTGGGTTTCCAAAAAAAACTTGGTCAATCTCCGATACTTCTAATTTTGTAGCCTTTTTACATTTTTTCCTGGCGTGTTCTGTAAATTCCTCAAAGTATACTGTCTAAAAATTTAAAAAAAACTCAAATTTCGTAGGTTGTTTTTAAAAAAATTGTTGAAATGAATATTTCTTTCAAAGTAGACATCTTTAAACAAGAAGAGTAATTCTCATTAAGAGTTAATATTAACCAAGCTTGCTAGTTAATACTAGATTGGCGACTAGAAAACTGTTTTAAAATATTCGTATAAAATGGAAAAAATTACCAAAAATTTATTTATTTACTGCACTTACCGAAACTACCGAAAAAGAAGCAAAACCAATTAAAAAATGAATTATGTTCATTACGTTAAAAACCAAAACTTAATATAAGATTATAGATGAAAATTGTAATTATTATATATTAAATTCAACTCTGTATAATTTTATCAAAATTTTTATTTTAAATTATTCAATTTCGTGCTTCAAAAGTTAAAATCAATAAAACATATTTTATTGTTTTATTATCATTTTATGTTAATAACTATTCTTTAAGAGGCCTACAATAGATAGTATAATGTTTAGCAAGCGTGAATTGATACTCATTTCCCACCAAGTAACTAACGTCTCAGCTGGCAAACTCTAAATTCTTTATTGTATTATATTGTAACGGTTAACTAAGTTGACTAACTAATTAAAGAGAATACAAAACTTATGTTCAAAACGCAGAGAAAAAATTAAACAAATAATTTTATTAATACCATTATTTATTTTACTTCAGTAAATCACGGGACAGAATGTAATTTCGAAAATAATGTTTGAAAATCATTTTAATGTAGTAATTGCAAAAGAAAATATAAAATTCCGGATATCAGATTTTAACACGTTAATCCCTTAAGAGATTTTCACCAACAATTTTAGGATATTTACAAACAATTTAGCAAAGATTTCAACAGCAAAAATTAAAGTAATATAAGTCTGCGATCACAATAACACTGAGAACATTGTTATTTTAGACGTTTGAATAAAAAGAAATTTTAAACTTAACCTCAAATTTCAATATCATGATGTATCAATATGATTAATTTAAATTCAGGAGAAATAAATAAATCGGGAATATAAAGTGTTGGTACTTCTAAAATCAAAGAATTACTGTAAAAAAGGTAGTAATAATAAAGTTGTATAGAATTTTAGAAATCGATAATAACGCACTTAAAAAGTCTGTGTGTAAATTTAATATAAGTAGGAATTGTAAATAAATTATATCAAAATCATTCTTTTTGTCTCGAGAATGATTTGGTAATAAGCAAAAATTGTATAAAAATTGATAATTTTTGAATTTTATAAAAAATTTAAGTAAAAAACTGTCAAATTTTAATCTAGAGAGCCGTGATATGATGGTTTATAAAAACTACTTTTCGCTATCAAGCGAGGCTTTTGATCAAAATCTCTTGAACTGTTCACTTCAGTGCTCGTAATAAAAACAAAAGAAATTTAAAATCAAAGCAATACTGATTGAAGATAAAAATTAAAAAGGAATTTACCTGTCAATTTAGAGAGAAGAAGCCAGATATTTGTTTCATCTTTGTTACTGTTAAACTATCCAGATCCAATTGTATCCTGTATTGATTTATCCTGTTCCTGATTTTGATTCCTGGAAGGTATTGCATCCATCCGATTTTGAATTGACTAGGAAAGTAACCAGAATTAGAAATAAAATCCAAGTCGTATTAAAGGTACCAATTCGAAATATTAAATATCTATATTTAAAAACGTTTCAAAATAAAAAAAGGCCACAAGTATTTTATTTAATTAGGTTAGATTATACTTTAATTAATAACTAAATAATTTCGATTAGAATAAGGTAAGAGATTAATTATAAGATTTGTATTAAGTGTTGATTTTATAAATAAGTTGGACCCCGCAGTTTTTGATAGGAAAATGACTTTTGGTGGATTTCTCTCAAACTTCGGAAATTTATTCTTCATCCCATCCCGATCAAAAGTGTTCACGGGCCCAACTCAATCCTATGTACCGATTTCGAGCTAGCGCGAGTTTAAAATGATTAGGGGGAACTCGATATATGGACATTTATCGGCAAGTTAGGCGTTCACCTCTTTACGTTTATGGTTTATATGATGGATATATGTCATACACACCCAGATACACACACACGCACACATTTAGCGTCTTTTAGAAGATTTTATTTTGATTTCTAAACTATTACTTAAGAATTTATTTTTTATTGACATTACATTTTTCATTTTTCAATCACTTTTTTGTTACCATGACTATGTCCGACATGGGCGTTTCATTAACAGGGTTAAACACAGCCAGTCACATTTTTTGGATTACTTCAAGAGCATACTGGTGAGTTTTGAGTGCTGCACCCCTCGCAATGATTCCATAACGAAGATGACTTTCTACCAATTCGAAGTATAACATTTTTAAATAACAGTTAACATTTTAAAGTCTATCCATTTTTTTATTTCTAAAAAGTTTATCTTCGCTTTCTGTTTTAGGTCTTCCCAATTATCTGCCCTATATGAAATAGCAGTATCATCTGCCAGGCCAATAACGTTTTCACTGTTTTTTAAAGAAAACAAGCAGTTAATATATATGTTGAACAAAATAGGACCAACTATGGATCCTCGCGGCACTCCATATTCAACAACTCTTGCACTGCTAAGTACATCATCTATTCTCACAGTCTGCTGTCGATTGGTGAGATACCATTTAAAAAGATTTAAATAATTATTTCGTATACCAATATCTTCAAAGCACTGCAGGAGAAAAAAAAAGTAAAGTTCGTGTGACGGGTGGTTCAGGCCGCGACTACCGCTTTCTGCATGGCTTAATGACTACAGTTACATAGCCCTGACCAACGGTTTATACGTACTCACCGAGCCATGGTGGGTTGCCGATATTATGAACCACTTGATTTTCTTGGGAATCGAACCCGGGTCGTCTCGTTGAGAAGTGTATATGCTAACGCTGAGCCATGGCACCCTCTGTAGGATAAGATGATGGCTAACCGTGTCAAATGCATTTGAAAAATCCAGAAATATACACAAACAGGGCTTGCTTTCATTAAGTGATTCACTTAGGTACTTGTGAAGTTAGGACACTAACGGCGTTTTGTGTGGATGTTTTCTATCTAAAACCAAACTGTTGTTTTGAGAGTATTTCATATTTGTTTAGGTATGAAACTAATCTATTTTTAATTAATTTTTCAAACTTTTTTGAGAAGTGGATGATTAACCATATGTGTTGGTAATTGCTGATGTTGTTACATCTCCCTTTTTATGTAATGTAATGAAACGGCCATGTCGGACATAGTCTAGCTGTATTCATGGTAACAAAAAAGTGATTGAAAAATGAAAAATTCTTAAAAAATAGTTTAGAAATTAAAATAAAATCTTCTAAAACACGCTAAATGTGTACGTGTGTGTGTATCTGGGTGTGTATGACATATATCCATCATATAAACCATAAACGTAAAGAGGTGAACGCCTAACTTGCCGATAAATGCGCATATATCGAGTTCCCCCTAATCATTTTAAACTCGCGCTAGCTCGAAATCTGTACATAGGATTGAGTTGGGCCCGTGAACACTTTTGATCGGGATGGGATAAAGAATAAATTTCCGAAGTTTGAGAGAAATCCACCGAAAGCCATTTTCCTATCAAAAACTGCGGGGTCCATTACGCTTACCTTATACTGGCAACAACTCTTGTTCTGACATAAACCAAAAGGTGAACCGTTATTTTTATGATTATTAATAAATGTTTTCATATTCACTGAGTCGTTATTATCGATTTTTACAATCACGCGGCCAATAGCTGAAGCACTACCTGGGATCAAGACTCTCAATTTTTCTACTGGAAAGTAGATGGCGTCCAAAATTATCAACAACAAATAATTACATTCTGTCTGAGATTACGACAGAAGGCAATAAAAAATCGAAATTAAATATTGAACAAAAGTAATTTTTCTCGTTTACACAAGAGATAGTATGTAACAATATATTACTTTACAATGTTTCATTGAATAGAACTCAATCTATGATAAGACTGCGATATCGTAACTCATGTTATTATACCACATTTAGTCAACAAAGTGAAGTAGAAGTTGCAGTTACGATGATATTATTTTGTCTAATTATAATAGATGCAATTGAGATACAATGAAAATTATTAGACTCAAATAAAGATCGTTCTTTAGTGAAGCTATTTGAATTATAGAAGGAAAAAATGGTAACCTGAGTTACAATGTTCATATCAGGTATCGAAATATTATTTGTAAATTCTGAACTTAATACCTAATATCAAGAATCAAACTAATTCCATAAATCCCTCTAATTCGGCTCTGACTTGAAAAACAAAGATATCATTCATAGAAGCAAGGGCTTTGCATCAATTTTATGTTAGCGACACTGAGGTAAAACGTGCATTTAAAATATGTAAATGGGTATGAGTGTATGTGGCTCGCATGTTACTTGAAATATTATCAAAGGGAAAAACCTCGACATCTCGCTGTGTCCATAATGTTTATCAGCTTTCAGATATTCTTAAAGTACAGTATTTTATTCTACAGTAAAACCTAATTAAAAAACACTGATTGAATTCAGAGGTTAGGGATATAGTACATCCTAATTATTTAATTATTTAATAAATTATATATTATATAACTACTAAAAATTTATTTGGGTTACTGGTAATATTATCAAAAAGTATCAATGGTGACTATTGTCTTTTTTAGTGGACTTATCTCGTATTGAATATCATATATTTCTGTTGATTTGTCTATGCTTACTTGTTGGTCGTCTTTTTGCATAACAATCACGTAATTTTGTGAAACCGTTGGGGGGGTACAAACATTTTTTAGGAACTTCGGTGGCATCAAATGGGTTTTTTGGGAAAATAATGCAAAAAACTACTATAAAAGTCTGAGAAAATCGAAATTCCTTACAAAGGGATAAAATAATTATTGTTGCTAATGCCTATCCGCGTTTCATTTGATAAATCTTTTATTAAAAACAAAAACCTAACGTATATATCTTAAATAAAAGAGTTAAATACGTCCCTGGGCAACATAATTTCTTTCTTGTATGTACCCTTAAAACGGTTTCGTCACGTCGTTCCACAAACATGTAAAGTACGTTTTGGTCTTTGCTTTTCTTCTGTTCTTTATTTTCAGGCAATTACGTCATGGTAAAAAGCTCTACTTGATGAGCATTTTTTAAATTTCGAGAGTATACGAAAACGTTCTGCCTTTGTTTTACATAATAAAGGCTGGCGTTTACGATGAGCTAGTTTTAACTACTTTTATGCTTTTTCAGAGAAACGACTGAACATTTGTCTTAAATTTGAAAAAGGGTTAAAATATTCACGTGTTTCTAGAATAAAAAGTGATTGATGATGAGGCTTAGTAATGAAATTTTTTTATTGACCCATATGAAACTGTATGACCAGTAGAATACATTTCCAAAATTTTCCGGCTTCGTTATTAAAGATGGCCTGGGAAATTAAATTTAAATGTGTGAATCGTGACGTATTATCAACCGTGACGTGGACTATTGAAATAATTCCAGTTGCCACATTTCTATAGTTTTTTCCCGTTGGCATCATCTTTTTTGTTTTGTGTGTAGCGGCTCCCGGGAGCGCTCGCATTGCGCTCGTACTCTGTCGGCGTTTTACAGAATCATGGCCAATCAGAAAAGGTCATTGTATGGCTAAACCCGAATTCGAGTTTCGTTAATTTCAAAGTTAATTGAAGACAACAGTTATTCTGATTGCATTTATTTACATTGGATTGTTGTGTTGATTTGAATATAGACCATTCCAGGATGACGTAGGTGACAGGTCGGCCATATTTGCACACAACTTTATGACACAACGTTAGTTTCATATGTAAACATCAGAGAGATTTTTTTTAAAGTTCTTTATTCAGAAGAATTAAATAGTAAATGCCATATTTTTGTAGTGTTATTAAAAGTTCAATGCGTTCTGAAAGAGATAATGTATCATTTTTCGTTTTCCTGCTGTTTTGACAAACGGAGAGGATCATTTTAATGCGTTGTCTAGTGAATAAAGAAATGCTTGGATTAAAGCTTTGAAAGCCAAGTGAATAATAGACGTGTTTGTTCTAGGCATTTTATAACAGGTATGTTTGGCGATCTTTTATATGTATTTTTTTATTATTACTTGTGTAAATTTTCGGTAAACCTGTTCTGTTAAAACAGTACTGACAAATTTTTTACAGAAAACTGTGGTTTTTTAAGTTTAATTTTACCAGGTGATATTGTTTTAGCCGACAGAGGTTTTCAAGATTCTCTACAAATATTAGGTGCGAATTTAAATATACCAGCCTTTACAAAGGGAAAAAATCAACTACATCCCATTTATATGGAAAATACACTGTACGAATTCATATAGAACGAATTATTGGTCTTTTAAAAAATGTAAGATTTTTCATGAAACAATACCAATGAGTATGTTGTCTAAAAAAAGAGATGGTTGATTGAATTAATTTTTTTTTCATAACTTATTTTATTTTATGAATATATAAACATCTAAGATTTACAATTTGTTTTATTATTTTGTTAAAACTGTGAGTTAGTATGCAAAATTTATAGAAAAGAGGTTTCTATACAAGTTACTCATATTAGTTTCGTTTGCGCTCAAATTCAAATACTCAAATATTAAACTGCAGATAAACAAACAAACATTACGCGTTTCGGGCAGTTCAAATTAATACCGCTAGATCGCATAAAGTTTTGTTTATGTCAATAGAAATCTAATTTCCATCCACGACTGAAAATGCTACGTCTAGATGTCGTCCTTATCCGAGAATTGGTAACTAAGCAACCGCAAATACACATATGTATTTCATGCTGCCTAATAATTTCTTTAGAGGAGGGTTCAGCGAAGACGTAAGGGGCGAGGATTTCGAGGTTATGTATGAAATTGGCAGAGTTGATGGGTATCGAACACTCTTAATCACGTTTGTGGATTCCCGAAAAAGGTAGCGTTACATAATATTAAACTCTGAATTTATATTTGTAAGCAAAAACCAAAGAAAGTTTATAAAATGTCACTAAAAATTAATTTAATAGGTATCAGAGATAAAAAATAATGTCCATTTTACCCTATTAATGTGTGCAATTATAAGTATTCTAATTAAAGGATTAAAAAAATTAAAAACTGTTAAGTACGTTTCAAGTAGAGACTTTTGAAACAGGAAAGCTAAACCTTCAAAGTAAAATTATAAAATTATTTACTAATCTCTTTCTCGGAACCTTTTTGTAGAAAGTATAACATGGATTAAGAACCAACCAGACACTGACCTGAATCAACTGACGGTCGTGACATTTGGATATAAATATAACCTGATTTATTTCTAATGTTATTCCGGTTTATGTTTAAATTTAAACAAATAATTACACTAAAATCACACAAATAGTCAAGAAATTTCACATTCGACAATAACAAATAAGTAATCAACACTTCCAATAACAGACTTACGTAGAACTGGCAACAGGTGTAAGCACGTGATAAGAGTAATGACAACATCGACGAAATTAATCGCATGAGATCGCCATGCCATTGGTTAGATTTACCCGGGACATTTTATACTAATTATTCTTTAAAGTGCAATTTCTCTGGAAACGGGTAATTATATCTTGAGATATTTTTACTTAGAAACACTAAATCCCCTTCTTTATCGTTTCTGCTTAAATTCATTTAGAATTTCCGACTTAGATCTTTAGATATATTTAAAACAAATCTTATTCATTTCTGTGATTGATAGTATCTTGTAAAAGGATGCTAAGTGTTAAAAAAAATGAGAATTTAATTTTTTGACGGCTAATAAAGTGATGTATGTTAATTATTAATATTTTGGACTTTTTACCAAGTTATTTCTAAGCATCGAAATAAATTAATTTTCTTCTTTACCCCCATTCACTTGAAAAAAAATGAGTTTGATTTATAAAGGGATCTTTTTAGACTAGGCCATTTGTAAATAAGGTACCAAAATTTATCTTAAAATAGCTCACTTATTCCCCCCAAAATAATCAAAAAAATAACATCCATTTTGATCCACCATCATCATTTCTACCTAAGTTATTATTTTTAAAACTTTCTATTTTAAATTTTATTATTATTAGGTTCGCATTTACCCAAAAATTAATTATTTGTCAGAATATTTAACTAACCCCAGTCGTATTTACATGCATTTTGGCAAAAAAAAAACTAAATAAGAACAAAACAAATATTGTATTGCAGATTTCGGATTGATCATAGGTCGCAGTGCAGATTTCAACAATTTTAACCCTCCCAGTAGATAATAAATAGTGTGTCTCGATCAACCCCCATCAAGCACTGGCATTCGCATTGTTCCGGGTGCATCATCAGATAACAATGTCCATAAATCCATAACTGTAACGATCTCGTCCGGCGGAATTCAATGTCTCGTTTCCTCCATATTGAATTTTTCACTTAATCTACCATTGCCCGCTTGCCGACCACAAATCTATACTTACAGAGGGAACAGAACTAGCATATAGTCTAGGAAACTTTTGTACACTAAATAAATTGTCGTCAGTAATATCATAAGGGCATCTAACATTCGTTTCATGCTTCTTGTTAAAATATTACTTTGCAACGTGTTTTTTCGATTTTTTTCACAGGAAAAATTAGATGCCCGAATGGTATTTGACAAGACTATTTCATGAGTAACAGATTATTCTGCATACACATAGCTTACAAAACATACTACCTATTGTACATGCATACATAATAAATATGTAGGTATTAATTTGAAAACTGAAAAACAGGTAACACCTGCCCCTCCTTTAGCCAGGTTACTGACTGCTGTCGACCGCATAGAGTGGTTAGTTATTTTTATTTCTTTTGTATTTAATCGTGCCTTCTCTGCTGCTTCCATAGTCCATTTTGAAAGTTCATTTTTTCCCACTTGAGTGTTTTTCGTGTTGGGTACCAGCCATTTACTATCGGCCATTTTTTTTCTCCAACCTGGGCCGTTTAATTGAAGAGCCGATCATATTCTACTCTTCCTAAAAAGTAGACTTTTTGAAAATCAATTATTTAAAAAAATATGTACCTATGTTATCTATCTGTTTTAATCCCAGAATTAGCCACTTCCTCTTTAAAATAATGAACTCTGCAATTGACTGCTGCTCCACCTCTCCAGGCAAGTTCTACTGAAGAGCTATGATAAAATTTTTGCTGGAGTCCCGCCGGACTGTCTTCGTCCCATAATAAAACCATTGCGTAGTATTCTTCCAATTTTAATGAAGCAGAGCTCGAATGCCTTTTATTGGCCCACATCTGCAAATTCCTTCGTTTCGCATTACGAGCTTCCCTACTAGACTTGAAGATATAATCTTTAAATGGATCAAAAATTATTTTCCACTTCATAAAATACATCTCTTGCATTTTTTTGCCACGGTGTTCCACATTGTCTTCACAACTAGTTCTTTGTAATTTTCACTGTTTTCTTTCTTCATATTCCGCGCCCAATCTTTCAGGATTAGGTTTAGTTGCTCTAAATTTGTAGTTTCCAAAAGCTCGCATTTCTTTGCCTTGCAGAATTACGTAAACTGTTTCCATATTGACGTACGGGTTTTAACGGTATTGTACGGTACACTTTTTTCAATCGCCAGATCAATATTAGTCCTAGAATCACTTCCAAAGCGACTCATTTTCACTACATACGCTGACTAGCACTGTTTAAAAACAATATTACAAAATTTATTGAAAATAAAATCAGAAAAATTGTTTAGCGTCGTTTTCTGGTGTCCTAGGAGACCATAATTACTTGTTATCAAAGGTATTGTAATTTTTGGTGACAACAGCTGTCAAGTTTTGCCGCGGGTAAACTCTAAAAGCTGCTGACAGGAGCTGTCATACAGTTTTTTCATCTAGAAACCATTTGTAACTCAAAATTGCGCGTTTGTGATTGGTGGAAATTAAGACGAGGGAAATAGTCACTTGTAATATCCGCAGTGCTTGGATTATTACCGGAAAATTTTTGTCATTATTTTGATATAAAAATTTCCACTTATTAATTTCGCCCAGCGTACCCAGGAGGATAAAAATTTCCGGAAACATTTTGGGTTTCTATGGTAACCAAACAAAAAAATAGACTCTGATTGGCTTAAAAATGGCGGCGTGAAATTTTCATTTTTATTTTCTTTAATATGAAAAAAAAATTACCGTGTCATAAACTTCAAACCTACGAACAATGACGTATCTTGAGGAATTTCTTGACAAGCTCAAATGGCGTAACAAGTTATCAGCAGTTTTTATCGGTCGCTCATATTCCTTTACGTCAAGTTAAAATGTGAAAGCATCGGCGTCTAGATCGTCGCTGCTAGAAGAACTTGGCAAACACATTGTCACAACGAAATAACGACGCTGTGTTACTGCAAGAGAAATTTTTACTTCTGTCGTAATATGGAGCATATAAAATTTAACGAGCCTGATGTGCAGAGCCGGACTATGATATCATTTTATAGATACTCAGATTTTTAGTGTATTCTGTAATTATTATACGCTTTAGTCTGCATTCTTTAATGCGGCGTCTTAATTCTCAAGAAAGATCGATTTCTGCTGGAGCGACTCTGAGATACAACTAGAAATGATTTATTATCCTTATCCTGGGGCAATAAGCTTGTAAATGGATGACTGTCAAATTGCAGAAAAAAAGTCATTGCAAAATAAGTGAAATAGTGAGAAACGCTTTCAGCTTTCCAAGAAAAAGGTATTACAACGCAGTTTTAGTGGATGTCAGCCTTTACGAAAGCTTAACTTATGAGTTAAGGGCCTTATATTGTACACTCGCCTTATTACACACATTTTCGCCAGTATAAAATATATTAAAATTTTCAAAAGGGCGGAAAGTACACGAGGAAGAAAGTCAGTTGATATAAACGTATCTATATAAACCACAAAAAAATTCTTAAAGGTAATACAGTAACTCAATATTAACCAATGTTTTTGAGTTTGTTCCAAAATCTTCTTTGTCTTAACCACCCTTCTATATCCTGTGTTCTTGACTTCTCATCTCTTGCAGAGAATATAGCTTAATATCAGACTTCTTTTTGCAGATTGACATAAGGTTTAATATTAATTTATTCTTCGTCATTATTCTTTAAGTGCTTTAAATTTTTTAGATCCATAAAATATTCATTAAATAATCAAATTTATTACAGTCCACTATATTTAATTTTGGGTCCGCCTCTGTGATTCCTCAATGTCTCAGGTTAACTAGGCAAGCAGTAGAGCATAATTTAGTGCTCAATATTAGA
This sequence comes from Crepidodera aurea, assembly GCA_949320105.2. Taxonomy (NCBI): domain Eukaryota; kingdom Metazoa; phylum Arthropoda; class Insecta; order Coleoptera; family Chrysomelidae; genus Crepidodera; species Crepidodera aurea. Next base: position 92,201,077 of record OX439472.1, read on the forward strand.
GAGGCTCTGAAAATGGGACAGTTTCATTACCCAGCCGTTATCGCAAATGATAACTTGGTTATTAACTGTGCACTCAGTTAGATATGTGGACCTTTCAACAAGAAGCTTAGGACCAAAAAGGCCCTACAACTGATAAGACGCCATTCACTTCGAGTCTTTGAAAATTAACTTTATGATTTAGCAATAGTGGTTTTATCGCTTTTACCCTTAGTTGCTTTATTTGCGAATAAAGGAATTTTTGTATGTAGATAATGAGTTTTGTCTATATATTGCTATACGGTGTGTTTTCAAATGCAGGGAAATAGTTTAAAATGGTTTAAAACAAATAATAAATTGGTTTAAACAACAGTGAACTATGAGAAAACCTATTTTGCACGCTTTTGAAGCTACAAAAATTCACTCCTGCTGTATCAATCGCTTAAAATTCATCAAAATAATGAGATAAAAAAAAAGGATTATATTAAATATTTAGGAGTAACTGTCAACTCTCATTTAATATGGAATTTTCATATAGACAATATTGTAAAGACACTGAGATTGCTGCTTTATAAATTTAAATATTTAAAAAATATATAGATGTGACGCACCTCCGCATAATATATTTTAGTCTTGTAGAATCCAGAATAAGATATGGCATAACATCCTGAGAGTCTTTGGAAAAGTCATGAAGTAATTCAAAAAAAATAATAAAAACAATATATAATAAGAAAACAACTTACCCAACAGATTTAGTATTGGACATTAGACAGTTATATGTTTTTATTTTATTGATCTGCATTAATAAAAATACGAGTATTTTACACCATATACAACATCAATATCAGACTAGAAGTAAAACTCAAAAAAAAGTTCAAACTTGTTCAGTTAATAAGTATGTGGGTCAGAGAGATACTTAATTTCCTTCCAGAAATTTATAAAATATATTTTAAAAAATTATATACTCCATACTAATAAGAACTTGTTACATAATTTAATAGAAGGTGCAAATAATAATATCACTGATGTGTCCTAAATAAATAAATATAAGTGTGTGAAGATTCATGTTTGACATCACTTTTATTGTCTGAATTTTTTAATCATAATCATTTTTATTTCCTTCTATATTTATATACGTTCTCCTTGTAATTTTTTTATTTATTTATTTATTTATTAACGGATAAACCAATTTACAATAATACAGCAATAAATAATTCTTAACATTCCTAATTACATTCATATTGAAAAATTACATTCATAATTACATATATAAATAAAATAAAAAAGTTGTAAAAATTTTTAAAGGTCTAAAAGCTAATGCCCCTGATTTGACTTTTAAATCGTGACAACGCTGAGTCGAAAATATCGAGATTATGTTGATAGTTGTTAGCAGTTCTCAACAGTCTAGTTATAGGTTCATTCCTGCTATAGTTTGTCTGGTTAAATGGAATATGAAACAATTCAGTGTTACGGGTTCTTCTGTCATTTACGTTAAATTCAATTAAAGCCAGTAAGTCGGGACAATTAATGTGATCACTAAGTAGTTTGTGTAAAAGACACAAATCAAGTTACATTCTCCGATTTTTCAGGGACTGAAGATTTAAACGAGTTAGCATTTCATCGATGTGAAAATCGTTTACCTGAATTCCCAATTTATAGGCAAACTGTCTCAAAACTCTATTTTGGACCCTTTCTAATAAATGTGTGTCAGTGTTAAAATAACTACTGAGTTATACTCTAAGATGCTACGAACTAATGAACAATATAATAATTTTAAGACTTCTGCTGAAAAATGTTGAGATGTTCAATAATAAATGTAATTTCCAATGTGTTGTTTAAATACCAATTTAGAATCAAACCTAACACCAAGATCTCTCATATTATTGGTTAGAGTAAGATTTTTATTTTTTATGTTGTAATTAAAAGTAGGGGAGTTTCTTAAGAATGTAATTTTGTAACATTTGTTTTGATTTAATTCCAGCATATTAATATCACACCAATGAACCAAATTATTTAGGTCTTGCTGTAACATAATGGCGTCATTTAAATCTTTAATTTTTCTAAATATCTTAAGACCATCAGCAAATATCAAGCGACAGCTATCCGATAAGACTTCCACCACATCATTAATAAACAAATTGAATAAAATTGGTCCAAGATGTGATCCCTGTGGAATACTTGATGTCACATTTATCAATGATGAAATGGAGCCAGCATATCTAACAGATTGCGATCTGTTCGACAGATAACTCTGTAGCCAAGTAAATACACCCCCTTTTATACCCACCATGAATAATTTTGACAGTAACAATTCCTGATTAACTCTATCGAAAGCTTTTTTTAAAATCCGTGTATATAGAATCAACCTGAAGTTTATTTTCAAATGCTGTCATAATGTAATGTTCATAACAAAGTAAATTGGAGGCAGTAGATTTTCCAGATCTGAAACCATGTTGTTGTGAATTAATTATATGCCGTGCGTCCCAAGATAGCTTTTTAGAGATAAGGGAATCTAGAAGTTTTGGTATTTCAGATTGTAGGCACACAGCACGATAATTTGTGATATCATTTCTCCTACCCGATTTGTAGATAGGCGCAAGAAAACTTTGTTTCCAAAAATCTGGAAACATGCCCTGCTCTAAAATTAAATTGAAAAGACTATGAATGGCTTTAGCAAGAGTAAAAATACATTTTTTTAATACATAAGGTGGTATGTCATCAGGACCATAAGAAAGTTTCCCGGAGCTCTCATAATGGCTTCTATAATTTCCTGAACATTAACAGTGTAACGACTAGCATTTACGATATAACGCATATATGAATATTCCGGAATTTGATTAACTTGTTTAGTAGAATAAACAGTTGAAAAGTACTCGAACGAAAATATTTACTATACTATTGGTATCATTCCCTAAGTTATCTTTATAAATCATAGATGAAGGTAATTTATAAAAGTTTTTTTCATTATTGACATGTTTCCAAAAGAAAGTTGGGTTTGAGAAGATACTGTTCTCAGTTTTTAGGATAAAATCATTAAAACAATCAATCATTTCTGAGTCTTCCCAAAGATGTGCAAAATATAAGTAATATCTAATGTCACCTGATGATTTGTACAATTTATGTATTTTTTTTTCAGTAATTAAATACTTAAGTTCTGAATTAAACCAGTGTGGAAAGTTAGATACTATATTTGAAATAATTAGGATAATTTTGCCCATGCGCCACCCTAACAGGTCATCAGTGGGCTTTTCCTGTTCATTCTCTTTGAGAGAACAATAATTAGTTATTTATATTTTAGTACTGAATTATAAACTTAAATTTTTGGATTAACTACATTGTGATGGAAACCAAATTGAATTGAATAAACAGATGATGAATTTTTGTGGTAAAAATTTTGAGGAATAAAGGAATAAATAGAGAAAATTCACAGAGGTGAAGAACAGCCTGATAGATTTTAAACCTCGACAATCAGTATAATAGATACTTTTGAATTATGAACAAATGCCAGACTTTTTAATCGATAACTAAAATTCCAGGATCTCTTTTTACCCTGTGAACCAGCAATGTGAGTGGTTTTTATAATTTAAGTCTCATACCATTTATTTATATTTGAATTGACAAATTAGGTAAATGTAGTAAACATTTTTTTCTCCAATTGACAGCAAATATTAATTTTGCACACACCTATCAATCAGCAAAGTATTACTTTTTCCTCCTACCCCCATAGAAAGTACACACTTTCCTCCCCCACATCAAGGAGGAAACTAATACTTCCCACCCTAGGGAGGAAAAGTAGTTTTCCTCCCCCTCAGTTTGAGTATGTTGTAAATGATGAAACTTGTGATTCTATTATATTTAAATTGTTTCCGTAATTTCTAGAATCTTGTTTATCCTGTATTCTTGAAAAACTAAACATTAATGTTACTTTAACGTTAGGTTTTTAAATAAAAATTTCAACTTAAGGATTCTCTATGCTGTGGCTAACTGACAGTAAACACGGCGATTTTAAATTCAGGATTCTTAGATACGTTTTTTGACTTAAGAATAAAACTATCATAGTATGCTGTGGCTCACTGACAGTAGGTAAACACTACAATTGACTTTAGTGTGCGAGTTGCGTTTATTGAACATTTTTTGAAAAATGGAGAGCGATTCAAGTGACTTTGAATTTTTAAATACGCCACCTAATATTAAGGAACAAGCCAACATAGCGTCATTAACATTACTACCACAAAAATCTAAAGACATGTATGAAAAACAATATACCCAATATAAGCAATGGGCTGAAGACAGTAAGATAAATAATTATTGAGAAAATGTTTAACTGGCATATTTTTCACTCCAAGGAAAATCATTAAAAGCTTCAACACTTTAGTCCAAATATTCAATGATACAATAATACAAATAAAGGACAATATCGATATTAAATATCCAAAGTTGATAGCATGTTTGAAACGTCAAAATGCCGGATACAAACCAAATAAAGCTAAAACTTTTACAAGAGAAGAAATAAATACATTCTTAATGGAAGCCCTCGATGATGTTTTATAAATTTGTTTAATAAACAATAATACTTGTGTGCTTAATTATATCGTATATTATTGATACATTCGTTATTTGTGCTGTAAATAAATTTAAAAAAAAGGTTTAATAATTGGGTCGGAGGAAAAATCATATGTATTACACGGGAGTAAAGTGCCTTTTCTCCAATTGGATGTTTACTGCCCTCTGCTGCGCGTCGGGCAGTAAGCTACATCCTGCTGGAGGAAAAGTGGCCCTTTTTTCCCTAGTAATACAAATAGCTATTCCTGCCTAGGCAGCAAAGTAAGGACTTTCCTGCCGAGGCAGCAAAATGATTGTTATCACTGACATTAACATATACATTTTCATAGCAACCAACCATTCCAACAATTGCGATTTCTATCAAATTTTTTTTTAATTTATCACTACAAGAAAAATAAAAAGATTGTGAAAAATGTAATAATTTGCAAATACAATATACATATATCATTATAAACAATCGAAGAAAAAGTTATATGTTCAACTCGGCAGTCAATCTACTACTTTGCTGCCTAGTAAAACTATATTTTTGGTATATTTACGTTTTCAATTTATATTTCTAAACTACTAATCAGATAAAGAAACAGCCAAACACAAAATGTATGAACCAACCGAGTAGATAGTTTGGCAATAAGCAGTCCTCGTCTTAACCTACCCACAACAGCTCATATTGAGATAATAACGTCTTTATGCATCCCCTTGTACATAAATTCCTGCAGTATAGTAGGCAAATCAATCGTTATTGCATGATGAACCACAGCCATTCATCGGGCGCTGGAGGAATAACGAACAACGCGAAACGGCGCTAGGGGGCGTATGCAACCCTTCTAAGGGCACAAAAGGGCAAATTACTCCACCTTGTAATTAATGATTCGCGCATAGTTTGGTTCAGTGATCAATTCGACTGTCTGCTAAATTGAAATTTAACTTGTTTTGAGGTTGAGGTGGAGGATGAAACCCCACACGCTACAGCGGGAGGAGATTGAGGTACCCACTGTAATGCCTGTTATTAAGGGATGACAGAGGCGGAGATAACTCTGATTTCACTAAAGAAGAACATTTTCTGGCAGTAAACTTTAATAGTTCAATACAAAATATCAGATATGCATTTTAAATTACTTGGCCAAATTTGTAGCAAAATTAATATATATTTCTAAACCTAATTTCATTTTATTGACCCCAGAACGATAAATTCACAAATTTTTCTATGTTTATGTCTCTTAATTAAAATTTCATGATTAACACAATCAAAGGCCTTTGCGAAGTCACAAAATACTGAAGCTGTGAAAAGTTTATCACTAAGTGAAGTATATATTTCATTAAGAACGGAAAAAATTGCATCACTAGTGCATTTTTTAGGTAGGAAACCATACTGATGAGGTGTTAGGATGTTTTGTTAAAGAAGGTAATAAAGCAATAGGTCCGTAGTTACAGATTTCGGTTTTGTCGCCACCCTTATGAAGTGGGATTATTATAGCTGTTTTTAGACAGTTCGGAAAGTTAACATGTTAATTACTACATCAGGTATATTTGAAAATATTTTAGTTTCCACAGGAAGATTTATTTTGAATGCTGTTTATGGTTTGCACTAGTTCGTGCTTATGTACTGGTCCTAGGAACAAATTGATAATAAGTAATAATTAAATAAAAACTTTGTTTTTATGTAGCGCTCCTGCACGTAGATCCTCTTAGACTGCGCCATGTAATTTTCTATCCCGCTGACGTAGGCGGGTTTCTTGCGCTGCAACTTGAGAGAGCGATTGATGTTATCGTGATATTTTTCGAGTTAAAGCCATTCTTAAGTTTCGAGTGGTCGGCCTTAATCGCTTAATGACAAATGTGAAATTGGCGAGTAGTTTTATTTTGTCTAGAATAGACTTAATTCTACTTTTGAAAGGTAAATGTAAGGAGAATTTAAAGCAGAAAATATTGTTTTGATTTATTGCAATCGCGTTTCTTGTATGTAAATTTATCGTCACTTATTTAAACAAAAAAGAATAAAATTTCTAATATCCCATAAAATATAGAAATCTGTCCAGCGGAAGTTTTATGTGAGTGATGTTTTATTAACGTCACCTGCAGCATCTTCGCTCTCGATCTTCAATGCGGTAGTTGCTATAATTTACTTGGAACAATGAAAATTATTTCAAATATAAAGCGCATATTTTCTTATTTACAGAGCGAATTACAATTAAAGTTTTGCATCGCAAATATTATAAAATTCATCTCAAATCCAGACAGGATATTGTATATTCTCTCATTAAATGTACCCTCTTCAGGCTCCTTCTTTTATAATAGAGAAGCAAACGAAGTCATACGTATTTCCTGTGCGACTCAACCGTCTGGGAATCCGATAAATTTCATATTCAAATGACGTTTATTTACATGTTTCAGTAATTAAGGTAACCAGAGAGACTACTGCCTGAAATACTACCGTCCGCATAATAAATTAACATATTCTGAAAAACGGGACGCTCCTACACTGTATAAGGATCGTTCAAAAAATTTTAATCGTTAAATATACTAAACACAAAAGAATTACCATGATCTAAATGTTTTTTTTTATTATTATTAAACACCCATAAAGGCATTTAGTATATTACAATCTGGTCAACAGTGACCAATGAGCAATTTAATTCTAACTTAATCTAATAGAGTTTGAAACTTAAAACTAAGGTATACTCATCAGCGTTCCTTAGGCTCTGTAGAACGGATTGCACTAAACTTTAACGTGCACACACAAGCTCTGCTCGACATTGACATGATGATGAAGTCTTTCTTCATGACTCTTGGCTAATTTCTTGGTGGTCTGGTCAACAGTGTCCATTTCCAGATCCCTATGGAGGTCACCATTGCGAATGTACCAAGGGACATCTACTATGTTCCTCAGTGCTTTGTTTTTAAATATTTGGATGATTGCTAAGTTGCTTGCTTCCTCCAGTCATACTTAAGGTGGACAGCTGTTTGCAGCTTGTGGGTTGCTTCTTCATTGCTCTTTCTTACTGCTAGAATGGCAGTGTCGTCGGCGAAGGTGGCTACGGTTTTGTTTTCTAACTCTGGAATATCACATGTGTACAGTAAGTATAGGTTAGGTCTTAGGACACTTCCTTGTGGTTCTCTTCTAATGATTTCTCTATAATGTTGGTTATTGTATGAACTTAGTCGATCGCCGATTGCTTATTTCTAAATCCAAATTGATGATCGAGGGATAATTTCTCTTTCTTCGATAAATGGTTGTAGTCTTTTGAGTAGGAGTTTCTCAAATAGTTTCGATATAACAGGCAGTAATCAGATCGGTCTATATGACGATGCATGTGGTGGTTTCCCTGGCTTGGGTATCATTATGACTTCCGCAATTTTCCAAAGGCTGGGTACATACCTCAGTCTGAAGGCACCATTTATTAGGTTAGTTAGTTTAATTATTGCTTGATCAATCTGTGGATGTTCTTCCAGAGTGGGTTCCTCATCTTGATCTTCATGAGGTTGAAAGAGTTTTTCTAGATGATTTGCAAATCTTGTTGCTTTTTGCTTATTATTTCTAGCCCATTTACCATCTTCCAATCTGATAGGTGGTATTCGCATTATGTGTCTTTTCAAATGTGGTAAAAAGAAAAAGAAATTACTTGTACTTATTTTTAAATTGAAAATAAATATTTGTCAAAAATAATCTACGCTTCTGTTATCCAGGCATCTGCACGTGACAGCAATCAAGTCAGGAAAATTATCACTTATTAATTTTGCAGCTAGGTGACCGGAAAATTCAGGTTGTCGTCATAGCAACCTGTCAAAATCATGGGATCTGATTCGCTTAAAATTTTCATCCAAATTATTTTTTGGAAGATTTCAAACACATAAAGATATATAGACGAATCCTTGTAGATTTTCACCTAAACAATAAATTAACATATCCTCAAAAAGAGTGTCTCCCCTTGGAGAGAACGTAATTTATTTTTAGCGATAAGGAATACATTCTCCAAGGCAGGAAATTTACTGCTTTACTTTACCTACAGCACCGCTTGCCTGGTCGACGATACAATAATTCTCTAACATGAAAAATATTTATCCGCATGTTAGCGGTCGTGGTACGAACTAAACCATCCTAGAATTGGCTCACTCAGCGAAATTAATGGTCGTTTTTAACACGTCAATTGCTCTTATAGCAACTTTGAGGTTTGTCGGGTCGACTTTTTTTTTGTTATTAGTATGATGGGCTGAGAAATAAATTGAATTAACGCATATCCATAGCAAAATATCTTCTTCTTCCAATGCGTATCCACTAATTGATGTTTGTGATAACATTTTCCATTGCTTCTTTATTCCTTGCGGTGTGTATCAACGATTGTATATCGCGTAGCCCTGTCCACTGTCTGATATTTCGCAGCCAGGACATTTTTGTCCTTCCGATCCCTCTCTGGCCTTCGATCAATAGATGCAGGAATTGATATTTTGTGTTTCGCATTATATGCCCCAGATATGCCGTTTTTCTTTTCTTAATCAATTCAAACAGTTCACGTTGTCTGTTGACACGTCTAGAACTTCTTCGTTTGTTAATCTAGCCGTCCAAGGTATCTTCAGCCACATCTCGAAAGCCTCTAATTTGTTAATTGCAGTCGCCTTCAATGTCCAAGCCTCCATTCCGTAGAGAAGCACCGACCAAACGTAGCATTTAATGAATCTGAGTCTCAGGCTGTCGAAATCGGAACAGGTAAGCACTCTTCGAAACCTCAGGAATGCCTGTCGAGCTTGTTCAATGCGACATTTTATTTCCCTGCCTGATGCCCAGTCTTCGAAAAGTCAGATGCCCAAGTATTTAAATTTGTCTACTCTTTCTATGGACCCTGCGTTAAATGTTATGGTGAAGTTTTCAAACGTATTTAGGTTTCTAGAGATAATCATAAACTTTGTTTTTTTGGAAAATATAATCATTATTTATTATTGCAGTTTCTTGATTCCGCCCAACGTTTTTCTAGATACTTGCTACAATCTAGATTCTGGACGTTGCAGGAATAATTTTATGGCAACGTATAAGGCACCCAAAGATAACATTAGAAGATATTCAAATCATTCATTACCTAAATAAAAAGGGACTCGTTAAGCAAAATTCTTATTAATACGAGTCGTATTTCCTTCCTCGAAAAATTCTTACAGACCCTGTTAGTTAGAGAAATTGGCTTACTTAGCAAAACAAATGACAATTATTCGCGAATAATATTTCAAATTCATTAGGGAGCACAAGGCACAAAAGAAATGAACTAATTCGTTAGCGGTGCGGTGCCAAGAGAAAATAAATTTACGTTTTGTCTTGCTTGACTGCAATTAGCTCGTTACTATCTTAATTTTTGTTAAGGGTTCAGCGCAGAATAGCTCATGATAAAAATAAACCATACGCCAGAATGGTAAATTTTTAATATCTATAAAAATATCATTAAATATGGGAATGTCAAATCGGGCAAATGCAAAAACTGCCATCAGAAATCAAAATCTGGCCATTAAATATGGTTTTAATAAACATATCAGGAAAAGAAAGAACTAGCTGTAAAAATATTTAATGTGATGTAAAGAAAATATCGAAATTATTCCTGTGACAATGTTTTCCACAGGCCTTTTCCCACACAATCCTCACAAAGACCTGCTGAAGAAAAGATTATGTTAGACAATCAGAAAACTTCTACAGGCTTGGTTATAGCGCACAATCTCTCTCCCGGAGTTCATCAAGGAAAGTATGAATCTGATATGGAGATACAGATACTGTAAAAAAAGAGGGTTAGTATAAAAAAACTAGCAGGAAGAAAATAAAAGTAGTCCCAATCTCAAATAAAAAGTGTGCCTTCTTCCATCCACAGCAAGTTAAAAATTTTGTCTACATATTGAAATGGAATTTGTTATTAACGGGTTATTTGGAGAATTTGGGTACATAATCAAAATTTATAATGAAGTTGGGTTTTTGGTTTAGAGTAAAATGATTAATGGGAAAAATTATGTGTAGGGTACCTTAAAATGTGAGAGGGTTTTTAGGATGGCTGTTATGGGATGTTTGTTTATGTTTTTTAAATGGTTATGAATAGATGTCAAAGTGAGAATTGTGAAAATAAAATCTTTGAAAATGAAAACTTATTTTTTCATATTTTATTACAAAAATGGCGTCCAACGTGGGGCCCTAAAATAAAGGGGCCCTATTGTAAGCTATAATTTTTAAAAAATGGATTTAAGAGATAAAAAAGCAGGATTAAGAGGACAACAAGAAAAAGACCAAAGGATTATAGATGGATAGGATGTAATGGAAGAACAAGAAACAACTATTATACAACAAGATTTAAATGAAGAGCAAGGGGTAGATCATGTTGCAGAGGTAGCAGAAATGAATGTAAGAGGAATGGGAGACACAATGTCTGAAAGAGGTAGTCCTATGATGATGGATGCTCTGACAATGTTATTTAACAGAATTAAACACAGAATGGAAGGAATCGAAAGAAATTTTAGAAAAATGAAACAAAAAATAAAAGAGGAAATGAAACAAGAATTAAAACAAAATAATAAAACAATGATAGAGAAAATGGAAGACAAACTAAGAAATGTGGAAAAGAGATTGGAAGAATCAAAATTATACATGGAAAATAAAGTCACTAAACAGGAGATGAGGGAAGAAGTTATTGGAAGAATCTTGGAAATAGAAAATTTACAAATAAATAGAATAAAAGAAATACAACAAAAAGAAGAGATTTTCAAAGAAAAAATTGAAAAAGAAGTAAAAGAAGTCAAGCACATTATAGAAGAAATGAAGTAGTATGGGAAAAATTGAACAGAAACAGCAGAAAATTGAAAAAGGTGTTCAAAGTATCATGAAGGATACAGAAGGAAAAATCAAAAAGACAGAAAACAATGTGAGTGATAAAACAACAGGAAAAGGAAAGAGAAACGATATTAAAAGATCAGAAAAAACTGGAAATGAAAAAATTACAACTTTAAACAAAAATGGAATATCATTAGTACTGATATATATTTCTACCGAAATATTTTATGGGAGTAAACAAGTTGCACAAAAAAAATGGAATATCGTTTTATAATTGGAAAATGAGGAAGAAAATAAAGAGCTGTATGAAAAGAAGAAAATTGGATAATATGAAGACGATAGTAGGAAAATATTAAAGAGAATTATAATTAAACATTGAGACATAGGTTAATTAATAGTTTAGTATATCTTTGAGACAATTATAAATTTTAATTATGTGGGGGGAATTTGAAATGGAATTTGTTATTAATGCGGGTTGTTTGGAGAATTTGGATACATAATCAAAATTTATAATGAAGTTGGGTTTGTGGTTTGGAGTGAAATGATTAATGGGAAAAATTATGTGAAAGGGACTTAAAAATGTGACAGGGTTTTTTAGGATGGTTGTTATAAGATGTTTTGTTTTGTTGATGTTGATTAGATAGTTTGAAAGAGATGCAAAAGTCAGAATTGTGAAAATAAAATCTTTGAAAATTTAAAACTATTAATTTCAAATTAATTACAATATATAGCTGATTTTAAAACTAAACCCTTTATTTTAATCCAGTTTTAACCAGCATACATTTAATAACATTGCTGCTTCTTTGTGTCCATTGTAATTTTCTCTTTTTCACTATTTATTTTCTTATTATTCTTGACAATTTATTAAGAGAAAATAGAGCAACCATACTGGCATACAATCTTGAAAAGGGTTAAAAATAAGGAATGAAAAAGGGCTTGTTGAGATAAGGTTTTAAGGAAATTACAATGTTACGTTGCATAAATTCTAGGCCAAGGGGTGAAATTCTTTAGTGAAGCTTATTTATAAAACTGGTATTTTAAAACGATTTACTTCCGTGCAAGTGCTTTTTTATTTATTTATGTTCTTTTCGTTGACGTTTTTTATTTGGCAACTAGACGGAATGCTGATTGTTATCTAATAGTATATATTTAAGTAGAAATACTTTTTACTAAGATTATGTGGTTTAGAGTCAATTACTTTCACGTAGTCAAGGCGTTTTGGCAATGGATTAAAAAAATGACTTGGATTTTACTAATACTACAGAAATTGCAGACATCTTTCCCAAACTCTTCGATTATAAAAACTACATTCAACAAATAGAAAGGCGTATTTGTGATGATCCGAAGCATCTTTGGAGCTTCGTCAAATCTAAAATGGGTAGTTCCTCTGCTATTCTGCATATGGTAACGGATATCGAACATATTTTCCATTTATTTTCTGACCACTTCAGTTCAGTTTTTAACCCGCCTTGCAATGAATTTAATTTTGACAACACTAACCCAAATCCACACCATGGAAAGTTATTCTATTCCACATGCCACCATCCTAAATAAACTTTTAGAGCTTCCAGAGAAGGCCGCTGGTGCTGATGAAATACCTACCTCTTTCTTAAAGTCCTGTTCAAACGAGCTGTCAGTAATACTACACATTTTATTTAACAAATCACTTCACGAAGGCTGCTTCCCAACAGTTTGGAAAACAGCTCTCGTTGTTCCTATTTTTAAATCGGGCAAGAAATATCTGGTTGAAAATTATAGACCAATCTCCAATTATGTTTAATGTTAAAAATAATGGAATCAATTATTACCGACTTTCTACATGCAGATGTGAAATCAATTATAAATTTGGAACAGCATGGCTTTATGAAGAGACGTTCCATCGAATCCAACTTATTTATTTACATAGATTATATATCAGAAATTATGAACACGGGTTATCAGGTATACGCCATTTACACCGATTTTAGTAAGGCTTTCGATAAAATAGCATCCTACTTAGAAAGCTTTCCGAAGTCAGTATACATGGCAATCTGCTTAGGTGGTTTGGTTCCCACATCAGCAACAGATCACAATCTATATCCATCGGAAAGTTTCGTTCTCCTATTTCTAGAATAACCTCAGGGGTTCCTCAAGGGTCACACCTGGGCCCCCTTTTGTTCAACATATACATTAAAGATATCTCCTCTTGTTTCATTAATACAAAATTCTTGGAGTTTGCTGACGACATGAAATTTTTTCGAAAAATATCTAATTCTTCCGATAAACTCCTGATCCAAGAAGATTTAAATCGTCTGACTCTGTATTACCAGCAAAACCATCTTTATCTCAACACAAAAAATGTTAAGAATGTTTATATAACAAAGAATAAAGACACTATCGAAAACGAATATTTCCTCAATAATGAACTTTTAACAAAAGTTTCGGTGGTCAAAGATCTCGGTATTTATATCGCTTCAAAACTCTTTTTTGACCAACATATGGAATATGTTTCAAAAAAAGCTAATAAAGCACTAGGATTCCTAATGCGCGTTTGTCACGACTTCAAAGAGGTAGAGTCTGTTAGAAATATATACATGGCATATGTCAATAGTGTTTTAAGCTTCGGTTCTTCTATTTGGAATCCCTATTACAACTGTTATATCGACCGATTACAAAAAGTCCAAGATAAATTTATAAAATATGTTTCAAAAAAATTTCATACTTATGCAGACTTGGATATTTGCAAACGAGAACTGAAGCTCAAATCATTAGTCGAAGACGTCAACTTTCAGATGTTAAATTTATCTACAAAATCGTTAAGGGGCAAATTGAATCTAGCGAAATTTTAACGCGAGGGAAAAATCTTTTCAAAATTAGTCAAAGCTCTACTAACTACTACCTAAATTCTCCTCTGCAAAGATGCAGTAAATCATACAATACAATCGATGTGGATATCTTCTCTTCCTCTTTAATAAATTTTACAAACGCTATTAAAAAATTATATCTATCTCATCTTGACTAGTTTCTTTTTATATAATATGTATAATATATATTTTTTTTCTTATTTTTATTGTTAAGCAACATTTTGTATTAGTTTAGTAAACAGTGAATACTGTACTGGGCTCGTCCTATTTGTATTCTTATATAAATAAATAAACTCTTTCTTGTTTCACTGTATTATTCGTCCTATACCTACAACTCTCTTCTTCATGTGGTTACTGGTCTGATCTTGCTCTATTCATTATTCCAATCGAGTTTCATTTTAACGTATGTTTTGTTACGTCATTATTGTGCATGGCCAATCCACTCACACTTCCTCATTTTAATTATATTTCTAATTTAGTTTTGGTTTACCCTCCCTCATAATTCACTTTTGATATTTCGCCAGAATATTTTAATTATGTTTTGGAAACTTTTTATAAAGATGGAAGAGAACCGTCTAGCCATTTCTTCCTTCCTTTTGCTTTCTGGCTATTCTCTTCGTTTCCTTGATTTGCCTCTCTCTTTTTTTTCCTTACTCCTTTATTTTTTGCTTCCACGTTTTTCTTGGTCTTCTCTGTTTATTTTCCGTTCCAGATTTGGTCCATTCTGACTACGTGACATATCAGTAAAATTGTTTGTTTTCAATTCTAGTTATCGTTTTCCTGATTCGTTTACTTTTTAATTTATTTATTCCTTATTCTGTGTATTTTTGTTTTGTTCTTAATTTTCCTTAAACATTTTACTTAATTAAAATATTCATTCTTAATAAGTAAAATTATTATTTCTGTTTTTATTACTGGCTAGTTACTAGTATGCAAAGCAATATTGGATAAAAAGCATTTTTTTAGTATATTCCACCTACACGAATATGAATTTAACAAAAGTAAAAAAAACATTGATATGAAAACTCTCGTTGTCTGTAAAGTTTAAAGAACCAATGCGGCTTGTACTTATAAATTTGACTTTGCGAGTTATAAAAAAAACAAAGCGATTTTCCAGTCTAGATGCCTTTTGTGTATGCCTTCTCTCAAATATAATAGAGCATAGGCGTAGGTAACATGAATTTTTCTACGATTATAAAGAAAAGTGCAAGTTTCATATGCGCCGTCAATTAAGAAACATACGTAGTTGTATAAGGATGTTCATTACCTACAGATTTCATAGACAACTACACTGACACTCAGGTTCTATATAATCAATCAATATTTCATATTGAACCTAAAAATAAAGAAACAAAATGGGCTGCCTAGTTCAGTTCGAATAAGGATACTTAAAGAAGTACCTACTATTCCTGATCAGATTCCAAAAATGAAATATAAGGTTCCAATATCTTTATGGTTTGTTGAGAATAGCCATTTGTGACAGCGTCAAGGTGGCTTTGACAGTTTGATAAAACTTCACTGACAGCAACTGACAGTTCTTATACGCAGTAAATTCAATGTTTGCACGAACTAAATTGAAAACATGGATAGTAGTAGGGAAGATACAAGTGAAACATTTACTTCAACTTCTCGTAAAGTTATAATACTTTACTCGTGGAAAATGAGTATCATTTCGTACTTATTATACTATATACTATTGTATGTGAATTCAGATATATGACTGCAGAAGCTGTTTTCATTTGCCAAAAATGAGTTTATTTATAGGAAAATCTGCTGTTTTTTTTTCAGTGTGTATTTTCTAGTTATTGATCCTAGATTTAAGGATTTACGTCTTCAAAGTTCGAGTAATGTATAGCATCTCGGTAATAGAAAAGAACATTTATTTGACAACTTTTTAGAAATCATTGAACGTTTATTTTTAACAAAATAATTTCTTCAGCTGTTCTGCTATTTTTAATACCCTTTATCGATAATTGACCAATTCTAAACTCCAAATATGAGCACAGCAGAGATGTTAATGGTATTTGTTAAGTTCCGATTTGCATAAACCGGTTTGTAATTTGGGCATCCTGAAAAACTAGATGCCTCTATTCTTACTGATGTTTCTATTATGCACTTCAACTTCATTTGTCTCTTAAATGTGCACTTTACAAAGCAACGATTTCCTGTATTAGTTAGTTAATTAATTTAATGTGGGTATGTTCAAATAACGTAGACGCACCATTTTTATAAACATTCATGTACGTCTATGATTCCCAATGGCACTGAGAACATGCAAAACGTTGAATAAAGTTCGGTACGTGAAATACCAACTTTCAAATATAAAGTTATTGTAAGTAGGAGTTGAAATAAATAATTGACCGTTTTTTGAACTTTTCAGACGTCTCTATAATCGGTTTTCGTAGAAGGATCTTAAGAAGAATGGATTTTTTAAGGCTACTTTAAAATACGTCTGCACTGGCAATTAAGTACGTATTTAAAATTTTTTTCAACGTAACACAGTAAGGATTTAAATTTCGTTGAGGCTTTTCGAAAACGTCTCTTATTTGAAATAATGCAAGCATTGAATTTAAATATTCACAAATATTAATATAAATTTGAATTTGAAATTGAGTTACAAAATAGCTGTTTATGTAATCAGTTACGAAATGCCTAATTTTGTGTAACGCGTGTGATTTTTGCGGAACTTCATGTCAGTTTGACGTTTTGTAAATAAATAAGTTAGAACGCACGGTTTTTTTTTACTTTTACAAAATGAGTGCTTCAAGTTTTGAAGAGCTGCCAAGCAGCCAAAAAGTCGAAGGCAGTTTACGATTTGGCTTACGAAAAATTTATAACTTGGTGTGATGAGAAGAAGATAAAACAAATTAATGAGAAAGTCTTACTTGCATATTTTGATGGTAAGAAAGATCTAAAAGTATCCACATTATGGCCATTTTACTCAATGTTAAGATACGAACTAAATCTAAACAAGAATATTGATATTAAAAAATACACAAATTTGATAGCATATATTAAAAGGCAATCGTGCTAAGTCAAAAGTTTTTACCAAAGAAGATTTTGCCAAATTTTTGTTAGAAGTTGATGACAAATAATACTTAATGGCTAAGGTTGTAATGATTATTGGAATTGCAGGAGCTTGCAGAAAGGCAGAGTTAACATTTCTTCCATATGAAAATGTTATAGATGAAGGAAGCCATTTTCTTGTTTTATATACTGCTTCAGAAGAAGCTCTGTCACTTTATTAGCTGGCGCTGATATTTTAAAATTAAAGAGGCACGGTGGTTGGAAATCAAGCACTGTTGCGGAGGGATATGTTGAGAATTCCATAGAAAATAAAAAACGTGTTTCACAAGATATACTTGGTGAAACATCTAATGTAGTGTGCCCCACTTCCCAAATAACAGCCAGTGCGAGTCATGAAACAAGTTTGTCGTCAGGAATTAATTTAAACAAGTGTAATAATTGTGTTATCAACATTTATAATAATTCATTTATAATTTATGTTCTTATCTTGTGCTATAACAGTTAAATAAATGGAAGTTTTTTTGTCACTAATTGTGAAATCCATTTTTCGCCACCAGTTACATAATATTTTACTTTGTGCAACTAGTTACACAAAGTAAGACGTTTCATAACGTCAATCAGTTCTAAAAAGTGTCACATTATATGTCAAAATTAGAAAAAGATTGTACTTGTTCAGTTAAAATAAGATTTTAACAAATAGAAATCTTCAATTAAAGCGAATCTTTATAATTATCAAATATCATTTAGCCACACATCAACACCAAAATATCTTAAGTCTCAGATATCACCCAAAAAACATTTTTAAGCGCCTAATCAAATTGAATCCCTACGTGTCATGTCGTTTAGTGACAAAAACAGCACTGACATCGCCGATTGCGTTTTGTTTTCGAAGAGCGACTCCGATGTCAACAAAAACTGCTTTCGGCTTGATCGACAATCGGCTAGGGCAAGAAGAAGAGTTTAATTCGTAACCGACAAACAATCCACAACGGCAGCCTTTTGACAAATTGAACACGATAGTTAACAATGCTTTGTCACGAATTGGTTTTCCCTTTAATTAGGAAATAGAAATCAAACAAAGTGAGATCGAAAAAAAAAGCAAATAAGATTAGTATGTACGAATCATATATTTAGTTTAAATTGTATTGTTAATATTGATTAGTACTTGGAATATACAGTGTGTAAGATAAATCTATTATAGTTAAATAAAAGTACCAGATCGAGCCACCTTCAGCACTTCGTGTAAACATTCAGAGTAAAATTCCTTCTTGATTGGCTAATTTTTGAAATAAAAGTATTATTTATTTATCAAATATTTCTAAAATATAATGCTATAGAAATAACAGATTAGCGTTGATATCTGACGCCATTGTAAGTGTCAAATCGCACCTTTAATGCAAAATAAAGCGTATTTCAACTAAATCCTATTATGCGTTTATTACAGCTGCAATTCCCCTTGGGGAACAATTACTCGCCTGGAAAGGTAATATTCACAAATGTAATCGATCCTATTAGCAAAACAGTACCAGAAATTCGGTAATGTTAATGTAATTAGAACATCGGCAAATCATCGGCCAAACGGTAATATCTCCGGGGGTCATCTCTCTACTGCTGTTCAGCTGTTATTGACACCCTCAGCCAATTTGTGTAAAACAGAAAATTAAACATTACGAGGCAGCGTGCCGGCCGTTGCCTGCTCGCGACACCGTTGGATGTCTGGATTCACACGAATTATTGTACTTCGCGTCAGCTTCTATATTTTGCTTACCTGTATTATAAAATTAATAATGGCAGAACTCCTTGTCGGTTTAACAAAACATGTTTCTGTATATCGTGTGCATTCAAACACGTATTAACTTCGCTTAATGGAAACGCTCAGAATGTCTATTACTTGTATTTCTGTAAAATTTCATTTACCTATCATTCACATCTCAATATTGCCAAAGATTTACTAAGACTATTTCCCTCGTCTTAATTTCCACCAATCACAAACACGCAATTTTGAATTACAAATGGTTTTTAGGTGAAAAAACTGTCTGACAGCTCCTGTCAGCAGTTTTTTCGAGTTTACCAGCGGCAAAACTTGACAAAAACGACGCTAAACAATTCTGAATCTGATTTTGTAATATTGTTTTTAAACAGTGCTAGTAGTGAAAATGATTCGCTTTGGAAGTGATTCTATGACTAATATTGATCTGGCGATTGAGAAAAGTGTACCGTACAATACCGTTAAAACCTATACGTCAATATGGAAACAGTTTACGGAATTCTGCAAGACAAAGAAATACGAGCTTTGGGAAACTACTATGTTTAGAATAACTAAACCTAATCCTGAAAGATTGGGCGTGGAATATAAAGAAAGAAAACGGTGAAAATTACAAAGAACTAGCTGAGAAGACAATGTGAAAAATGCAAGAGATGTATTTTATGAAGTGGAAAAAAATTTTGATCCGTTTAAAGATATTATCTTCAAGTCTAGTAGGGAAGCTCGTAATGCGAAATGAAGGAATTTGCAGATGTGCACCAATAAAAGGAAATCGAGCTCTGCGTAAAATTGGAAGAATGCTACGTAATGGTTTTATTATGGGACGAAGACAATACGGCAGGACTCCAGCGAAAATTTTACCATATCGTTTCAGTAAAACTTGCCTGGAGAGGTGGAGAAGTAGTCAATTGCAGAATTCATTATTTTAAAGAGGAAATGGATAATTCTGGGATTAAAACAGGTAGACAACATAGTTATATAGTTTTTAAAATAACTGATTTTCAAAAATCCTACTTTTTAGGAAGCGGCCCAGGGTGGAGAAAAAAAATGGCCGATAGTAAATGGCTGGTCCCCAACATGAAGAACCTTACCTTTTGTCCAGTCCGTCCATTAGAATATTAAAAATGGTTAAATGTTCATCTAGAATAACAACTGATAGATTATTCTTAACAGTAAACCCATCATGGAACAAAGAACGATCAAGTGGATGGTACAAAAACACTCCAGTGGGAAAAAACGAACTTTAAGAATTAAATAAAAATAACAAACTACTCTAGGCGGTCGACAGCAGTCAGTAACCCGGCTAAAGGAGGGGTAGGTGAACCTACTTATTTATTATGTATGCATTATATAATACTTGTATGTTGTGTAGGATATGTGTATGCAGAATAATCTGTTACTCTTGTCAAATACTAATCTAATTTTTCCTGTGAAAAAAATTAGATGCCCCTATGATATTACTTACGAATAATTTCCAAATGGCCAAATTGCTTTGTATCTCGCATTACATCCAACAAATTGATTTCTAGAAAAAAAATAAAATCGTGATAATTGCTGTGAAAAAAACACTTTTTAAATTTAATCAATCTCTCATCCGTTAAAACGATTTTTTACCTTTCTCTTAATTTTTATTTTTGAACGCATCCAAATATCAGTAAATCCCAGTAATAACATGTTTTTAAATTTATGCGATCCACAGGATAAATAAAAAAACTGGATATGTCCGGATATTCTAAAGGATCAACCCGGTGCGATCCTGTTATCGGTACATTTCTGATTCTGGACGCTGGACGAAACAAAACTGGTTTCACGATTAGCGTTTTTTTGTTTTTCCGCTTTAACGAGAATTACTGATTAAACGGAGGTGTGATTTTTTGATAAAAACTGTCACTGGCTAGGGAGTCGGAAAAATTGAAATACCGAATAATCTACAATGATGTATGGATTGGTGGTTTAGGATTTAAAAAAAGGAAACCTGAAAAGGAAAAAATACCGGTAGTGTTAAAATGATATCTTTACATAGAATTTTATTTTTTGTATATTTATTTTTTTATGGGTACCCCGAGATTTATAGCTACTTGTACTAGCAACTAGTGCAAGTAGTTAGCCTGCCAATGAACTGTCCCAAGTCCAAGATTAGTAGGCGTACACATAATATTATTTTCTCAGTACTATTACTAGTAGCAGATTTTAGAAAAATATGGCTTATCGCACTGGTAGAATTTCGCATGCAGCATCCATTCGGATGAAAAAAGCCATCTTAAAAGTTTGCCCTTGTCTAATTCAAGAAATCAGTGACCAACAGGACAAAGAATGTAGCGGAAAAAAATTGTGGGTTAGAAAATGGATAAGTAGAAGGAGTACCAGAGGTGCGTCTGCCTTGCTCTTAAAGTAACTCTCAACAGATGATCCTGAGGAATATATATTGTGTCCTAAACAATTTGATACTTTGCTAACTATGGTATCACCTGCAATTCAACATTAACTGGCACTGGCTGGCGTAAAACAGTTTATATTCGGCGTGCATAGGGTTAGCATAGTAGCAAGATGAGTAGCAAGAACAGTAAATTTTACTATAGTGGGGAAGGTTAGTAGGCTAGTAAATAGCCTACGCATCTATTTACTTACCTAGCCCAGTCTGCTGGTACAAGTACTGGTACAAGTAAGTTAGTATGCAGTTAAAATTTGCTGGCGCAAGTAACTAACCTATTTACTATACCAATGAAAAGGCCGCTTTATACTGATTCACTAACGCAAAAATCCGTGTGATACGGGGAAATGTAATCTGTAATCGAAAGTGGATAAACGATCCTGGAACTTATTCTAGTTTTATGTTTTTCCTATCTTTTAACATTTTTGTTTTCAATAGTTTTTATTGAAGAAAATATAGACTCGACGTAATCTAACTTAACATAATATTAAAAGATATAGTTGAACTTTGGTTCAACTACGGCATTGGAAATTATGACAAAATGTGGTAAAACATCTTTTGAGGAAGTACAGGGATACACATATTTAGGGATAACAATATCAAATAAAATAGAAGAAGAAGAAGAAATAAAGTACATAATTATGAAAGCGATTAGAAATGCAGGGGCTCTACACCACATTAAGAATTAAAGAAATATCAAGAAGAGGAAAAAACGATCTTAAAACCAACCTTATACGGAGCTGAGACTTTGAGTAATGAACAAATAATCGGAAGAAGACATTGAGATGGGAAAGGAAAATATTACGAATAATCTTGGGTCGACAAAAGGTAGAAGATGTTTATGAAAGAAGAATAAACAAGGAGGTGTATGAGTTATTTAAAGAACAAAATAGTAAGAACGAGGAGACTTCAGCGGTTGGGACATATAGCAAGAATGTCAGAAGATCGCGTACCCAAACAAATAGCCTGGAGAGAGAAGGGAAAAGAAGAAAATGGAGGACAATGAAGCGGTGGAAACAAAAAATTCAGGAAGACATCAAAGAAAGAGAAAGCCAAGGACAGAAAAAACCACCAAGCTAAGGACCTAAAAGGCCTGTGACAATGTTTTTGTACATATTTGAACTTAAAAGTTCTCCATTTTTTAGTTGAATTTCTATACAGTCCTCAATCTGCTTTTAAAACCAAATTTTGATTTTTTAGGATAAACGCTCATAAATTTTTTCACAACTTAAACGTATGATCCAGACCAGGCATCGGAGTATGAGCCACTACTCAGAAATCCATTAGCATATCAATGAAGAATATAATCGATGGCACTAGACTTCCAATTTATTCCCTTCGGAGAACCGGCGAACATTTTTATCTTCTAGTAAATTTATCGCGCCTGGATCGGATACCTTAGCCATATATTTCTTTTTTACAATTGCTTTTTGGATAGCCGATTCAATTGAGACTTTATTCTTTTAATTTATTTTCGAGGAGACACTCCTTTGATTTATATTTTGTCTCGTTTTGTCTGTCTCCTTTTCCGGTAATAAAATATTAGAGGTTTTTTTTCGGGGGAAAGATAGAGAGACGATTTAGTTTTTGTTGAACGGAAATATTTTTCTAGCGTAGATCAGCTGCAGGATATTCTTGAAAGTGACGTAAAATATGTAGGATAGATAAAGTTACAGATGAATATTTATTCGAACATAATGACGATAAACTTTAAGATTGCTTTTCACATATTCACCAAGAATATATTTGTAATGATCCAACTTTTGTTGTATTATATTATTTTGTCTGAGTTAACAATATATTTGATTACACGAAGGTGGAATTTTTTTAACCATAAAAATTCCAAAAAAAAGGACCAGCATCTGGACTTCAAACAACTACTTCTTGGGCTATATGCCCCACCAGGTATTGAATTACGGAAGTCCAGACGTGGTTTGGTGCCCGACAAAGTCGGGGCTTTAACACAATAACTTCGATTTTGTCATTTGCATTTCTTAGACCGGTTTCGGCATTATTGTGCCTCATCAGTAAGAAGCTGACAAGCTCCTCGACATCCTATCTTTAAAGGATGTCTGAAAATGAATTCGACTCGCCTCGTTCTTGATAAAAGTGGTTACGTTACAGCTCCTTTAATGACAAAATCGAAGTTGTTGGGTTAAAGCCCCGACTTGGTCGGGCACTAAACCACTTTCGTAATTCAATACCTGGTGGGGCATATAGCATATGTTGAAGTCCAGACGCTGTGGTGAAGGGTAGGACATTTTTAATGTTCTTGGGAGCTTGTGTGATTTCATTTCACATATATTTGATAATTTTTTTAATTTAAAACAACATATAATAATATATTTTTTAATACAGATTCATCTTCCCCATTTAAAAAACCCATTTCTTAATAAATGATAAATGTAGGATTAACCTTTTCTTTCATTTAATTGTGTGAATTTTGTAACTTCCCAGAGGCCCAAAAGTCAGGCTAAAATATTTCCATTTTCCAATTCAACTTCCACACTTTCCAATAATTAATGATTATTGTCTGCGAATGAAAAGTATCGTGAAATATACGCAAAAAGGCACGAAGCTCAAGGGAAGGGGATTATTATTAAAGCAAAAGTCAGGACCCAATTGAGAATCTTCGGTAGGTAGTTGGTATTTTTTTTATTTTATAACAGGTTTGGGTTGTAATTATAAGTTTGCCGGGGTGAGTAATCCAAGGACTAGTTGTTTGACGCTGACGTTGAGGGATAGCTGAAATATGCAATTTTTTAACAGAATGATGCTCCTAACTCACTTCTTTTTAAATAAATACCTTTAAACAGAGCTACGGATGCATTCTATGTTGTTTTTCTAGTAAGGAACCATTTTAATGACCTCTATGAAAAGGCAGTCTATAACAAAGTCTGGAGAAAGATAAAAAGTACATGAAATCGCACAAATTTAAAAAAATAAACATATTTTGGAGTACTCGCTTATTCCAGGCCTCGTCTAAAATATAACAAAGAATGTTTAAGAGTAATTTAGAATTTACAGCACCATAAAACAAGCAAAACAGCGTTGTCATATCTCAATCTTATTTTACCAATTTTTAACATAATCAAAATGTAAACGGTAAAGTTGAAGGTTGTGGCTAATTGTGGATAGTACACAATAAAAGTGCGATTAAACAATATTTTTTTAAAACCGACCAGAAATTAGTACTTTCCGGTTTATTTTTAGGTCAGAAAATCTCATTTTGTCGGACCGAGCCAGAAAATTATTGTGATAGTCCGGTAAAAGCTTTTACCGGACTCATTTTTATTTACTTTCCGGCCTATCTTTAATGAAAAAAATAATAATATAGTTAGTCTAAGATAGCGGTCAATTGGTTTCTATAGTAACCGAGTTTTGTATTATTTAAAACTACAAAATAACGTGACATATTTTGACGTTTAGTTGAAAACGTGACATTTATTATAAAATGGATATTCAAAATGATGCATTTGATTGTGAATTAATGGAAGATGAAATTATACCAGATGAAATTGTTAAGGCGGCCGCCCAAGCAACGTTTGATTTATTATTAAATTAGTTAATAAAGAGTTCTTGTTATAAAAATGTAAACTGAATAATATGATGTTTATAGTACAACACTGCACGTTTTAAAAAAAATATTGTACGTAATTCGTCCCAAAAGTGCTTTTACTGGACTCGCAGGCTTGCAGGACTCGCCTGCGGCTCGCCCTGCAATTTGCCCACTCGTCCAGTAAAAGACCACTTTCGGGAACTACTATATTTAGAAAAACATCATTAATGAGTAATACTTTCCTCCCCATTTCAAATAACTTATTTTATTTATTGCTTACTTTTTTATAAAACTCATGGAAACGCTTTACAAATCTATATTTCTGTCTTTGTCCGTTTCACTGATAAGTACATTTTAACAAGCGAGTAAGTTGTAATCCGTTTTCTACCTGATAATATCACGAACGTAACGTAGGGTTGGTTTAGAATAATAAAAAAATTAATTTTAATGATTTCTATCAGTTTAGATTTCATTAAATTGACAGAACCGTCCTTCATAAGTCTTTTACTTAAGGCAATCCTATTTAAATTAAATACAGGAAGCCTGCAAAACTTAAGGAGCTGTTCACTGCGCATGCGTACATGTCAAAATAAGGGATCCTTTATTAAAAGATCTGCTAAAAAGAAGTTGCAATAACTCTCTATTAAATGCATTCAAGGAATTAGCTTAGATAGATAATAAGTGACAACTAGAAAGTGTCTTCAATAGGTAGTCTTGATTGTGTAGTGATACACGGAACATTTAAAATGGATGTACCAAATTACCTTAAAGAAGCCATTCAAAGCGTCACTGCAGAAAACTGGAAGAAATGCATCAAGCACGTTTTGAAGGAAGAACAAAAATGTGGGACATAGACCAACTGATTGAACAAAATATTGAACAAGTCATTATCGACTTTGCTGACGATAGCGGTAGCGACAGTGCATCTGACGAAAAAGTTTTTAGTTTATTGTAAAAATAATTTACTATTTATTTGGGTTAATCCTTAATCCTTTCAAAAATTAATAAGCACGCCACTGCCTTCAATATGAAAAGGGCCAATAAAACTCTCAATGATTTTTGTTCTAGTATAGTTTTACAAATAACTATTTTTTTTCGTCAAAATGACCTAAATACAGCCCTGAACGAATGAGAAAAGGGATTATTATTGGTCGGAATTGAAAGTTTTTGACTTTGTTAGTGAATTTTAAAAGGGGCCCCGAACCCGGGAAAGTAAAAGGATTATCAATTTCTTTAACGTAATTGTTTACGTCCCCATTTTGTGCCGGTTTCTGCTCTGATGAAAATATTGAATTTTTAATTAATAATTCAGATTATTTTTCCAGATAACTTTTTAAATGACGAAGGGCGGAATATGAGAAAGTTGCAAAAACACGATTTTTTAGTCATTATAGATTTGCAATTATTAGGAAATTTTACTCCAATTTAAAACAAATTGGCAATTAGAAAAATTTTTATATTTAAAAAATTTCTATTTTGAAAAATCCTTAGTTTAACGTAAATATTCCTGTATTTTAATAATTTTATAAAAGAAATACATAGTTTTACCTTTTTCCAGGTATTGTAAAGATATTTTTCGAACTTTCGGGACTAAAGTGACAACTTCACTCCATTATGACAGGGACTGAAGTGTCACTTTCATGATTTTTTCTTTCTAAACATTTAGAATACTTAGAAAGCAAAATAATAATCACAATTATTAAAATTTAATTTTAACAGGGAATTTAAAATATTTATCAACATCAAATTTTGTCCAAAATTATCAGTACCGCCTTCTAGTATTGTTTTCTTTTAATTAATGAACTAGTTCGAATTTCATCAATTCTAATTTAAGAGCAAATTTTTTTGGTCTTCATATAATTATTCTCCTTAAGTTGCTTTAACATAATTTAGGAGGATTTACATTCTAAGTTTCTTGAATTTGGGTAAAATTGGCCTTGTTTCTCTCTTATTATTTGAATGACTTTTTTATGGGTTCCACAAACTGACTTGAGGGCTGTTAAAAAGAGGAATAATGAACTTCCGTGGCTGTTCTACCTGAATAAACTCCACGAGTTTTTCCTTTCTTGCCGTTCTAGCACAGAAAAACGACCTAGCAATAAAGTTTCTTACAAGTGGGCTCTGGAACGAAAACAGTGGCGTACGAGATACATTATTTATTTAAGACAGTTTTATGGCTTGTCTTAAACAGAATTGTAGGTCGTAAAATTTAATAAAAATATCCGGATGTTTTTATTTTACGATTTCTGTCTATTCAGACATATATCAAGAACATATTTTAAAATCAAAAAAAAATGGTTTTCTGAAAACTGTTTATAAATCTTATTAGGAGGCTTCTGCCTAATATTTTTATAGTTGTATAATCCAAATTATTATATTTGTATGAAACCGAAAATCGTTATTGCAATTAAAATTTCTACATCAGCTCAGCTGCATAACATTTTTTGTTTAATTGACTAGACTATATGATATGAAGAGACCTAGATTAATTGTAATCTAACGCGTTTATCATCGAACCTTGTAACTCTATTTATATGCTTACAAGATTATCAAATGTCCAAATTTAATTTTTGCTATTGGGCTCTTACCGAAAAAATATTTTAATTTTGTTTTATTGTCGATATGATTGGGTTTGTTTTTCTAATTTTCGACACTTGAATAACTAGACAAATAGGAAACAGAGAATTTTCACTTATAAAACTATAATTGCATTACAATTTTAATTATTTATTAACTTTTTACAAAACTTATACTTTTAAAGAAGAGAGTATTGACATTAAATTTTGACTGAATCTAGTGAAGATGTCACTCTCTTCTTTTTTATCCCTTTCAGAGATTAATACAAAGTGAGTAAACCAGTAAGGAATTTTAATTTATTAGATTCGACATCCTAAGACCGGTTTCTGCCTTTCGGCTTCATCAGTTAGGCTTTTCGAATCCAATAAATAAAATTCTAAACTCGTACAAGTCAATAGCTATATCCACTATAAGATAACATTTTTAGATGTGCTACCATCTATGGTAAGAAGAGAGTATTGACATTAAATTTTGACTGAATTTTATCCCTTTCAGAGATTAATACAAAGTGAGTAAACCAGTAAGGAATTTTAATTTATTACTGGTTTACTCACTTTGTATTAATCTCTGAAAGGGATAAAAAAGAAGAGAGTGACATCTTGACTAGATTCAGTCAAAATTTAATGTCAATACTCTCTTCTTACCATAGATGGTAGCACATCTAAAAATTTTATTGGATTCGAAAAGCCTAACTGATGAAGCCGAAAGGCAGAAACCGGTCTTAGGATGTCGAATCTAATAAATTAAAATTCCTTACTGGTTTACTTTTACTATCATGTTCAGGTCTATTTTTTCACTACATTTTCTTTTATTATGTAGATATTTTTGATACTCATTTTCTCACTACTACTCTCTACTACTACTATCTACCCCTGGCTAATATTTCAATGTGTTGTTTTAACATTTTTTTCTATTATTCTTTATTCTTTCTTTTAAACAGCAGCAAGGCTATCACAAGAAAAGACTTAAGACATTAATCATATCACACTACAACGTACAAATGCTAGTTTCAATAAGTTGCTCTAAAGATTTTTCAATTAAATTAATGAAAGTAACTTGCCAGCAATAATAGGGAGGTTTTAAGCCACAACTTGAGCGTCATACGTTATATCCCTTTATCCGCTATTAAAGTAAACACAGAACGTTAATAACGTATTTCGAAAATGAGTTTTTAAGCCATCCCACTCTTCCGTTATTTACGTGACAGATGCCAGAAACATTTATAACGTTATAAATGATAACCCTCACTTTGTGATAGTTTAAATAATCATTTACGATTTTTTTTTATTTTAACTGCCTTAAATCGTTTTTAAATGAAGCCAGAATGAAACAAATACTACAAAAGATAGGTTAGGTAAAAGACTTGTTGTGACATCTCTTCAATGTCCATATCCTATGTTGCCGTAACACTTAATTTTATGAAATGTTTTCATTTCATATTTAAGAAAAAAAGTGGTAAGAATGGTGAAAACTATAGACTTACTCAAATCTTCTAAATTTCACATGTATTTATCATAGACTCTGGAGTTCACGATAAAACTTAAATATAAATGTTCTACATGCGGCACCATTGCGAAAACAATATCCGTTATTAAGGGAACCTTATTTCACCTCTAATAACGTAAAACAATATCAGTTAATAAAGTTTCCCTTATTTTAGCGCTATTGCGCATGCGATGTATAACGTTTAAAGTATATTGGTGTTGAAATAGGTGGCTTAAAATCTCCCTATTATCCTTGTTTTTAATCACAACCAACCACCTTTTACATAAATATTACTTAATTTAATACGGGGAAACGAGGGTTTATGCTAAAATAAAATAATAAATACAAAAAAATAAGGCTAAAACCCCAGTTTGATCGGCTTTTATTACCAAAATAGTTTGATCAAAATCAATTCAATAGGTATTTAACTTTCTTCGAATTTTCTGAAGGGATCTCAGCCATACACCCACTTCGAGATTTGTCTCAAATGTTTACGTCAGTTTTTTTAATTTTAACTCGTAATTTTTTCAGTAATTTAACGACTATAATAATATATTATGTCCAATACTCCAAAACATTTAATTGAGAATACATGACGTTGATAGACGACTAAAGTCATCATAATCCCATTCGCTAATTTTCAGGCCTCTTACCTCTCTTACAAAATAGTCAGGACATAAGTGTTTGTTCAAATAACACAAGTGTTGGTTAGATGAACATACGTGAAAAAATGACAAGTATGAATTGACCTAATTAAATTTGTGAATGGAATATTTGATTGTAGTATACAAACGATTGGAATGTATGATTTATGAATGGAGTGTGTAAAAGTAGTGTGAGAAGGAGGTGTATGAATGAAGTATGAATGAAAAAATGGTTAATGACTAATAATTTGGATGAAATTTTGGACAAAGGGATTTGTGGGATCAAAAAATCATTTGGTGATATCAAATTTCTGGATATTTGTTTTTGTGTTGGAAAAAACGAGAAAACATGTAAAAAAATGTAAACAGTTCCAGAAAATTCAAATTTTCTAGAAAACGGTATAACGTATCGAAAAACTGGCAGATTTAGATTCAGGAGGTCAAAATGTGATTTTAAAAACAACACAGTATCTTAAAATTTTTCGAGATAGTTCGACCAAAAAAAATTTAAAATCTACAATTATGATCTGTTTTGACTGAAATGTTGGACAAAGTGAAGTGTGGGATCAACAAATCGATTGGTGAGGTCAGAATTGCAGGTCGTAACATTTTATGATTTCTGTCTATTTACAGAAATATCAAGAACATATTTTATAATCAAAAAAATAATGATTTTCTGAAAAATGTTTATAAATCTTATTAGGGGGCATTTGGCTAATATTTTCATAAGTAAGAAGAAAGAAAATTGATAGTTTCCAAGGAGGTAGAAGGGGCAAAATTACTGCCAGCCACGATTTACTTTATTGATATCGGTAGTCATGGTATATATTTATTGTTTTGTTTAATTTTAAATTAATAACAAGGCCAGCAAAAATTTATTAGGTAGAAATAATTTGGCAACAAAATTAGTTCAATTTGTTGTGAAAATAAATATTAAACGCATTTGTTTGTTTCTAATTTTTATTATTTTTAACTTCATTTTTAATTATGATTGTCATCCATGCATACTGCACATTTCATTTCCCTTAACAAAATGACAAAGTAAAAGTGAAAATTAATAATCAAAATGATATAAGGGACAACCTAAATTATAATAACAATTATAACAGAACTAATATGAAATAAATAAATAAAAAAACCAAAAAATATGAAGAGAAGAACGAAGAAAATTAAAAAAAATAAATAGGAAAAAAGAAAAGAAGGTTCGTTCATATGAAATTAAATATCTCCAGGATTATTTAATATACAAGGTGATTTATTAAGGGTGGTGAAAAGCCATATTTCACCATATAATTTGTAGAAAAAACTGCAGAAAGGATTTCATACTACTTCTTTGTCAAACGGCATTTTAAAAGCTAAAAAATTCCATTTATAATCTTTGTTTTTATTTGTTTATTAGGTTTTCCATGTGAGTCTACTGTCCAAATAAATACCAAGATATTTAATTGTCGACACTGATTAATTGTAAAGTAATTCTCCATTTGTTGAAGCCATGATTGTATTTGATTGAGGTGGCTTCAAAATACTCTTGTGATCATCCCTGGATCTAGAAGCATTGCAAGGAAAACTGTGTCGTCAGCGAAAGTTCCAGTGGTGGTATTTTTATCAATTGGTAGGTCTGCCTTGTATAATAAATAAAACAGGAGTCCAATAATATTGTTTTGAGGCACCCCAGATTTTATAGGGAAGATACAGTCTTTTTGATATTAACTCTAAATTCTCTATTAATTCGTAATTCAAATATTGACACGAATTCTTGTGCCACCTTGTAGCCACATGTTTTTTTATTGGAACACTGCAACTCTGTAAATTGATTCTGACACAACATGTCCAGATAAATTCAGTAATGCAAATTTCGCCGTCTCGATCTATTTTCTCTTCTAAGATAAATAGAGTAAAAGGCGTTAAAGATACGCCAGTGGCCCTAAATTTTCCGTAAACACTTCATTAGAAAAGAGTCAGCGCCTGCTTTAATTTAGCGAGGAGAGAGAAAACTAAAGCGGCTCGACAAACCGAAGCCAAAGCTAGAGCCGAGTTGATCAATAGAATCTTTGACTTGACTTTTCCATTTCCTTACAGTATCTACAAGTCAAGTAGGCCGGTTCAATGAACTATTGTTTCGTTGTTTGGAAACTTTTTGTTTTTTCAAGAGTAAAGGTTACCGAGTGGAAAGCAAACAAACACTTTTGTGTGTCGAAAAAGAGCAGTCGAATGGTGGGAATTTGAATTTTCACAGTATTTTTTATTAAAAAATGTATTTGAAGAACTGATTTTTAGTTTGTACTGAGTGTCCAAATAAAAAAAGGCACAATCGAGTAGTGCAGATATAAAAAAAAATTGCATGTAGGTAAGCTGGTATTATTTCTAATTTTTTTGGTAGATCGCTGATAATTCATTTCGAAGAAAATAAAGACGAATATTTTGGCTTGTTTTCCAATTTATTTAAGGTCACCACATAGTAATTGACTAAATTTTATCAGTCAAAAAGTCACTATGTTCTTTTGTGTAAATCAAGTTGTCTATATTTTATTTTTTTCATTTGAAGACCCAACCGAAAAACCCAAAAAGAAGAAAAATGTCTAGTGGTGTCTACTGCACCCACATATAACGGCGCTCGACCCCACTAGAAACCCCAGGCACCAAAAGGCAAATTAAAAGTGACTATATTTGAACGAGAACATTCCGAATATTTTTTTAGCATTCAAGCAAAAGGTAAAATTAATTAGATATGAAGTTGTATGTGCTGGAGGGCGTGCAATATTCGTATCATACGTACGACTGCATTATGTAAACTCACCTAAACTGTTAAATGAAATTTTTGTACAATTTCTAACCATCCAAAATCGTTTATTTATCACTCTCTCGAAGTTTGACTTAAAAAAAGAACTTCAGCATTGAAATCCCGAATTAAATAAATTTAACTGGTCACTCGACTGAAAGAGACCATTTACCTTTGAAAAAGCAGCTGTCCGCCTGTAATGCAATTTTTTTTTATCTGGACACATTAAGCCGCAGCATGCGGTACAATGTTTGTTCCACGAGGGGTTGTTTCATCCCCTTTACCCCATGGTTGGGTGAAAATGGAAAAAGGGACCCGGAGGAAATCTGAAAGCACTCAATGCATATCCAACCTTCGAAAGCTCGGTCAGTAGCGTAGATCAAGGAAATAGATTGCAAGTTTGTTTGCAGTTTTTTAATTTCCATAAATTATAGGAAGAGTCTCGGGGTCCGCAAATTGCGGACCCCTATTACTAATTAATGCAGATCGCAATTACAAATTAAAGGGGCAATTTGCGGACCTCAATTAATTAGTAATCGGGATCCGCACATGTGGTTAGCTGGCGGGAAATTGGCGAAACTTAACCTAGTGATGTTTTATATATTTGTTAACATATTAATGCATGTGGATATGCCTCTGAAAAATATGCTGTTTTGCCCATTTGTGGATGAAAATGTTAATAAATTTACATCAGGCAAAAAAATGTTTATTGCAATTTTTAACAAGCATGAATTGGTGGTTGAAATTTTATTTCATAACTGCAAAGTTCAGTCTAGGGATTATTTACCTAAAAGTAAAGAAGTTGATATTAAAATACTTAATAGAAATTTTTGAGGAATCGGCATTTCTACTGCTTGAAAGAAAAAAAAAGGAAAAATAATTTTGCTAGGTGTGATTTATGCATTGATAGTATTCAGCCAAGTGTGAGGTGTGACTCATGTACACTCTAAAAAATGGTTGTGAAAAAACTTGATAAGTATGGCAACTTTCACAAAATATACTATGTGACCTACATTTTACATTTTATATGCCTCAAAAGTACATTGTAAAATTATTCACAGAATAATGAATGTGAAAAATATCGCCAACGTGAAAATACATTGTCAAAATTTACAGAATTGTACAGGTTTAATTATGAGAATACCCCACCACCTGAACTGCGCACTATTGGATTTCTATTTTTATCACTCGGTGTCTCAGAGGAAAGCTGATGTTAAGCAAATTAGTTGAGGGTTACGCGAGGTTGGAACGCAGTAATATTGTTTTTATCCCAGTTTTGTTGTGTGAGTCGACCAGAAATTGAAGTTAAGTACCTACTTATTCTTTTAATATTATATCTGCATGTAAATTATGTAGTTTATTTTTTCTTCCAGGATATAGTTGCCATAGAAAGAGGAGAATTACCTCTTACTCCAACAATTCTTGAAGTAGGTGAGTATTCAGTTGTATGAAATTGTAGTTCTTCTAGTGTCCACAACAAATGTTGTATTCACAACCCACAACTATGTAATTCATATAGAGAAAAAGAAGGTTTTCAATTTCATTAAGAAGTTAGGGCTATGTGAATCATGTATACTCATAGACAAATATACTTATTCTGAATAAAATTACATGTTTCTTTATATTGTGTTTGAATGTCACTGTGAATTCACGCCAAACATTCACAGATTAATGAAGAAATCACAGTAATCATTTCGTAAGATTACACAATAAATTTAGTGAGTTTCTATAGTATTTTTACAGAATTCATAAGGTAATAGGATTTTTACATAAATATCCGTATTTTAACATGATTTTACGTTGGTTACAAATGGCCAACGTAATATTATTTGATTTTACATAATCTTTTTTATCAATGTTTGATGTGGATACATAAAAGTTGTTCTGGGCTCTCTAAACTTCCCCGTTCAAATGCTAAATGGATTTGTATTTCAGGTTGTTTTATCACAAAGATTTTAGAAAATGTAATATAATTAACCATTTTATGGACTGATCTTTCATTTTTGAATGTTTGCTTCCACACCCATTCAAAGTAAGATGATTATAGTAGGTATATACATGCAGTATAAGTAGAATATGACAAATATTAAGACACACGATTCTATAAGACTCTTCCTAAATTATGAAGAAAATTCGCACGTTATTCGTCAACGGGGATTTCAATCCAAATTTTCACTAAAAAAAATTGATATCAAACGCACGTATTTGATGAGAATATGTTAGTTATACTAGTAGCGATTTAATGGACTTCTTATTTTTTAACAAATTATTAAGTCAAAAAAACTACATATCAAAATGTGAAAATAATTAACTGCAGGCTTTGCAGACATCTACAATTCATTTTAGCTGTTCCAAATGTTATTCGTTTTTTGAAAAAAATATTTTCTCTAATGGCGTAAAAGTGGGGGTAAAATGAACAATGATAAAGTGCTACGGGATATAGTTTTCAAAATTTAGTTTTCCAAATTTAGAAAAATTATTTCTAATTTTACGATTTCAAAACTCTTAAAAATTGTATCAATTGGAACTTTGTCATCCTGTATAAACGGTACCGATCAACATAACATTTAAAAATTAAATATCTAAGAACAAGAAAATTTGGACATGTTGGTTCAATTTTCTTGTGTAAACATACTTCATAAAGGCAAAGAAAAACAAAACTTCCGTTTCGGTTTATCCACAATATTTTCCCCTTAAGTAAAACGAGTAATCTCGACATCCCTCTGTATTGAAAATAAGGGTGGAAGCAGATATATATTGGGGATGTCTAAAAAGGTTTATGCAGAATTGTGATAAATCCATGTAAACATCTGTAAAACTATTACGTGAATAGGGACAAATTTTCGAGTGTTTCTTAGACAGTTCACATTGGCGTACAATTTTTTTT
Organism: Crepidodera aurea; assembly: GCA_949320105.2. Lineage (NCBI taxonomy): Eukaryota > Metazoa > Arthropoda > Insecta > Coleoptera > Chrysomelidae > Crepidodera > Crepidodera aurea. The sequence goes on from OX439472.1 coordinate 92,236,400, forward strand.
CTATATTAAATATTAAACTAAAGTAGAATTTAACGAATAAAAATCTTTGTTTGCATTTCATTTTTGTTTGATTAAATTCTTTCCGTATACGTGAACTTTTAAAATTACTCGAAAAAGCGGAATATTAGACTAAAATAACAATGCTTTGTGTTTGAAAAGTAAACAAACCTATGTTGAAACGTTTTTTAAACAACGAAAAAACCTTTAGCGTTCTTCTGTACTAGTAATTGCGGTGATAATAATTTAAAAGCACTTAACAAGGAAAATGTCGACAATGGTTTAGTATGTGCGTAATAAAAATATACAAAAATTGTATCACTATTTCCATACAAACTCGCCCAAATTATACTAATACATAAACAGGGAAAACCAACTAACGAAGCAAGTTCATATCGTCCTATCAGTGTTTTACCAATTCTATCAAGTTTTTTGAAAGACTATTACTACTCAGAATTTCAAACCATATTGAACTAAATGCCATAATCCCTGACTATCAATTCGGGTTCAGACAACATCACTCCACAGTTCAACAAACACACAGAATTGTTCACAAAATTATCTCAAGCCTTGAAGAGAAGACATTGTATAGCAGCAATTCTTGACGTCGGCCAGGCCTTTGAGAAGGTCTGGCACACGGGTTTATTATACAAATTCAAAAACACCTTTCTAAGTCCTTATTATCTGCTAATGAAATCGTATTTATCTGAAAGATATTTCCAAACGACGGTTTCGAGATGTCATCCATCCTATATGCTCAGGCGTACCACAGGGAAGTGTGCTCTGGCCACTGCTCTATCTGGTTTATACTGCAGACTTACCTGTATTAGATAATACAAGTATTGCTTCATTCGCAGATGACACTGCTGTATTAGCAGTAAACGAAGATCCATCCAACAACCTTCAACTACAGCTGGATGCACTTCAAAACTGGTTTGACACATGGAGAATTAAAATTAGCCAGAACAAATCAGCACAAATAATGTTCACAACTAGACATACCTTATGTCTACCAGTATCAATTCAAAATTCACCAATACCAATTCAAACTGAAGTGAAGTACTTAGGATTGCGCTTAGATCAAAAACTTACATGGAAAAAACACGTTAAAACCAAACGACAGCAACTAAACCTAAAAACAAGATAAATGTCCTGGCTGATAGGACGTAAGTCAAAATTATCCATCGAGAATAAGCTGCTATTATACAAGTGCATATTAAAGCCTATATGGACTTATGGGATACAGCTATGGGGCTGTACCAAAGCATCAAACGTAAACATCATTCAAAGGTTACAATCAAAAGTATTACGAACATTAACAAACGCCCCATGGTATGTATCCAACTTTACTTTACACAACGACTTACAAATTGCATACGTCGCCTATGAAATAAAAACAATGTCGATAACCTACAAAGACAAACTACAGGAAAATGAAAACCAATATAAAGCTGACATGAGTAATCCACCTCATATCAGAAGGAGACTAAAAAGACAGTGGCCTACAGACCTAATGGAGGCCCCAAACCACAATGATGATTGAATCCTTCGAACCACTGAACCACAATAAATACAGGAGGATCGTCGGTGGACGATTTCTTCTCACCTACCTTATTCGTTCCACACATTTACTTATAATTCTATATAGTTTAGTTGAGTTGATTCTAAATTTTCAGAATTAAATTTAAAAAAAACTATTTCCATACGAAATAGTTATTTTTGTATTAAGTGCGTAAAATGTGTTTTTAATGGCACATGAGAGTGTTAATGTGCCACGAAAACACGAATTTTATACACGAAATACAAACAACATTTTTTGTACAACTGTGAATGTGAATTTACATCGTTTGAAATATATTAAAAATAAATACTTCCAATACATCTTGACGTGGTTTTTAACCCGATAAGTTGACCCACAATTTTACAGCATCCAGAGGTCTTTCTGTGTCGTTACTATAGAAACGGTTTGTTGACACGCCGCGTGTTTGACTGTTTGACTGTGTTTGCTCGTAGTTGCTTCAATTTCAAGTTATTTTCAAGAAGATGGATGTTGATTATGATAGTGGTAGTGATAGCCCATCAGATATATCTGAGAAAGCAAATGCAATAACATGTTACCGGCCAAATCCAAGTTAGTATATGAGAAAACATATGACCAATTTCGTGAATGGTGCGACAAGAAACATGAAAAAAAGGTTTCTGAAAATGTGCTGGAAATCTACCTCCGTAGCAGAAGCATATATAGAAGATAGTTTGAATAACAAAATTGAGATTTCTAACAAAATATTGAATTGTCCATCTTACGCATCAGTAGAGATGCAGAAATGTCAAGGTTTTTTGACAGTTGTATAAAAAACATATTTTTGTAAAATCATCTTAAAGTCGATGTTTCAACGAAGAAAATGAGCAATGATAATGTCAAAAAAATGGAAATTTGTAAACCAACTTTTCTATTTAAAATTAGACTTTTTTTAATTTAAATTCGTATAAAATGGAAAAATAAATATCTTGCTATGAAAAAATCACAGCTTATTTAAAATCTAAAAAGAATATTTGCACCAAGTTTCATAAAAAAATTATTTTTGCGAGACATAAAAATTAAAAACAGAAAAAACGGTTTTTAGCGTTTTTCTAAATAATTTTGAGGTTATGTTGAAAAATAATTAATACAAAAGTTTTAGAGTTTTTAATTATCTACAACTTTTACATCAAACTTTTATGTACTACTCAGAGATATCTTTTTAAAAGTTTGAGTGTGTATTACCAATATTTTCGCACTTTGAATAAAACAAGAAGAAAAAATTGTTAACTCGAGCCCACCGACTAATTTAACAGGATCAGGATTTTACAGGATAATGAAAGGATTCGCCGCAGGCCGTTTCACTTAACGGTGTATACAGTTTCAATATGTTTCAACTTTATATGAGTTCTGTCTAGGTTTTCTACAACAACAACGGTTTAAATATCGATTTTTTTACTTATGTAGGTTTATTAGTACTTAATAAAAATAAAAGTAGGATGTTATACGCGTTTTACTGACCGTTACAATGTTTGAAAACCATAAAAATTTGATGCGAACATTAGAGCGTAGATTTTTTGATATTTGCTATAAGTACCCCATAGAATTTTTATTAGTAACTATAACCTAAGATATCAATTCTGATTTTGCTATACACATTGTTTATATAGCTTATTTTTTTGTTAATCTTAAAAATTATGTGCCATTTTTGTGACTAGAAGGTTTTTAGTACTTTCATTAAAAACGAAAAAAAAATACGGTTATGTTTTAATTATCTACAACTTTTACAATAAACTTATTTCGATAGAATGCATATTCAACAATATCCAACTATCAAAACGTATATTTGGAACGCGAACTTTGATCCACACCATTATCAAAATGGTGTCTGCTACATCAAACTTGAGGAGCCTATTCAGATTCCATTCAGACGAATTTCAAACAGGAAGATAGTTAGATAAAAGTCCGCTAGGATAGCTATGGGTTCCGTAGGAAAAATTGGTTAATAACTTTAAGTTTTTCTACCCTGATGAGATTAAAACTTATTAGAGAAATGCGCCTGATTCTAGAATTCCTCGCGGACATAGTAATTATAACCGATTATCTGAAAATTTGCACTAACTTTAGAGTTTTGGCTATTAGAAATTGCCTTTCAAGATCCTTTATTAAGTCGATTCATTTTTGCCTTGTACTTTCGACTAAAAATGCATCTAAACAAAGAAATAAACGCAGATTTCTGTTGACAATAATTAAAACTTTTAGTTGCCATCTAAGCGAACATACCTTTTAGTTAGAATGCAAATATTAGTTATTAAAAATTGTTATTTAACAACATTTGTATTAATCTAGACTCAGCAAGAAATATCAAAGGTTTATGGAAAAACAGGAATAACAAAAACATGGCTGGTATGTCAAATAGAATCTTAGAATTTGTATTATTATCTGTCAAAAAATCTATAGGGTGTTACATTATCCTACATGCATTCTTTTTTAAGAATATTTGCACTATGGAAATATATATCACAAAAATAATTTCTTTACGATATTTATACTTTCTTATATGCATTGTGATTATTTATTGAATTACTAATCACAAAATTTTAATTTTTCAGTACTAAAACAAGTTATAACTATAACTTGAACTACTCTAATTCCGAATTGAATTCGAAGCTCATTCGGGATAGAATCAAAAGCAGGAACAGCGAATCCTTGGAGGGGTTCAAACTGCGTTAGTGCCACTATTATAAACTAGATTATCACCTCAACATCTGACGAGGGTCCTAATATCTTTCCCTTATAATTAATGGCATATTGTATTATGTACACGCAGCTCCAGGACCGTATTTAATATGAAATTACAATGGAAGTTTTTCCAACAGCTAAGCGTTTAAGCTTCTGGTGCAATCAATCAATCAGGATAGAGCGGGAATGTATAGAAAGTGCAAAAATTTAAATTATTAGTTAATATAGATACACTAGTGAAGGAATATTAAAAATAATTATGTTGTAGAAGCTACAAACAATATCTACCCTTAATAAAACACCCCTTATATATACTCTAACGTCACGACTTAATATTTTTGAAGTTTTTGTTTGGCACTCTTATGTAAACGTAGTTTCTATGATGCACCGAAAATTTGATGTAACCAGACAATCATCATGGGGTAAAAGAAAAGACCCCAAAAGAACATAGAGGCAGCATCGAGGGGATGAGAGAGTAAATTTTATGAAAGATTGGTCAGATCGATTTTGTCGGGTGAGCTTATAGGAGGTGAAACAGAAGGGGAGGGGAACAAATGTAATTTAGGATGAGAGGCCATGGATGTCAGTAGCAGAAAATAAATCTTGAGATCAAGTTTGGGCTTATTGTATGTATTATTCATAGGGGTTGATCACTAAGACCATTCGAAAACCAGCGTACACGGGTTGGGGAAATAGATAAGTGGATGGTTATTTATTAGTGTGAATTATTATTTTATTTTTAAAACTTAAAACGTACTTATTATTTAAGGAAAATCAAAAGTAAGCTGTGTGAAGTGTTTAAAAATATATGGAACAAAGAAGGCCTGAAAAAGGAGGCATCTCCCTGCTGAAAATAGTTAACTAAATGGAGACTAACTGCAGAAATAATAAAATTATTAGTTAACAACTTCCCGATCGCTATACCTACAGGGTGTTTAATTGAGAGAGGGCAATATTTTAACAGTGGATAGGAGTAACTGTTTTTAACAAAAAGTTAATTGGACCCCATATCCTCCCTCAAAGATTAACTGGAGGGGTTTATTTAGATCTTCTTCAAAACATTTTCCTAATTTTGTTAGAGGATAAAGGTGTAGATAGCTGGAATTTATTTCCAACACAATGGCGCTTCTAGTTATTGTATGCTAAATGTACGGGATTTTTTAAATGAAAATTTTCCTAATAGGTGGATAGGTAGAAGTGGTACATTGGCTTTCAAGATCACCGGACTTTAACTCTGTCCATTACCATATTTGGGGACATTTAAATTCCAAATTTTTTTCAGCTCAAATAAATACCAGGAAAGAACTAATTGAAAGAATAGTAAACGCCTGCCAAATCTGCAAACCCAATTCGTAAGCGAGCAACAACATGCATTCAACAGAATGGAGGTGATTTCGAACAATTATTATAATTTTTTTTAAACTTGTGTTTTTATCTAGTCTTAACTGTTGTGTAATTTTTGAATTTTGTTTATAATTTAATTAGATATTATTTAACTGAACATGTGCTTTTATGTACTTTTGTCCTTTACATAAATTTGATTTTTTTACTCCAAACTACAAAATACAAAAGGAAGGTTGAAAAAAAATAAATAAAATGGGTGTTGTATAGATAAATCTAATGTAACATTTAGTCCCTAGTACGGTTCTGTAAATCTGTTTTCATAGGCCTAGAATACTGTAAACATTTTTGGAATAATATACTTTTAAACCAAATAGTTAATTAGACCAAATAAAATTTATTACAACTTAATAGGATTAATTAAGCAAGTTGGTGCCCCAAAAATGTAAGAAAACTTAACTATTTATGTAGTAGTAAAATCATATGTGCAAAAATAAAAAGTATATCGTTAAATTCAATTTTTTGGCTTCTTTTTAGATATGGTAAAATATTTTTGAAAATTTAACACACAGGTTGTTTTTTATGAGCGGAACGAATTTGTCAACTTTTAGTGGAGCCTGGTCTGGATTTTCAATATTACTAATATCTCAATTAATTTTTCAAGATACAGAGAGTATGTGTGCCAAATATTATAAAATTATACAGAGTGGATAACAGCACAGGAGGCAATGAAGAAATGACCAAAATGTACAAAACACTTTGTATCTCAGCTATATGGGACTGTAGATCCATAAAATTTGGGTTATTTAAAATCACACTGTATAAATAAAATCATCGAGAAATGTAATTTTTCTACTAATAAATTTAAAATATTTTCCTTGCATTATAAAGAAAAAAACCGTGAAAATATAAAAAATTTTAAGAATCATCTATTCCGCGTAGTGGTCGTGAATTAGAAATCAAAAAGTACAAACGTAATCGACCATCCCGTTCATACAAATATCCAAATTTTCTCGATTTTTCAACAATAAAAGCCAGAAATTTTCCGAGTATTCGTATTCAGCTGTGCGTGCCTCGAAAAAATGAAAATACTAGACATATCCCGCAAGAATATTAAACATACTATGTGCCAGAATGAATTGATAACCAGATAAAAGGTTTATTATCTAATAAACCCAAATAATTGACTAACAAATAAGAATAATAGAAAATTAATTTTGATTTAAAATCTAGAGACTGATATATTTGATATTTAATTTAAAAAAATTCAAAAATAGTATATTGTGTCACAAGGGTAGAAAATGAGCTTTAGCAGCCCGAGGCTATTAGCTGCATGAGCGAGCGAAGCGAAGCGAGGGCAGCTGATAGCTAAGGGTTGATATGATTCATTTTCATATATGGTAGGCGAAAAACAATATTTTCCCCCTTTCTAATTATGAATTTTAAAATAAACTGAGGCTCATATTTTTTTAGACGATTTGTGTAGAATTTTGAGAAAAAATTCAATCCACTATATAAATGTAAGAGAGTTGAAATTCGTCACAACGAAATAAAGAAAATCCACGATTTGTTTTTAAGTGAGAAATAAAACTATTTTTTCAGTCAATTCTGGCGTGAAAAAATTAATTATCTTTGGAAAAAAATTGGTTAAATGAAATGGGCTACAAATTTAATATGAAAATCGTATTTTTTAGGACCGATTACATTAAAATATGCGTAGTTTGAAAGAATGCGATAATTACCTAATTAAATAATGATATTTATAAAGGAGTTTATTATTTTCAATGCAATTTACAAAGATTTAAACAAAATACTAAACTAAAAAAAAATAAAAGGCGAAGTTCTATTTTTGTGGTGATAAATCACCAATAAATTGTTCTTCGATGGAATGACGTCATTGGATCGAATTTTAAAAAGTAATTTACCTTTTTTTTTATTTATCTATACCTAATTCCCTATTTTTTTGAGTAAATTTGGAACATCTGCATTGGCACATAGTTTGCATTGAAAAAGTAGGGAAATGCTGCTTAAGCCGTTAAGTGTGGGTGGTTTTCGGTACTTTTCATTCCTATTCCATATTCTGTCGCTGGAAGTTACATGCAGAACACGCGTGACGGGAATATTTTACAATTTCAGGCTCTCGGGCTATGGGTCTGATTTTACCGAGCTCACCGTAAGGATAAATATTCTATTGACAGAATGTTTGGCAGAATACGATAAACGTAGGTGTGCATCGATGAATGATAAAGGTCTTACATTGTAGAAGACGTATGAGAATATTTAGATGTTCGTTCTTTCGCCATTTCTACCATCTACATGATAAAATAAATAAATACGTTTATTTTCAATAAGACAATTTATTATATTGTATGGGGTTCGTTAGGTGCAAAGTAAAATGAAATTTAAGCCAACGCCAACGCCGAGTCATAACTATGTCAGTAACACCCTTCATCAAAATACAAATAAAAATTCTTTTCAGGATTACCTTGAACTACCATATCATTTCAAAACTTTTGATTCAAATTAATTTTCTATTAGTTTTGTGCAAGGTCCTTTATATGACAATTACAATTTAACTTGATTAAGAGTTGTATATGCCAATATATATTAATAATAATAATAACAGACTTTATTATTTTCCAAGATACAATATTTACATGATAAAAAGTAATAATAATAAGATAATTTAGGAAAATAAAGGGCGACGTTTATTATTAAATATGCGCTACTCGCACAGTTAAAAATATTCCTCCACTTAACCCTAAATGACCTGTGTAAAAACAGCATAACAGTGACAAAATCCAGAAATATTAATTGAAATTTTATTGAAAATGCATTTTCCAGATTGGTGACCTATTTACACTAAGAAAATTTGTTTAACTACATAAAAAATTTAAATTCAGAAGCTCTAAAACTCAGAATCTTTAAAATGCCCAGTGAGGCAATGCAGATGTGGATATGAATACCGACCAAGAAAAAATAATAATTAGGCTTAATTATCTAAAAGATATTTTTATTTTCCCGGCCCCTCGCCAAGGGAAAGTATTGTGAACGCGCTAAAAAAAATTTGAGATAACGACGAATATATCCATGTTGAGGTCCCCTGAGATGATTAAAATGATTTCCAGATGGAAGTCTGTCCGTCTGTCTGTCTGTGTGTCTGTCTGTATTCTTCTAGGATAGCGTTTCGGGTGCAGGAGCCCTATGTACATCGCGAAAAAATATAAGACTTAAAGTTTTTATTTGATATTTAGGTGCCTCACTGGCTTGTAAATACATCCTCAAGTTTTCATTCCTTAATTTGGAACCTAATCTAAAAAAAATTGTTTTTAACTAAAAAATCGCAAACATAATCCAAACGCTTGATCCGATTGAGCTGAAATTTGGTATATGGGTATCGGATCATCGCGGAATAAATCCGTTTGTTTTTGGTTGAAATCGCCTCACCAGGCCCTATGTACATTACAAAAAAATAAAAGAAAGTTTTTATTTGGCTTGAAAATACATCCTGAAATTTTCATTCCTTAATTTTAAAACTAAGCAATGGAAAAAAAAATTAACAATTTAAAATCCAATTGACTTTTGACATTTCAAAGAAAAAGTAAAGAAAATTCCGACCCTAAAAAATTGTTTTACTTTTTTTTGACATGTGAAATGTTTTTCCTTTTATAATATTTCAAATGTCATTTTTACTTTAAAAAAACTCGAAACGAATTTTCTTTTAGGATACCAAATATCGCTTGATTTTAACACCAAATCAATTTTTTTAATTTTTATTTTATAACTGCCGGGAAAGTCTTATGGCGACACAACAGATTTTTTAAATGTTGTTTTGAGTTTAGAAACAGTATAACTTTTAAAATTTGTTAAAACCAGGTTGTAGAGATAATAAACTTGATAACTAAATGATCGCCTAAATAGCTCCAACTTAAAATGGGGGGCAGATAATAACCCCCTGTTTCTAATATTCAAGTTATGAATGTCTGAGCGATAGGTAATTTTACGGTGCAGATATGAAGGTTTTTTGCTTATCATTATTTTATGACATAATACAACAAAATGAAGCTTTCTTCTATTTTCCATACTCAGCCATTCAATTTCCCTTAACTTATGCGACACTCTCTGTCGTCTTCTGATGCAGATGATCAAATGAAGACATGAATTCTGAACTTTCTGAACTTTTTTCTTATATAAAACGCTTAAATTGGGACCATATAAAGCATCTGAATAATTAAATAAAGATAAAACTAATGTTTCGCAAAGCTGCTTTTCTATATGAACAGGAAACATGTGCCGATTTCCTTATATCATTTTAATGTTACAATAAGCTTTTTGTAGTAATTTGTTTATGTACTTCTCAAATCTTAGATCAGAATCCAAAATTACACCTAGATTTTTTGCCTCATGTACAATTTAGAGTTATTCATTATTAATAGAAAGATTTATTAAATTTGCAATATTTTGTCAGTAGTTCTTATTACTAAATAACATAACTTTAGATTTTGCAGTGTTTATAAGAAGACAATGTTCGGTTGCACATTCTATAATAGTACATTATTACAAAAGAAGTCCATTACACACGAGAATGAAGTTTGCAGCACGAGCCGTAGGCGAGTGCTGCAATCATTCGAGTGTTTAATGGCTCTTTTGCACAAGTTGAATACTATACTTTATCTATGACCATCGACTATGACAATTACCATGAAAGCAGGTTTGTTTTAAAAATGAAACGAACATATTCAAATACAAATTTTACTAAAGAAAATTAGCAAAACAATCACGCATGAATAGTTCACGATTTATAAAAGTTGATGGTAAAGTTTTGACAATTTTCTATTTTTAGGCCTGGAATTGAAACATTTTTGTTTATGAAAAGGTTATTATCCAATTGAAAATTATTGCTTTCTTCAAAACTATTAGTAACTAAAGGTGTTCTAGAAGACGAAGCGACATCGACAGTTGATGATGTTGATATATGCGGCAAGTCGATTTCTTTTAAAATTTTTCTACTAATAGATTCCTTGTTTGACATATTTTCATTAATATAATGCTCGGCAACTGTGGTAGACTTCCAGCCCCCGTGTCTTTTCACATCTGTAATATCTCCTCCTCCGTCAACTAGAATGGTGGCCGACGAACGTCGGAAACAATGTCCTGTGTAACACTCAGGCTCAAATAAGTTGCAATTATTTTCCAACCTTAAAAAGTCAAACTCCCTAGAAGTTACTAGATTCGGCCAATATAAACTTTTGACATTCTAAAAGTAACTAAATTTGTTACTAAGAGCAGTTGCAAAAGTGATTACTTTTTCAACTAGTGGAAAAAGTAAATCGCAAAATGCTGTACTTTTTCAATTAAAAAGCATTGAAAAAGAGGATAGTTATTTAATGGTCATAGATAGAGGCATTTAAGTTATTGTTAAAAATAGTACATGCGATTTGATTTGGTTTGAAGCTATAATATAGCTGAGTATCATCAGCATACAAATGAACGTTGCAATTCTGGATTCTGCTCAAGAGTTGAGAAGACTAAATTGAAAACAATAATGGGCCCAATATGGAACACCCGACCTTAATGGCAAATAATTTAAAATAGTGCCATTAATAGAAACTTGCTGTTGCCTATGATTAAGATAATTTTCCATTAAGGTACAAGCGCTGCTAGAAAATACTATATATTTTAAGTTAGAGTCGAATGGTAGTAGCTGACTAGTTAGGATATACTTAGAGCTAGACTTATTGGGGAATGCAGCAAAAGGTTTTAAAGTGGTAAGTCTTAGTTACAATAAATTTTCAGTGAGAGTGAAACTTCTTACATCTTTGTGAGGATGAACCAATGATGTTATACAAGTGATGTAAATTAATGAAATTATTTAGTCAATTTATAAAAACTAACATTTCTATGTTTACATAATCTCAAAATATTTAAAATCGTTAATTGTTTAATAAATAAACACATTGTAGATTCCCTGATGATGGAAATAAGAAATAAAATTTCCGAAAGTTTGGACTATCTTCAAAGAGTTTTCTTTAAAACATTTTGCTGCATTCCCCAATAAGTCCAGCTCTAATTTTATTTTGATATATATCAATAAACCATAATGAATAGTGTCGAAAGCTCGATTAAAATCCAGCAAGACTAGAATTGTACACTGACCCTGATCAGTGGCACTGAAAATAACGTCTACAATATGAAGCAAGGCAGTAGTACAACTAAAGCCTTTCGAAAGCCTGATTGAACTGAAGCAATCAATGAATGAATAATTTTTTATTTGCGTCTCTAGTGCTCTTTCTAATATATTAGAAAGTGTAGGCAGGATACTTATGGGACGTAGGTCTTTAAATTCAATAGGAGTTTGCTTCTTCGGTAAAACTTTAACTATGGCTTATCTCCAAGAAGTAGGCGTAACATTTTCAGTGATGCAAAAATTTATTAAATGAGTAATATAAGGGACGATATGGGGACAACACAGTTTGATTAATTTTATATTTAATCCATAACATCCTGTAGCATTAGTTCCAATATCACAAATGGTTTTATGAACAAAAAGATCATTAATTTTTTGAAATTTGATGATTATTATTTTTATAAAAATTGATTATATTTTCAGATGGTTTAAATGTGTGTTGTAAATAATGTATTTATACATTTTTTTATTTATTGGCCGTCTACGGCTCATATCAATATTATTTTTTTAATTATAGAGTTTTACCTTCTAATTAATTTACTCGTTTGTGTTTGATTATTTTATAGAAAGAAAGTCACTGCACTTTGCTAATTTTTACATTTCAACGATCAAGACCTTTGCGCCAACCAAAACCGTTACGCTCTGTATATTAAAAAAACATTCAATTATTTTTAATGGCACCTACGAATCACATATAGCGAATAGTGGCTTGCAATTAAAAATGATTTTACTAATTAACAATTAACTGTAAGTATGTTCAGCTTAGAATGTCTATCCGATATTTTATAAATCAAATTTCTCTTGTATAGCATACTTTGAAAATAATTTAGAATGTACAGGGTGAGCCAAATTTACTTTATTTTAAATCAACAGTATGTATTTGATTTATGTAGTTCATATAATAATAATTTAATATAGAAATATATTTTATAAATTATAAATTTAGACGGAAAAATGTTCAAACTAAATTGGCTTACTTTATTTTTTTATGCCAGTCGCTTTTTTAAGCAGTGTTTAACTCAATTTACTAAAAATTTAAGATCTTTCAAAATCGTTCGGCATATTCCCTAAGTTTTTTAGACGCGAGGGTTTGGAACCAACAAAAAATGGCTTTATTAAATAAAATTTGAAATTCTTTTCAAGACGGGAAAAGCAGAGCGCCCTTGCCGTCTAATCCTCTTTAGAAAAAGTTGACCCCAAAACTTTCCCAATTGTTTTTGTTGGTACTCGTTAACTTGTGATTTAATTTCATTAAGAAGGGGATACAATCTAATAAGGAGGCCCCCGTCTTCCTCACTCCACTCTCACCACTGTTTGTCTACATCTGAGTCTTGCCAAACTTCCAATTATGACGCCGTGCCATATTCTTTACAGGTCTGTATTCAGATTTGGGTTTAAAACTTTTGCTAGTGACTGAATTGAGTTTTAGATCATTAAAAAAAGGTGGTTTATTTTTATTTGTGCTAAAATAACTTAAGATTATGTGTTGAAATATCAACACCCTGCGAAGCTCTATCCCTATGTTAATTAAATAAAACAAGTCAATTCTAAAAACCCTCGTCTACGCCAGAGAGCCAAAATATTACAGTTGGCCTTGAATCAAAACGGTTTTAGACATCTAAGTTTTAAAAAGCTCGTCAAAAATATTACCTCATATGCCACAAAACATTTCGCATCTTATGCACTTATGCAGTAAAGTCCACTGTCCGGAAATACGCTAAAATCTTCAGTCACTTACAAGTACAGGTCTCACCATCAAAATTATAGAAATTAAATTCATTGGCTAAAGACAATCGAATGATTGATCACGTCACAGCGCCTACGTGACTTCTAGAGCTTAGTAGAAACATATGAGGACTTTTTTAAGCCAGTCTTTAACATCGACTCGTACGAGGTAGAAGTTTTAGAAAATATTTTTTCATGCTTTATAAAGCAAACACAAAATAGTCATCAACAAGAGATATACAGTCTACAGCAAACATAGCTCGTTTAAATCCAATTAAACCGGAACAGGGACATCTACAGGGTGTCTTCTTCAAAGTTTAGGTTTAAAATATACAGGGGATCTGTATAGCCCAAAACAATTATGCTTTAAAAGCAAATAAATTGATTCATATTTAATATATTACAAAATATTTTGATTGAGTCTCTGCCTAATGAAGCTAAAATGGTGCTTAAAATTTTCTTCCGAGCTATAAACTAAAGGCACTTTAGATTCCAATATAAATTATATATATTTATTTGTTTTCATCAAAATATGATCCTGGAAATATAAGAACTTTACAGACCATTTTTGTCACGTAATATTATCAAAAGTACACGCTGTACAATAATTTCTAATAGTGTTGCTTATTGTCGTAGGTGCAAAATTATAACTGAATTTGCAACTTTAGAGTTACTGAAAAGCTCTGGTAGATTAATAGGATTAAAAACTCTAAATCCACCCCTGTATTTTCCGCCCCCTTGACTACTCGAGGGTTGGCGCTCTGTTCTTGCCGTCGCAACTTTAAAATTTTCCTAATTGCGTTAACGCCGAAAAATGAATTTTACACAATGGATGGATGAGGTAAGAAGCCATCGTGGTTTCATTTCACCCTCAGAAGCTTCCGCCTTTTCAAGTCAATACGTTTTCATTTTCACAAAGTTTATCTTGCAAGTCTTGCAACTTCATCTAAAATTTACAGGATAATTATCTTAATTGTGTGAGAGTATTGTTACCAATTTGGAGTTAGATAGTTTCACAGTTGATTTTTGTCGGTTTTTGATTTTTCCTTTAACTTCAACATCATTTTATTCTATTGCATCTAGTTGAATATGATTCTGAGTGTTCGGACAAGATGGTTTGGGAGTGCTTAGAAAATCTAAACGAACTAGGCAAGAGCAACACTGTTACCCTCCCAATACTGGATAGGACTAGAAAGAATAAGGCAGGCCAAGACTACTGGTAAACTATAGCCAGAAGAGATCAGACGACTGCATCAGCAAAAGTAAAAACAAGCTCAGAATACTAACGGGTATCCTAACTGGGCACTGCCGGTTGAAAGGGCACCTAAAGAAACTCGGATTAGTAGAGGAAGAAGACTTCAGATTTTGCGAGGAAGAGGAGGAAACCTCTACCCACATTCTCTCAGAATGCATATCCCTGCAAAATCCAAGGGTACGATATCTCGGAGAATTTCAAATAGAAGAGGGAGATCTACCTAACCTGAAGCCTACCGACATCCTGAACTTTTTAAAGCAATAGGACTTGAGGAACTACTCTAATCGTTGAGACATCCTCAACGAGTGGGCAGCAGAAGGGGGCACAATAGATCTTATAGGTCGCAGTGTATCAACACCCCATCAGCAGATAGATAGATAGATAGATTTATAGGTATCTGGCTGGATGAAGGCCTTACCTTTAGGGAACACGTAAAGGCCACAACAAGAAAAGCCGCAGACAGAACAATGGCACCGTCAAGGTTAATTCCCAATATAGGGGGCCCATTGGCTGAACAGCGAAAAGTTCTGGCGGGAGTCGCACAATTAATATTGACATACGATACACCAATATGGGCAGGGCTCCTACGTTTCGGAAAGTACAGGAAAATGGTAGAAGCAGTTCAACGGAAAAGCTTACTGAGGGTAACATCAGCATATAGGACAACTTCTACTAAGGCACTACAGGTTATTGCTGCCATACTGCCAATAGACGTATTAATAGAACAATCTTTAGAAAATTATAGCGCCCGTCTCAAACAAACAAGAGAGCCGAGAGTCAATATGAGGGCCAGATCCATACAAAAATGGCAAGAGAGGTGGGACGAAACCAGAGAGGTGGGTCAATGAATCAAAGAACTAGTATCAAATCTGGAGCAATAGATTCATTGTCCACATAAGCAAATAGACTACCATTTATCTCAATTCTTGACAGGCCATGGATCATTCGGTACATACTTACATCGAATAGGTAAGGCCCCAGACAGCGGCTGTGTTTATTGTCGTGAGACTGATACTCCAGCTGACACTATCTTCGTGTGTCCAAGATGGAATACAGAGAGAGTACGATTCCAGACAAATACCGGTGGATTAATTGGGACACTTGATAATAACATCATACAGGAAATGATGGCCAGTAAATGGAACAACGTCGTTAGAGCATAAAATAGGTAATTTGAGGTCAGAATATAAATAGATGGTAAGTCGGATAGGCTTGTTGTGCTGATGTTATACCAAAAGTAGTTCCAGCACAGGACGTAGGTAAACAGAAGGAGTTTTATTGGGGTAGTCTGGGCCTGCACAATATTGCCCGGTAGTCCCCTTTCGCCAGAGAAAGGCAGAACAAGTACCTGGTGTCGTAAAGGCTTTCTCCTTCTTCAAAAAAAAAAGATAGATAGATAGATAGATGAGTGTTTGGATAATTTGCGTTTGTAAATTTTAGTGATCTTTTTCTGGGAAGAAGAGAATAGTGTCTTCCCTTCTCACTGGCTCCTCTTTTGCCCCAATGTTTCGACCGTTTCTGGAACAGGTTTAGGAGTAACGTGGATTTTAAAGGTCCCGTGCTCTGGATCATCGTTTTGGGGTCTGCGATTAACTCGAGTTTTATGAGATCTTAGTGGTTTTCTTCACAGGGTTTAGTAGTCCTGCGGTGATGATTCTGATACTGGATTTTCCTCTACCTCCATTGTCTCGATTGGTTCTCCATCTTTCGAGTTTGTCTAATTGTTACTTCTGCCCAAAATTGCCAAATAAACTTCTGGTTATTGATTTTATTATAGAGAAACTATAACTTTGAATGCTTGCTCGAATGACGTGAAACTTAAATGACTTAAATTGTTAGTAGGTTAGATTGGCGCCACATTAAACGATTTATTGACATCTTCAAATACTCTATTAATATTTGATAAACTAATGACACGATTAACCTCTAATATTCCAGGAAGTCATCATCTCTGCACCGCAGAGCAAAGGAAGTAAATTTTTGAAATATTTAAACGACCGCCTGTGCACCGGGTGTGCAATTATTCGACGTCGAGGATACAAACATGCAACTCGATTTTAAATCGTAACTAGTTCTAAGAAATCAAAATACGTCAAATAAATCCAATATAGGAGTTGTTTGTAATAGGAGGTTTACCAGGACGATATGTCTATCTAGGGCATTAATGACGTGTGATTAAGGATTTCAAATATCACTGTATCCTTCGTTTGAAAAATGAACTAATTAATTTTTAAACAGGCTTTACGTAGATATATTTTAGAGTCTAATTGTATGAATAAATTTTAACTAAAAGGTTTAATTGATGGAATGTCATATTTCTTCCATCTTGAATTTTATTTAATTCTTCCTTTTTGGAGGGTTTAGCCACCCCTCATGCTAATTCGTAGTATTTAAAATATAAGGATTGTATTATTTTTTATTTGAAATATTTATCTCTTAGGATTTAATTCATACATAATTTGTATAGCATCTCTTTGTGCTTATACTTACTTATTTTAATTGTTGTAAAATAAAATAATATTAATAATAATATTCTATATTCTTTGGATCTTAAGTTCATATTACTGAGTTAAAATATTCCGACAATGTATAAAATGGCTTATCAATTAAAATTTGTTTTTTTTAAATCTTTTTGTGACAATGTCCTGATCTGAGACGGCAGATGATTATTTACTTTACATCCCATTATTTCTGGACCCCGACTTGTACATTGTAGTCTATGCTGCGGGAGTTTAAGATTATTATGGCGCGATGGCTATTGATTGTTTCTCGAATTATATGTTTTTCGATCGTTTATGAAAATAGCTATTTCCAGGATATATAGATTAATTACAGTTAATATTCTTGATTGTACAAATAAAGGTCTACAACTTTCCCTATCGCTATAATAAATGTTTATTAAAAAATTTTCCTACGAGTAGTCTTTTAGATTTCATATTAGATAAATTTTTTTCCCTAATTCAGATGCTACATGTTTGCACTGATCATTCCTTAATGTTTCATTGTTTAGCATTGCATTTACTGGGGCATCAGGAATTTTTTGCCTTGGCATAAAGTTAACGAATGCTGTTTTTGTTTCATTCAGAAGTAGATTATTACCACACAACCAGTTATAAATATTCCCTAACAAAGCATTGGTCTTACTCTCTGTCTCCTGGCTATGAGACCCAGATTTCAATAGATTTGTGTCATCTACATACATACATAAATCATTAGTATATATTATAAACAGAACTGGGCCAAGAATTGAGCCCTGTGGTGCTGCAATATTACAAGATATTAAACTCGAATGTTTTTTTGCATTAGTATCTCTTGTATTGCTACTAATTTCGACTAGTTGTTTTCTGTTGTTTAAATACGATCTTAACCAATAATGAGGAATTCCTCGTATTCCATATTTATCCAGTGTATGTAATAATAAGTCATGATCTACACAGTCAAATGCACGGCTTAAATCACAGAAAATTCCAACAGGATATTTTTTATTTTCAAAATCATTCAGAATTTCTTGATAGAAGGCCAACATGGCTCCTACAGTTGATTTGTGTTTACGAGATCCAAACTGTTTATCCGTTAATATTTGAAATTTTTCCAAAAACGACATAGTACGATTTAGCATAGCATATTCAAATAACTTAGAGACAGATGAAACAAGTGAAATTGGTCTATAATTGCTCGTGTCACTTCTTTCGCCTATCTTGTGTATTGGCACTATTATTCCTTTCTTGAATGCTTCTGGGAAAATTCCACAATTATATGATTCATTTATTAAATGTTTTATAGGTTCTATTAGCAGTAGTCTAGCATCTTTTAATATATTGCTTGGCAGTCCACATATACCGACTGATGTTTTGTTTTTTAATTGATTAAAAAGATATAGTACCTCAATATTTTCTAGAGGATAAAGAAACATCGTATTGTAATTTAGTAACGTTTGCTCAGGAAATGAATAATTTACTTGTGGAATTTTGTCAGTGATTTCCAAAGGGGCACTTTAAAATTTTCGGCAATATCCTGAGGATTAGTAATCCATAGTCCAGAGTCATTTGTTACAATCTCTTTGATTTCATTGCTTGCATTATTGTTTTTTTTAAGTTCATTAACAATCCCCCACATAGTTTTAGTTTTATTAAAAGATTTATCAATTTTATCTGATACATAATTAATTTTGGTTTTACACAAAAGTTTTTTATATTCGTTTTTTTTTTGACATACAAAAAAGCGGCTTTTAACTTTACGAATTTGATTTATAATATTATAAAATTATTATCAGCACACAAAACGAACCAAATAGTATATTTATTCTACATTAAGCAACTGTTTAGTGCTGACATTCGTTTCTACAAATTGAAAAACTTTTTAGGTAATAATCTTCTTTATTCGAGTTATAAACAGACATTGTACGTCAAAGCAATCTCTAAGTTGAAAGTCGCAAGTTACAAAATGTCGAGTAATCGGCTCTCTTTGCTTTAAATAAATATCTGGAATGAAAAGATTTGTTCAGCGGGGTTGTACTTTTGTGTTGACCAATGTAACTCTCTGGTTTTGATTTTCTGGGAAAAGTTTTTCGTTTATTTAACGTTATATTTCATAAAGTTTGTAATTGAATGAAGTAACAAGGAAGTCGGATCAAAAGGTCTGTGTTTATCTTATTTGATTTTCCTCAGTTTTCTTAGCAAACGTCATTTGTTAACTGCTTTTCGATTAAATGAATTATAATACGTCAATTACAACTGAATTTAAGAGAAATTTTGTGTATAGCGAGCAGGATGTAAATTATTCATTGAATAAATTAATTAAAATATTTTTTCAAAATTTGTAAATATATAAATAAATAGAAAACGTGGCTTTAAAAATTAAAAAACATCCATTAATAAAAGAAAAACACAAAATTTAAAAAATGAATTAGTTATGTCAATTTTTAAGAAAAAAAAATTGAATCGCAAAATTAATACTAAATTAACATCCTTTGGTTCAAGTTAGATAAGTATGCATAAATTTACAATAACCTCAAGTAGACATCTATGAGGAAAATTTTGGAAACTGGTAATTAAGACAGACAACACGATTGGTGGTTTTTTTGGCTGGAAAAGTCACAAAAAAATTAAGTTGAAACGCAAAATTAATTTAATTAGTTTACCAATACACTAACATTAGGAAGAAATTTATAAAATTTCAATCTGGGATAAAAATCTGGTAAGTTTAAAATTCGACACACAAGGGTAATTAGGCTAAATAGAATGAACAGTTTAGTTAAAAATAACAAAAATTGGCGTATTTTAAATGGAAAAAGTGAGTTTTTGGGGAAAAACACAGGAAGTCTTAAATAATTAAATTAAACAGTCACATCAGGGTTGTAATATACCTACAAATTGACATAGAAATTAATGCTAAAAAGTTTATTAGCACAACCCTGTGGTTTTGGAAAGCACCTCAGAATATTTATGCAAATCTTTAACAATCATGATAAGAACTATTCAAGGTCGTCTCAAATATCTTGAATCGTATAATACATAAATGTGCAGAGATTTACTAATGGCCTAACATTTGCTTTATTATGATATTAAAGCTGTTTCATTATTTCATTTTTTTTACTTATCAAAGTATCAAAAAAAATATACTGAGCAACCCTGTATATATACAGGGTGATTGATTATTGCGACAAACCTCAGTAGATCTGTTATAATAAAAGATACGGAAAAAGGTTATTTAGCTTTACATTTTAAAATTAGTTACAATGTTACAGGGTGTTTCATAACGCCCTGCCAGATCAAAGTTTTTAATGGAACGCCCTATGTATTTTAACACTTTTAAAATCTCCCCAATGAGCTGATTTCAACTATACTTACTATCTAAGGTGAATAGTAAAGGATCTACAGCTACTCATAAATCACATTTTTGTAAATTCTGGTGGCTGCTGTAGCTGTAAGATTAACTTATTAAAAAATAAGTAAAACGTAACAATTAATTATTAATTGTTTGGCAGCTGTTTTAGATTTGTTGATTTTGTCATCTTACAAGCTCTAGTGAGATCACCCTGTAAGTATGAATTTTTAGCCCGCCTCCAATTAATATAACGGTGCAATATAATCTAATACAGTTTATTACTAAAAGTTGCTATATGTAAAAATTGATATTTTTACAGTTTAATTCTCGAAAATAAGCCATAGGATCCAATTTAACCAATTACAATTTTGAATGAGGGCGTCAAGATCTACATTATATCCAATATTCAGAAACTTTGACGGTGACTTTTTTATCGATATTTCAGGCCATTTCTGCATGTTAAAAATACATAGGTACTTTGAACAAAAAGGCCTTTGGAAACATGAATCGCCCTGTAAGGAAATATATTTTGATTTTATTTATTACGTATGTATTTGGACTACAGGGACTTTTTGGTACACATTTAAAAATTTCGGGATCTTGAACTTTAACGCCCTGAATATCGAAATTTAGCCACAGGATAGGATTGGGCACATGGACACTATTGATCAGGACATTAAGTACTATCACATATCAAAAATTCAGACAATTTGACGGTTCTCCCGTTTCCATATGAATGGCGCGGGGTCCTTTTTAGAAAATATAATTACCAGCCGCACTTGCAAAAAAAACGAAAATCTAGGTATCAGAAAAATTTTGGAAAGTTGAAATATGGCATATAAGTGTAATTAAGGTAGATAAAATGAATGATACAGTCAAAATTGGCTAAAAAACATTTTTTTGGTGAATTTTAGCTGAAAAAAAAAGTTATTTTTAAGAAGAAACACAAGTGACCAAAATTGAAGTTGAGAAACTCAAAAGAAGTGACAAAAAATAATTTTGAAGCGCAAAATAAATATTTATTATTTGGTTCAAATTATATAAGTATACATAAGGATCAATAATTGGCTGATTCGAAAACATATTTCTGTAACTTTATAAAATTCATGCTTGGAAGAATAAATCTTTGCATTTTATGTCTAAAATCCCAAAAAAAATTGCTAATAGAACTTCTAAACCAAAAATTCGATTTTTCATATTTTATATATGCCCTTTTCATTTGAGAGGCGGCATCTTTTGGCGGATAGTGTAATTTTCCATAACGTAAAGTAGTTCACTTTACGTAACATGGATTAGTTTACAATACTTTATCTTAGGTGGCAATAGGAATAAGGTTAATTAAAAACAGAGTTGGTTTAAGTTTTTTGTATAACATTAAATCCAGTGTAATTATTACTTATTTTTACAGGGTGTTAGATAAATAAGTCTCGTAACTTCAACCGATGATACTGTGTCTTATGACTTGCAAAAAATTTATTACGACATAGGTCCTAAAAGTAGCCGTTATGCAGAAAATCATCTAAAAATGTTTTTCACAACGACCCTCACATTTTGGAATGACACTACCGGTGTCAAGTAGTCTTTGGGAGACTGCTACAAAGGTTTCACGAGCTGGTAATCTTCTTTCCGGAAAAGGTAGTGCATAAATGCGTCTTGCTTCTTGAGAATTGCACCTAGCTTCTCCGTACAATAGAAGCATATCATGATATGCACACGCACTGAATACATTTTAAATCACTTATTAATTAATCACACAACTCTAATAAAACAAATAAACCACTACGGTGTTCTAACGACGATACCTATTTCTGAACTGAGTAATTCCACATTCCAGCGTGAAAGAAAAAACATCACTTTTTTTTGTTAGAATTATTGTAGTAAATAGCGGAGCAGAGTTGTCAAGTTTCGCATATTTCAATATCTGTTCATGTTCCTTTTAAAAAATATTCATTTTTTTTGGTTTAAATTAATGTTGAAGTGCAATTAAGTAATGAACTGATAATAAAATAGTTGTTATTCGTGCATGGATTTTGTATTTTGAAGTGGTATCTACTACTAACACATCCAAACGGTAGTTTTTAGGACCTATGTTGTAATAAACTTTTTTGTCATAAGATATATTTCTAAAATAAAACAAGTTGTAGAAATAAACAATTTTTATTATTTACCATATTTTTTTTACATTTTTAAGTTGATCAAACTTATCTTGAATTGCAATAATACAATAAGATAAATAGCAATGGTACCAACACTCTGAAAAAAAATGTAACAAATAAAATTTTAGGTAAAAGATTCACAAAAATGTTTTTTGCTTTAATTATCAAATACTCACAGATGTCACGAGACTTCTATTCACATCAGAAAAACCTCGAAGAGATACTGTTGGAGGGTTTAAACGAATAGCCGTCAAAAATAATTGGATCTGAAAATATTTAAGAACAATACAATAAATTGACAAATAGATATACACCCAAGACGCAACACGCAAGTGAAAATTAATTGTTAAAAAGTAACGTTGACACCTTAGAGCGCCAATAATATCAAATTATGACAGATCATGGAAAACATCAACTTTCCAGTTAGTTTTTGAATGTGTAAAAGCCTATTTAGGATAGTGATCCTAGAAAAAATAATATATACCTCTCGTCTAGTATCTAGCCCCACACTATTTACTGGGATATTCAGTAAAGATGTCTGTACTCTCCCAGCAATATTCTCAGATGCCTGATGAGAACAGTCACAAAATATAAACAGGAGTACCAAACAGTATACCCCAGATACCAATAGTCCCATTTCTCTAAAAGAAAACGTTATGCCATGGTCCAAAACTTCAGAAATAAATCCGTATATCTATAAATAAACAAACGAATATGGATTAAGTGTAGATATCATTTGTGAGAACAAAAAGTGCAGGAACAGTTTTAATTAGGTATTCTGTGATTACCGCAACAGTGATGTTCGTTATCATAAAGAGCGAATAAGTCGAATACGTTCTTGCGTATGCATTTCCAATAGCTTGCAAAAGTTCGCTTAGTTCTAACCACAGAACTCTGTAATGGGCTATAATATAGGCTGAACAGTGTTTATCGATATCCTAGAAGAATAAATAAATAAATAAATAAATAAATAAAGCCTAAATAAAAAGTAAAAGTAAAGTTCGTGTGACGGGTACCAGTCCAACTGGTGTAGAAATGTTTAGCCTTGTCACAAATTAATAGACTGGATTGAGCACAATTAATCAAAAGGTAACTTATTCTTTCCAGCAGTTCTCCTAACATTCATGTATATTTATTCATTTGCTTTCCCATGTTTATAATCATCTTTATTAATTGATTTAATTTTTCCTGTTGTTTTTCAGGTTGTTCTTCAATATCTTGTTCCTTGTCACTTGCTTCTTGTCCTATTTCTACTTCTTTTTTTTGTTTTTTTTAAACAAAAACAATTTTAATTTTATAAATCTTCCTTGCTCCTTATTCTAGAGGAGCCCCACGTTGGGCGCCAAATTTGTTATTATTTAAGAAGTTATAGTTTTACTTTTTAATATTTTATCTTTTAAACTTCAAACTTTCTGACAATTCTATCATCAACCAAAAACAAACATAAACAAACATCCCATAACAACCCTGTCAAATACACCTCATTTTTTTTTATTAACCAATCAAAAAACCCAAATCATAAATTTTGATTATGTACCAAAAATCCATCTCAATATATTAATATATTAAAACTACCGAGAACGATAAATTATTTACCCAGAACGTCTACTGCATAAAAAATTTATTTAACATATATCAGAATCGTTTATAGTATAATAAATGTTTTGTAACATCTAGTGTACTGCAAGGATCCGTTATGAGACCCTTAACATCAATACTAATGATATTTTCAAAGAATGCCAATTAATTTATTAAATCTACATTTGTCCTTGAAAAATACGAATAGATACTTACTTCTTGAAAAATATCTGCTAAAGCAGAACTGGCATTACCGATAGCTCTACAGTTAATGTACCAAAGGGCGCAATTCATATTTATCATTGTAATAATGTGATAATAAGCAGAAGTGTGATATAGCGTAAAACCATCTAAAAGGGCGCATAATGTCAGTAAAAATATTACTGCTAGTATCAGACAGCCCAAACTGATAATGACAATGAGAGTACTGAGATGGGGAAATACCAAATTTTTACCTAAAATATTAAAAACTATATAGTATGTGACGCAAAGAATTTTATAATATAATTTTATTTTTGAATTTTGAATATACCTGACGTGCATGTTTGCGAAAATTTAAATATTCATGGTAGTCCAGTTGCCAGAGAAGGATATTGACCAACAAAATGTGATATCGATGAAACTTGACACTTAAATAATTGAAAGGGTGTAGAAAACGATAAAAAAATCTTGGCTGCTCTAAGTTCACAAAAAATAAAAATTTCAAAAAACTAATAACACCACGTGAAAGAGCGGAAAATTTACTAAAAATTATATTATAAGTTAATTTAAAAAAAAATTGTATTAATATAAAAAATTCGAAAACTCTACGCGCGCCGATTCGCTGAATACAGATATTAAGGTAAGGGGTTGGGAAAAAACTAAAATGTACGCAAAGAAAGAAAAAAGGAAAGCAGTTTAAAGATGAGTCTTTAAGCTTTTTTAGGAAGCCATTAGTTTTTAATTTTTTTTGTTTTCTCATAGTGAATTTGTCCGGAAGTTATAATTTCTAAAATTCTAACTGATTTTTATAAAACTGAAGATATATGTTAATAGAAGCTTACCAAAAAAATGATTGTACAGGGTGGCCCATTAAGCGAGGTAACCGGCTGTATCTTGGAAAGTATTTGTCCCAGGTTGTGGGGAAAAAAATATCGATAGTAAAAGTGGCCAAGAGAAATTGCTGAAAATTACTTTTAAGATCTAAATTTCGCCCCTAGGGGGCGTTACTGCTATGTGCAAATCTAAAATTACTATTATCTCAGAAAATCGCAGAATGAGCTATTACTTTGATATCATCATTTGAAAACTCATTTAATATTAGATAATTTTTTCTAGTGACATTTCATTGTATCTATCATAATAAGCGAGAAGGAAGACCATCTATTTTTCATTTTTTAAATTTTAATATTTCGTTAACTATTCAACCTCACCGACTGTTTCTGCTTACTAGTTTTTCGAAATTTTTATTTGTTTTTGAGATATAATGAAAAAAGTTCCACCGATATCACATTTTGTGCGAGGTCAAAGTCCCTGACAACTGGGCTGTGGGAAATTCAAAAATGGAATAAAAATACCAAATAAATTAAAATTATAAATATCAAAAAACTTTAGTGGGAAAATTACAGATTTAGATAGAATTGCGTCCCTACAAACTTTTTTCGGTACACCCTGTGTATACAAATATTTTGTATTGACTATAATATAATATAATATAAATATTTTTTGTACAAACCTGAAATTTTGTAATAATGAAGCTGAAAAAAACCCCATCCGTTCTTATAATCACAAACTTCAGGTGCTACCCCCCAACCTACGAAAGGTATCCAAAAATGCGGTACTAAGAATATTAAAAAAATAATCGAATAAATATATTCGTCAAACTTCTTGCTTTTATTTAATAAAATATCAACTCTTTCGTAACCAACCATAAGAACGATAGTAGTAGTGAAGATGTAGAAAAAATAGGCATAGAGCATGGGACCGCTGCGCCAGCTGAAGGTTATTTTGCCGATTTTGCCCCGCTGGACGGGCATAACGGCGAGAATCTGAAATTGCAACCTTTCAACATATTAACAATTAAAATTGAAGTTGCTTACCCTGAATAAAGTCAACAGCAGTTTGTGATCCCGATAAAATTGATCGTGATCATCTATGACCTTACCATCAGAAGAGTCCAATTTAGCTCTATTGAATATCTCTTGAGCCCTAGGGCTTCTAACGAGGCTTCTTAAGTTCTTTATGCGAAATTCTTCTCCATAGAGATCAGCAACGTCTTTCAAATCCATATTAGCAAAGAAAAATTATACGACAGCCCTGACAGTCTTTGTTTTTTAAAAGGAAAGTTTCAAATGAGCAAAATAATTGCATTGTGCTTTTAAATACCTCTCACTGATCGAAAATCAATAAAATTTAAATATTATGCACTCTAACGTTTTTTCTAAGAATGTAAATGGCAATTGTTTTTTGTTTTTTAATTATATTTGTTTTAAAGTAGCAGTTGTAACCTCGACAATGACATTTGAAGCGATGTTTTCATAATTAAAAACTTCAGCTTCTGAAACGCACGGAGTTTTTTCTAATTAAATGAAGTTTTTATAAGAAATGATTAATGTGCTTATTTTTTTTAAACTCTGAGAGAAAATCAAGCAAGCTTTAGTAGTCAGAGTTCATTTATCGAAAAAATATTTAAGCTGAAAACTATTCTTTAGTTTTCTATAATTTTATACACTTGCATACCTATAAAAATGGAGGAAGATATGGGACTTGGTAGATTACACAGTTGTTTAGCCCCATTTGGCGTCAGCTGCGTTTCGAAATTGAGGTACAAGTTGGTAAGTGAACCGGGATAGTGATACAGGTTATTCTCACTGGTTTAGCAACCATATGCCGTGCCCAGAGACCGTTGATTTCATGAGCAGGTTGTTTAAGTCGGTGGCCACGACCACGATAACTTCTTCTTCTCAAAGTGCCTATCCGTTTCGGATGTTGGCTATTCTAATCTTATTGACTGCTGCTCGAAAAAGTTCTGTGGTTGATAGAGAGAACCATGTTCTTAAGTTATGGAGCCAAGAGATTCTCCTTCTTCCCGGACCTCTCATTTCGTGTACCTTTCCTTGCAGAATGAGCTGTAGCAGGCTGTATCGTTGTTGGTGATCAAGTCCATCCAGGAGATCTTCAGTATACGCCTGTAACACCATATCTCAAATGCCTCCAATTTTTTCACGGATTCTTCTGTCAGCGTCCATGATTGTTGTAGCTTTCTCAATTCTTCGCTTCTATCAATCTATTTGTGATGGGGGTGTCGATACACTGCGATATATAAGATTGTGCCCCCTACTGCTGCCCAATCGTTAAGGATGTCTCAACGATTAGAGCAGTTTCTCCAGTCCTATTGCTTTCAAAAAGTTAAGGATGTCGGTAGGCGCCAGGTTAGGTAGATCTTCCTCTTCTATTTGATATTCTCCGAGGTATCGTACCCTTGGATTTTGCAGGGTAATGCATTCTGAGAGAATGTGGATAGAGGTTTCATCCTCTTCCTCGCAGAATCTGCATTCTTCTTTGTCTACTAATCCGAGTTTCTTTAGGTGGCCTCTCAGCCGGCAGTGCCCTGTTAGGATACCCGTTAGTATTCTGAGCTTATTTTTAGTTTTTCTGATGCAGTCGTCAGATCTCTTCTGGTTATAGTTTCCCAGTAGTGTCTTGGCCTGCCTCATTCCTTGTAGTCCTATCCAGTATTGGGATCTTTTGTTATTTACTTCTTTTCCAAGTATTGTACTGGTGCTTATTCCGCAGAAAGGTTCAGGTCCCAGAAATGGTGTTTCAGCCCCTTTCTTGCGAGTACGTCTGCTATTTCATTACACTCCGCTCCAGTGTGTCCCGGAACCCATAGGAGGGTAACAGTATTGTTCTTGCCTAGTTCGTTTAGATTCTTTGCTTTATCTCGACTGAGTGGTCCCATTTGTCATTGATATTTGTACCAAGATGGACGTAGCTAGAGACATATGATTTTTGATTTTTGATTGACTAGCCACTGTCCTACTGGTATTTGATTTTTACTGATCGTCATATATTTTGTTTTTTTGATGTTGAAATCGAGTCCATATCTTTGACTAGTCTCTGCGTCGCTTGAAATTAGTGCCTGTAGACCCTCCAGAGTATCCGCAAAGATGATTGTCTCGTCTGCATATCTAATATAGTTTAGACGCTCACCACCAATAAGTATTCCTTCATCCATCCCATCCAAAGCCAGCTTCATAATTTGTTCACAGTAAACGTTAAAAAGCAACGTGGACAGAAGATATTCCTGCCGCAGGCCTTTCCTTATTTGTATTTCCTCTGTTAATTAATTCTCAATTCTGACGACTGCTGATTAGTTATAATAGACGTTTCTGATTACTCTAAGGTCCCGGTCATCTAGTCCGGTATTTTCTAAAATTGACATTAATACATCGTGTCTCACTCTATCGGAACGCCTTTTGATATTTGATGAAGCATATACGTTACAATTGAAGTCTCGGCAGCGCTGGAACAGGACCTGAGTTGCAAAAAGAACATCTCTTGTGCCTAATGCATCCCGAAAACCAAACTGTGTGCGGGTTATATGTTCTTCACATTTTTTATATATTCTTTTATATATTATTTTTAAGTTTTCAGAAGATTGCTCATGAGGCTGATAATTCTATAATCCCCGCATTTTTTCGCATTTGATTTTTTAGGTAAAGTTACAAACGTGGACTTTAACCAGCTTTGCGGGATTCTACCTGAGAAATATATATTATTTGATTTGCTTGTCGTCCATTAGTTTTAGAAATTCGGAGTAAAAACTGTCTGGTCCCGCTACCTTACCATCTTTCGTTCCTTTGATTGCGGCTCTTACCTCTTCATGTATTATTGGAGGTTCTGTATTACTGTCAACGTTGAGGAGGATGTTATTTCTGTTGTCATTAAAGGTTTCCTCCAGATATTGTATCCAGGTAGATTTTATTTGTTCTATGTCAAGTATTGGGTGACCTTGATTGTCTGTCATGGATCCGGGTGTTTTCGGTTTATACAGTCCTGTCGCTTCCTTGACTTTTTTATGAAGATTAAATGAGTCATGTTGGTGTTCTAGGGTTTCTATCTCTTTGCAGCGTTCTTCCATCCATTTATTTTTGTCCTTTCTTATTGCGCGTCTTATATGTTTGTCGATCTGTTTATATGTTGACTTATCCTTATCTTTGACCTTTCTTCTATTATCCATCATATATAATATGTCATGTGTCATCCAAGGTTTTTTATTTACTTTCTTTGGGCTCAGGAATTTATCTAGTATTTCTTGGCTTTCAGTTTATGAATATTCTCTATGTTAGTATTTATTTCCATCTGAGTAATTTTGGTTTCCATGTATTGTTGTACTTTGCGTTTTGAGTTGTTGTCCTTTAGTTGGCTCAGGTCATACCTTGTCGTTTTCCTTTGTTTGAGTTTTTTAAGTTTAAGTTTGATAACTAATCAATCTATTCCCCTAAAACTTTTCGGACGTTTTTAACAGCCAACCAAAATCCGCGGCAGAGTTTTTAGTGTCCAGGGTTTTAAAATAAAACAATGAAAAGCTGGTGTACTCTATTTATATTTCTATAACTAGAAGATATATCAACGTAAATAAATGTCACTAAAGACCTTTCATGTTTACCAAACTAATCTTGAACTGTAGCAAAACGATGAGGTAAATTGCCACTGTTGAAACACTCTAAAAATAAATGTATTTTTATAGAAAACAATTTAGAGACAGCAGCAATAATTTTAATCTAGTAAGTTCTAATCAATTTTTGATATTGGTTAAAAATACAAAAACTATATCTAACGCTTTTCCCTAACTTCTTTAGCGTTAAATAATATTTCAAAGCAAGTAATATAATTTGAAAAATATGTCACATTTAATATTTAAAAATCTTACCGATGTGATCAGCTTTCTGTCTACATCAGAATAACCTTGTAAGGATACGGTTGGAGGATTCAAACGAATTGCTGTTAAAAATAAATCGATCTGAAAATATGACCAAACAAATTAATCCATTGTATTTTACTTAACACAACTATCTTTTTTAATACGCAGAAATAATAAAGATTTTTTTTGTTATATTTTAGTCTATAGCAATCAAGTCATAGGCTAGAAAAAACAAAAAGGAAAACAAAAATAGAATAACACCAGGTTTGATTAAACGTATAGGAAAAAAATAAAGGACCTAACTAAACCAAAAAGAAGTCGTAAAAAAGAAAAAGGACAGGTATAATACATACAGAAAAACATAATGTAAGTGATTAGATTATTTACATTAATTTACCTCTTTGGCTGTGGTGACATCAACAGTATTCAACCTAATATTTATGAGTGAAGTTTGAACTTTACCAGCAATATTATCAGAAGCTTTGTGAGAGCAATCGCAAAATATGTATAGAAGAGCCATGCAATAAACACAAGCCACCATCAAGCCCATTTCTTTAAAGGAAAATGTTATTCCGTGTTCTATTATTTCGGATATAAACCCATAACCCTATATAAAAAATAAATTGTTGTTATTACAGAGCAGTAATAAAGAAAATTAAAAAAATCAGAAAACTGATAAATGGTGCTCTGAAAATACACAAACCCATTTTGATGAGTATTTAGCGATAGTGTCAAAATAGAGGTAAGCTCTATGTCATCATAAACCCAGAACAGGTATAGCATATCTACTGCTAAATATATTTCCAGTTTTTATCCAAATAATTAATTTTTGGTCTTCTTGCAACTGTTATATTAGTGACTATAAATAAAGGGTAAAACGCGTACGTTTTAGCATAAGCATCTCCAATGAGAGAGAATATGCTTTATTGTCAAAGAAAAATTACAGAAATTTAATAGACAAAGCGAATTTAAAACTAATCATAATAAAAATAAATTCCTAGACAAAACAAAACACAAACAAAATATGAATAACAATTGCATGGGATATGCATTATCCGTCACTATAACTTAATGTTCAAATTAAATTTTTCTATTTAACTTAATATAATTATTGCTTCTATATGCTGCAACCCAAAAGTCTAATGCACGTTATAGAATTCTGCCACTGTGTAAAATGGTCTTTCTTGAAGAAAAGCCCTAGTCGATTTTCTGAACTTATCATATGAATTTATAGATTTTAACTGTATCGGGAGGTTATTATACAATTTTTTGGCATTGTAGGTAATAGAATTTTTTACTAGGTCACAGGTGGGAATAGTTAAATAAACGTCAGTATCTAAATTTCTTGTAAGATATCTACGAGTTGGTCTTTCTGATAACTTTTGAATGTGCTTGCGAACTAAGCAGACGGATTCAAAGATAAACAGAGCAGGAAGGGTTAGAATTTTGAATTTTTTAAAGTAATTTTCACAGTGTGCCCTACTACTTAAACCAAATACATAACGAATTGCTCTTTTTTGTAATTTGAAAATAGATTCGAAGTGATATAAGCTACAAGATCCCCAGAACGACAAACCGTAGCGAAGGTGAGATTCGAATAAGGAAAACTAGGTCATTAATGCAGTAGTAGGAGTTAGCTCTTTAGAAACAGTATTAATGGCAAAACATGCGGAAGAAAATTTTTTGCCAAGGTATCAATATGAGTGAACCATTTTAGGAATTTGTCTATTAAAGACCTAAACACTTAATTGAGTTCACCGTTAGAATCGGATTATTGCTTAGAGTTATAGGCTGTAAAGTACCTCTGTAAGACATTGCTACGGTTTTATTGGTGTTGAAACAAAGCCTATTCGAGTCAGACCAGGACTTACTTACCAGAATAGTTACTAGATCTTTGTTTATGCTAGATTGTAATGTCTATACATCAGAACTACTCCAGGTTACACTCGTGCCATCGGCAAATAAAGTAATTCTCCACTTATTTTAAAGTCTGTGATATCGTTGATAAATAATAAAAATAAAATTGGACCTAACACTGAACCTTGAGGTACTCCACTGCTAATTGGCAGATTTGAAGAATCCTCACCATTAGCACGCACCTGCTGACTTCTATTTTCTAGGTAGGTTTTAAACCAATGAATAACTATTATTACCCAGTTTAATTGGGAATCGTCGTATGTTGTTTTATTCCATTTATCAGTTTTATCTGATAGATGCCAACACGCAAGCTTGCAATTTGGTTATGAAACCCCAGGTACAAACTATAGTTATGGAATGTTAAATTATAAAAAAATATTTATTTAAAAATATTTTTGGTCAATAATTATTTTTCTTACTTACAGCAACTGTTATGTTGGTGATCATAAATAGAGAGTAAGTTGCATAGGTTCTGGCATAAGCATTTCCAATAGCTTGCAATATTTCGCTGAGTTCTAACCACAAACATCTATAGTGACTTATGATATAAGCTGTACAAAAATGATCAATATCCTAAAAGAAAATTTATTCATGTTTGTGGTGCAAAATAAAATTGTATAAAAAACTGACGTGATGTGTTACAATTTTTTTTGTTGGAAAACATGTTTTAGTGGGGAAAGAATGATTTCTGTCATGTTTTAACTCATGTTAGATTAATTTCTGCCACGTTTTAACTCAAGTTAGATTAATTTCTGTCAGGTTTTAACTCAGGGTAGATTAATTTCTGTGAGGTTATAACTTCGGTAAGATGGATTTCTGTCATGTTTCGACTCAGGATAGATTATTTCTGTCAAGTTTTAACTTGGGTTAGATTGATTTCTATCATGTTTCAACTAAGGATAGATTATTTCTGTCGTGTTTCAATTTGGGTTAGATTGGTTTCTGTCATGATTCAACTCACGTTAGATTAATTTCTGTGAAGTTATAACTTGGGTAAGATTGATTTCTGTCATGTTTCAACTCAGGATAGATTATGCCTGTAAGGTTTTAACGTAGGTTAGATAGATTTCAGTCAGGATTAAGCAGACTTTTAATTGTTATGTGTTCTTATCTATTAGAAAAACATGTTTTACTCGGAAAGATTGATTTCTGTCATGTTTCTATTCAGGATACATTAGTTCTGTCAGGTTTTAACTTAGGTTAGATAGATTTCAGTCAGGTTTAACCAGACTTTTAATTGTTATGTGTTTTTACCTCTTGAAAATTTTTTGCCAAAGACTGACTTGCATTTCCAATGCCTCTAAGGTTAATGTACCATAACCCAGAATTCATATTAAGCATAATTATTATATGGTAGTAAGCGCTGGTGTGATACAGGGTGTAACCGTCTAAGAGAGCGCTTAGCGTTAGAAGAAACAAAACTGCTAGTATGAAACAACCTACGCTTATAATTACAATAAGAGTGCTTAGATAAGGAAACTCCAAGTTCTTGCCTAAAAATAAAATAAAAGTATAATATTCTTTTCCAATGGATACTATGATGAATCGTCATTTAGAATGAGTTCTTATTCTTACCAGTAATTTTATAATAATGCAGCTGAAAAGTTCCCCAAGCATTTTTGTAATCACATACTTCGTTAGCAACACCCCATCCCACCCATGGAATCCAAAAATGAGGCACCAAAAAAAGAATGAAGATAATCGAATAAATATATTCGTCAAATTGACTGCTCTTGTTTAATAAAATGTCAATTCTTTCATAACCTACTAAGAGCACAATAATGGTTGTGATAACGTAAAAAATATAAGCGTAGATCATGGGACCGCTGCGCCAACTAAACGTTGTCCTTCCGATTTCCCCGCGCTGGATGGGCATTACGCCCAAAATCTAAAACAAAACGAAAATCTAGTAAAAAATATTAATTGTAACTACAAAGAAATTAAAATTTACTCGATAAATAACGAATTTTAATCTCGAATTTTAGTTGATCTATAACACTAATAACAGATAATTCTTCTTTAGCCAATAAATACACAAACATTTTATTTATTTATTTATTGGTCATATTACAAACACCAATGGTAATTACAGGTAATGGTGGTAAAAGAAAAGAATAAAATTGAACAAAATTGTGTAAAAATATTTGACACACGTCATATTTTTTGTAATTATTTTATGTTTATGCTAAATATATCAATCTTTGCTTGCTTGAGCCTTTCATTGCATACCGATAACATTTTGTTTATTGGCGATATTCTAGCTGGATCTGTTTTAAAAACACCATAGTTACAAATAATACGGCCTGCTTATTCCTTCTTTCCAACAAACTCCTGAAATCAAAGCTATCTAGCATGCAAATATGGATATGCCTTGTTTTTTTTGACATAAAGATATCTTAAGAACCTCTTCTGCATTTCTCTATGCGTTATATATGAGTGTGGGCTGTAAGGCATCCAAATTTCTGCTGCATACTCCAGATGTAGTCTCACCAGTGCATGATAGAGCCTGATAATTGTTTCCGGTTCAAAGGTATTTCTAATGAAACCTGAAGATTTAAATGCCCTATTGACCATCTTGGTATAGTCCGAATTGAACTTCATATCCCTCTGAAAGATCTTTGATTTCACTCTTTCGTTCCAGATTGACTCCGTCAATATTGTATTTAAATTTAAAGATGTTAGTTAAGCTACGATTTAGGATAAAATCATGTATGGTGATGGATTAGAAATGTGGCGACAGTACTGAGGCACTTCCACCACCTCTATTCTGCATTGCTCAGTCATATTTTGTAGACAAGGTTTATGCAGAAGGCTTTTTTCATATCTAGAGCCTCAATTTTTGCTACTTTTATTTAACATAAATGATTCATTGTAGTCTAGAAACTTGGATAGAACAATCGGGTGACCAAACAAGAGAAATAAGAACGAGGATAGAGATAGCCAGATCAACATTTGTAAAAATGAAGAAGTTATTTACGAGTCGGGATATTAACATGAAACTTAGGATGAGGATGCTGTGTTGTTATGTTTTTTCCACGCTCTTGTATGGAGTTGAAGCATGGACCTTCAAGAAAAACCACATTGACAAACTACAAGCATTCCAAATGTGGTGTTACCGTAGAATGTAGCGTATTCCCTGGACCGATAGAATTACTAATGCCGAACTGCTGAACCGGATGCAGAAGGAATGCGAAATCATTATCACCTTGGAAAAAAGAAAGTTTCAATACCTGGGTCATATAATGAGACGACAGAAATACACACTTCTCCAACTGATAGTCCTGGGAAAGATTAGTGGAAAGCGGAACATTGGCAGACACCGTGTGTTCTGGCTGAAGAACCTGAGGGATTGGTTTAACTGTATAAATGTTCAACTGTTCGGAGCTGCA
Source organism: Crepidodera aurea (assembly GCA_949320105.2). Taxonomy (NCBI): domain Eukaryota; kingdom Metazoa; phylum Arthropoda; class Insecta; order Coleoptera; family Chrysomelidae; genus Crepidodera; species Crepidodera aurea. The sequence goes on from OX439472.1 coordinate 92,271,937, forward strand.
GTCAACAAGGTCACGATTGCTGTGATGATAGCAAACCTCCGATAGGAGATGCACTATAATAAGAAGAAGTCTCTGAATGGTTTAGTTTAAAATTTGTTTCCATTAACTAGACAAAAGCCTAACCTACTTACGTAATTGCTATTTTTAAAATAAAGATGTGCCATAAAATACTCTATAGCGACAGAAAAAAAATACTTACTCTAAACATTAACAGTAACAGCTTGTGGTCCTTGTAAAATTGATCATGATCATCAATCACCTGCCCATCAGAAGAGTCTAACTTACATCTATCTTCAATTTCCTGAGCTCTAGCAGAGCCTTGCCTTATTAACTTCTTCAGCTGAAGTTCTTCCCCGTACAGTTCAGCCAGATCATTCATTTGCATCTTTAAGCAAATTTAATAAGTGCTTAGTTGAAATAATTTAAAGTTTTTTTTAAAGAGATACCGTTTTAAAATAGAAGTTTTGGTAAAATTGGGTTCATGGAATTGAATTTCAAAATTTTGTTAAGAAATAAATTATAGGTATTCGTCTAGAAAGTTATACGTTAATATTTGAAGTGACACCAAACGTTTGTGTCTGAGAAATTGGGTCTACAATGATGATATAAAAGCAGGTTAGGCTTGAGGAGTCAATACAGAAAAATAACGGTAATTTTTCTATTTTGAAAGTTAAAAATCGGTTACTTGGTACAAAGACTGCAATTAAAATTCCCAAAAATCGTTATTTGCAATTCAAGACGAATTGCAAATGAGTAAAGCGGATCTAGAATAATGGAAATGATTTAATATCCAGTTATCCCCCAGAAATTTTAAAATTATTAATAATGGCGAATAAAATTATTAAAAATGGCGAAGGTAGAATTCTCCTTCACCAAAATTAACATTTTTCGTCAAATTCTGTATTATTTTTTATTATTTCTAATGTTAAAGTCTAGAGCTTCCAAATTATTACTCTAGTTTGTATTTCCTTCCAATTTTTCTTGGGACTGTTATAAAAATCTTCTTTACGTTTGTATAAACTTTGAATTCACGAATTTTAAATTTTTTGATTACTTTTACTCGATGATTTTGTGGTATTTTAAGTTAACTCAACCTTTGGCTTCTCAATACTTTTTTTTAACAAAGAATTCAATGCTCAATTTATCCAACTCTCTTTATCTTAGTCGGTTTTTTATTTCCTTTGTCATACTTTTTAACTGCTTTAAATTTTCATTCATTTTATGGACCAAAGAATCAAAAAGAATGAGATCTAGGTCTATTAGTATTTCTATTTCCGAATGTTTAGAGTAAGAAAATGAAATTCTGTTTCAATGAGGATGGCGCTAAACTATAAGAATTTCAAATGGTTTTTCGTGGAATGTAACTCATCAAACTTTTTAATGTTCACAATCCCAAAATTCATTCGTAAATTATTATAATATTGTATGTAGTATTTTTTAACTCTAAAGATGGCGAAAAAAAGTTTTAAGTAGAAAAAGAAAACTGATACTAAGCTCTAATTGTTTTTGATAGTTTGGACCAAGAAGCAGTTAATCAAAATGACCAACAATATCGGAATTTGCGATAAATCCTACCGATTGCGCCAATTGAGTAACTTAAAAACAATTTTTACTTTTAAAATTGTACTTTTGATATGTAAAATTCAATGAATTCGCCACTGTACACGTACATTTGAAAGTTAAAGGGTAAAGAATTAATTGAAACGTATATCCCTAATTGAGAATCGATATGAGATTGGTAGGTGCACTAGCGGGTGACAAAATTGATGTATTTGGGGTGAAACAATAATTAATTACCATCATATATTTGAGCGAGTTCACGTGAATAGGCACTCGTTAAGGGTTGAAGTGGTCATTACTTAGCATCATTTGTTCTCTAGGGCTTTTTTGAAACGGGCAGATGGAGCGTATGAAACGTGAGTTGAAATTTTATAAAAGGGTGTGATAATTTCGCTGGGATTTGTGTGCGTGCATTGCGGAAATGTTTACGATTTTGACTTTAATGAAATAATTATCACTTCATTCGCCATTACTTCACTAATATTCTAGGTCGTAGCGGAATTATATTAGAAAGGGGGATTGGGGGAATCTTCTTTAGTTTCAACGATGATTTCGTACACTAACTACTTCTTGTACCACCAGATTAAAAGTCGTTCAGTTTAGATCGGATGAACTTGAAATCCATTTTTTAAGACTAATTTTGACTCATGATTTTTTAGTTATATTAAAATTGCAGACTTTCGGTTTTAACTTTATCAATGGTTACTCGTTTTTTCAGAAAAAATTTAAAAAAAATATTTCCTCCAGAGGCGTAACAAATAGAGGTACAAATTTCCACTAAATAATTTTTCCAAATTTTTAAATCCCCTTTTTAAACTAAATAGTAGAATATTTGGAAGGAGGGTGGAGGTAGTTTGGAAGTTGTAGGTAATTCAAAAATCTGAAACTTTTGTATTGATAATTTTTCAATATAACCTCAAAATTATCGAGAAAAACGCTCAAAAATAATTTTATTCGGTTTTATCTTCCCCAAAAATAATTCTATACGAATTTAAATTTAAAAAAAGCCTAATTTTTCATACGAACAATATATTTTTTTCAAAACCATCTTGAAAATTTGTAAAGCAACTTTCTCGATTGAAAATTAAGCTTTTTTTAAGGTAGTACTCTCGATACCACAATAATAGTCAAATGTGTGCTGTTATTTGATGACTGTAGTATTTATATTTGGCAACGCTGCGTAAAAGGAAAAGAGACAGAAGTATGCTTTCAGTAACAGTTTGTGCTGTCAAATGCATATGAGTTTGACATTAGTTTATAAATAACTTAAGCACTCCGGAAATTAAAAATTGGGGGACACCATATTTAAAATAATTATTCATATTACAAGGCATTAATGATAAAATATGCAAAAATCATTAATAATTATTTTATTCAAAACTTTAAATACGATAACGAGCAAATTTTAATTTACTAGAGCTTCATATGACAAAAAATACTTTTAAGTTAATATTTAATAATAATAAAAATAATAATAATTACACACACACATTACACTAGCGTCTGCACTCAATAGACTCAGACACATAACACACTCATACACGAGACATACACGATACATACACGACACATACACAGGCATGCTATGTCCTGGTACGTATCGGCCCGACATAGCAGCCTTTCACCGGTGAAAGCCGAGAAATGGACCCCAAATAATAATAATAATATACGCTCTGCAATTCACTCCCTTACGAGTGAACCCCAGAAGCTCTGCGGGGGAGAGGCTACTTTTATTAGTATTTGCCTTAATAAATAAGGGGCTTCTTCAACTGTGGCAGGAACTATCGATTTGGAGAACTATTTAGCGGGTATCTTCTTCTTCAGCTCATGTTTTCTTAATTCTCATTAGGGCTCTGGCTGGGACTTCAGGCACGTAAAATCGCGACTAGAGATGGGCGAAAAATAACAGTATCATAGATATACGTTACAATTTCGCGCGCAACATAACCTCTTTGACCTCGTTGTCAGAAGTAATTAAAATAGCCCATTTGGTAAAAATTGGTTTTAGCGGTTCATCGCTAGAGGGCAATACTATATATATTTTGATTGAACTTTCAGGTCCCGCAGAGGTCAAATAAGCTCAAAAAAGCTGTTTTCAATGAGAAAATATATCTAACCTGACATGTCATAATGTGACCATTCAAAACATGACAACCTTTCAAAACATTTTTCCTAATTATTTGCTATTTTATCTTATTACAGGCTCTGAAGCTCGATTTGTGAGTAACCAAAATGTTCGAAATTTTTATTTTTTTCCATTGATACTTTTTTTAATAAAATAAAATAAGAATCAATGGTAAAGGCAATTTTTTTTTATATTAATATATTTGTTCTGCGGCCCTTTAAAAATTTTACTGGTTCATTATCATTATTATACTGTACCAATATGCCAAGTTTCATTAAATGCTGAACAGTAATTCAAAAACCGAGAATACTACCTTAATTTAAATTCGTATAAAATCGAAAAATGAATATTTTGCTTTTAAAGATTTTTAACAATATTTTTCTATACGAACGATATATTTTTTTCATACCATCTTACAGTCGAGATTTCAACGAAGAAAATGATCACTGACAAAGTTAAAAAATTGAAAATTTGTTAGTGAACTTTTTCGATTGAAAATTAGGCTTTTTTCACCAAACAAATTGTTCGGTATCTGAATTCGATCTGTGTGTGTGTCTGTAGCCTTTTTGTGTTTATGAATTTTAAAATACTGATTTCAGATTTTAATAGAGCCTCAAAAAGTAAGCTTAGGGTTTGATGTGCCCCTCTGTACCTCTTCGAGAACGCCTTCAAAATGGGGTCCAAAATATGAACATTTTGAAGTTTAAAATGACATTGAATTTAAAGTAGACACATAGTGAATGACGATTTTGGTAAAGTGAGTAGACTGTGGCTATGTTGATTAGAATAAGAACTGCCAATCTATATTATTAATACTTTCATTACAATTTGTTCGGTCCATGGCAATGCTAGAAGAGCAACTGGTTTAATTTAAATTCGTATAAAATCGAAATATAAATATTTTGCTTTGAAAAAATTACAGCTTATTTAAAACACAAAAAAGAACGTTTTCATCAATTTCGTAAAAAAAAAGTTATTTTTATGGGAGATAAAAATTAAAAACGAAAATAACAGTTTCTAGCGGTTTACTAGATAATTTAGAAGTTATGTTGAAAAATGATCAATACAAAAGTTTTATATTTTTTTAATTATCTGCAACTTTTGCGTTAAAATTTTTTCGATAGGATGCATATTTCAGCCACAAATCGTAAAAACCAAATATCTAATCCTCAAATCGTATTTACCTATCCCCACCACCCCTTCTGGAACTTTTACTCAGTCGTCTTGATTTTTCTTATTTTACCTTAAATTTTCCGACCATCCAACACCTGCTAAGAATTTTCCATGAATTCGGGTATTTAAAATCGGTTTGGCCCTGGTCCATCTGTATTTTTCACACTTATAAACCTTTTTTAAACTAAAAATTGTTTTTTCGTAAATGTAGATATGACCAATTCATTTTTAATCAAAACTGTACTGTTATTATAGAAATCTGTATTTTTTTAAATTAACAATTTCCTGTTTTCACGCGAAAACCGATTTTGGAGTCACTGGTTAGAATTTTCGCAATTTCCCACATGCTATTTTCCCTTTTCCAACAATTTTTAATTACTCAATATGCTATTTTTGTGAAATTTTCTGACACCAATTTATCAAGAGAACTTTTTTATTAAGGAAACAATTTAGGATTTGACATACTTTTTCTTTTTCACTATTTTTCCGGCGATTCTTGGAGAATTCTAAATTTATTGTTTAAATAATTCAAATAAAACAACTTAATCATTTTACAACATTTATTAAAATTTTCTGTTTACGTTTTAGACACGTTAAAAATTATTTTCTCTGAAAAAAAAAAACTAACGTTAAAAAAATTAAATAGATACATTAGTACTGTCTAGAAAATAAAAAAAAACATACAGAATGTCCACTTTATATTTGGTGTTCGATAACACCGTTTCCTAAAATATACAGAATGCATTAAGAAAAAAAATATTAAATATAACTTTGTACTATCATTCGACTATTTAATTTGACACTCTATATATTTTAAGAGAATAAACTAATTTATTTTTCCATAAAATGTTTCATACGATAAATGGGGCACCCTGTATAATATCCTTTTCTAGATATATATAGATATAAAGCAAACACCAAGAAGTTACATTTTCATAAAAAATATTGGACAATGCTGAGTTAAATATCCCAAATCCTTGCAATTATTTAACGAAAAGAGATAAACTTGTCATTGTTCCATTAGTTGGATCAATAGTCACTGTTAAATGGCAATTAACCTCGAAAGCTCGAAGTAGATGGCGCTTATGCCAACTGTCAATCTTCGTTTAATTCTAGACGTAAGTGTTTTTTTTCTCAAGACCCACCCAAATGATTGCCGCTATTAAAAATCAAATTTAACCGAAACATAAAAATAAAAAAATATTTTCTTCTTTTCTTTTTTGGAAAAACCGCTGCGGTGCAAAGAACTATTCTCTAACATGATTGCAAATCCGATTATTTTCCCGTTTTAATAATGACAGCTGTCAAGTAAGCCCATTGGTCTGCCCAAAACGTCAATTTAGAGGACACCAATCGGGTTAAATCATCGAGGCCATTAAAACTGTCAAATTATTTCAACTTATGATTAAAATGGGCCAGTACGAGTTTATTTTTATGGTGGGGGAAAGAGTTAAATGATTAACATCACATACTTCTTTAGTCGTTTTTAGCATTTATTTATCTCTTTCCATTTCATAATTATAAGCGGAATTTTCTACTCACGCTATAATATATTGACTTTAAGCGTAACCCATATGTTAATTAAGAAAAATAAATCTTAAATATAACTTTTAAGAATTCCCAAAAAAAAAATGCCAGACTCAGTAGTCGAATCTATAGAAGCCATTAAAACTTCTTTAAAATGCACATCAATCAGAAAATATTTGAAATCTATATACCGGACGTGAAATTCACAACGTATCAGTATATCAACTAATCTAGACAACTAAATCCAGAAAGGCACATTAATTTAAGTGAATATCTCGATCTACTAAATACGTGATTGTTAAAATTTGACACACTCGGGGTATTACGATTAGACCCATCTTGTTCTGAAAGAAAAAAATTAACAGACTGCGCCAATTTAGAAACAATTATTATTTAAATAACATATTTAAAAAAATTTCCGTCGATCGATCATTTATGATGTATTTTAACGCACTCAAAATCGTTGATTAATGACCCCTATTAATGAATGATTTTCTATTAATCAATACAATTAATATTGACAGTTACCTATGGTGTAGGCAACCAAACATACTTATACATTTGAAATCAAGAAGGTGTGTTAATACTATCTGTCATTGTATGTCATTATTTAATTTCTTAAAATTCAAAAACTCTATGTATAGAGTTTTTGAAAAGTACGGTCGACGGAAAAGTTCTGTAACGAACTCGTGAATTAAAATGGCGATTAACAATCTCGAACATTAATGCGCTCGCTCTGCTAGCGCGTTAAATTATCTCGTTTGTTAATTGCCCTTATCAATACACTTCTTCGTTGAATAACCATTATCTGCTTGATATGTAGACAGGAACTGGAACCTTTGGCATTCTTCTTCATCGGTTTCTGTTGATGCTGACTTTATCAACGTTTTTAAAATTTAGTTGTGATGTATTTTTACTAGTTACATGTATGATATGTCAAAATTTTCGTTTATTAACGGGTCTGTTCACTTTCATTGTCATTGATATTTATTTTTTCTACCATCTGCTCTCTCTCACACAATAACGTAACCCAAATTTCTACTAGAAGGTCTTTAAATCACGGAAAACACCTCGAGTGACTCAACATGTTAAATTACTGAAAATACCTTTCGTCTTATAACTTACAATATTCAAAAATCAAGTTATCTTGGAACGTTTAATAGAAAATGACCATTCGATTAAACAACTATCATTTAACAGTCATGTTCTTTGATGTCCTCCAATATGACGAAAGGTATTTTCAGAATTTTAGCAGGGGAGCTTTCTACTAGATATATATGGTGTTATTTGTTGCGGGAAAGATCAGAAGGAAATTTTAGAAAAAATAAACATCAAAAAAGATTGTGTCACCTAAAATATATCCATTAAAATACTTTATATCAATATAATATTCAGAACAAGTTGGGTGGCCTCGTCTATTTTTATTTTAATGTAAATAAACTCTGAGATGCCTAATAACATTAAATTTAATTAACGATTAATAAAAATATTTTTTACACGTAAATAAAGATAAAAATATTAATATTAAAGTATACAAACTTAACAACAGGTGTATTTCTACTATAAAAAAATACCAAGTTTGATCATTACTAAACTCATATATATACAAAATTTGACTTAAAAATTAGAAGTTCAACAAAAAAAAAATTCTAAATTGAGGTATAACTTTTTAGGTCCCAGAGAAATACAGAATCGTTTTGCTGTTCAAAATACAGAGAGAAATGGTGCAATTTTATAATTTAGCTCCAAAAATTTGTTGTAGATACCTTGAAATGTGATGTTTTTGATAGATAGTTGTTTATAGATACAATCGTACTCTAATGTGATATTTTTTATATATAAATATAGCAATAATTGTTTTGTAATGAGGGTATTAGGGTATGACGTAATCGACAGATCACTTATATAGATGACCAAACGTATAAGTCATCGGCAGCAATACAATGTTGCCAAGTTATAATTAATTTCTGTGAATCTGACCTTAAACGTATTATCTGTTGTAGCTTTTTACTTAACTTAAAATTTAATTAAAAATAACTTTAAAAAAACTGTTGTACTTCCTGGGGCCTCAACTAAACCTCGAGTTTTAGAAATCGGTAAGTACTTATTCTCTTTTTTTTCGTTTAATTCTTCTGTCCTCTGTTTTTAGTCTACATGCCGTCAGGCTTCGGGATATTGGTATTGTAAGCTCTTATAACGGCCGACTGAGACACTGCTCCTCCTTCTTCTTGTGAAAAGGCGAAACCGTCTATACAAAACAATTTTCATTAGAAAATAGATACACAAATATATAGTAGAGCGTATATGTTAAGGGCTAAAACTGTTTAAAATTTAAGGTTTCACTTTTATATTATAAAATTAAGTAGATATAAAAATTAATTAAGATAATAGTTGTAAATGTACTAAAATTTAAGAAAAATAATAAAAAAAGTAAAAAAAAATCATTATTAAAGAATAATTCTAAAACTGTACAGAAATAAGAAAAAATATTAAATTATCAGCTACATATACACGTAAATTTTTTAAGGTCCAAAAAAAATACCAAGTAAGGGCTATGAAGTAGAAATACTGGGAGAGCACAAAACATAAAAATAAAAATAGTATTTTATCCTTAAATTAGTTAATTGTTTAATTTGACCTATAAATATGTTCGTGTATATGAGATGTTTTTAATTATTTTTTTTTTCAATATTTTCAGTTTTCCCAGAATCACCAAAAAAAACACAGTTTAATAAAAATCATTTAGTAAAAACCAGTTGATTTCTATGACGAAACATTTTTATTACTTAAAATTGAAAAATTGGATAAAAGCAATATTTGATGAAGCAGGGTAAAATACCAAATCAAGTACCAAATATTTACAAAAAGTATTTAAACGCCCAAAGCAAGGAATACTGTAAAAACTCAAAACTAATGTTGGTTCTCAAACAGAAACACCCAGTAATCTGTTAGTAATATACAGGGTGTATTATAAGGAATGGTCAATATTTTAATCATAGGCTCAGAACCTCGAAATATTAATATTTTCCTAATTAACTCTGGGTCAAATGTTATCTACTACTAAGATACAGGGTGTTGAAGATAAAATTTATTTTTCGTTTTTTTGCAATAATTTATTTATTATTTAATATATTGACTTGAAATTTGGTATGGTTATATTTTTAAGTTAGTAAATCCTAAGCGTGTTATAAATTTTGAGATTAGATAAAGAGGGCGCCACCTACACTCTACTGGATGAAGAAAAGTATCAATTTTTTTTTATTCCTGGCCTTTTTTGAATTTTTTTCAAGTCTTTATGATACACCACCCTGTAAATTTGAACAAAAAATGTACACTTGTTTTAGTAGCATAAATTCAGCTCATTTCGAGATATTTGCATTTAAAATATTCTAGCCACAGTATCTACTTAATTTACTTTAACATATTTCAACATAGTAGGCTTTGAAACTAAAATGAAAATGTACAGCTGTCAAATAATTAATTGTTTGATGTAATTTTGTTCACTAAATTCCATCTAAGTAGGTAATTAAAATGCCACGACACAACCATTTCTCTAATTCAGAAATAAAAGATATGATTTGTGTTTATGCACAAATAAATTTTTCTGGACTTGCTGCTGCCGTCTAACAATTAATTATTTAACAGCTGTACATTTTCATTTTTTTAGTTTCAAAGCCTACTATGTTGAAATATGTTAAAGTTAATTAAGTAGATACTGTAGCTAGAATATTTTAAATGCAAATATCTCGAAATGAGCTGAATTTATGCTATTAAAACAAGTATACCTTTTTTATTCAAATATACAGGGTGTATCATAAAGACTTAAAAAAAATTTAAAAAGACCAGGAATAAAAAAAAATTGATACTTTTCTTCATCCAGAATCTCAAAACTGATAACACTCTTATGATTTACTAACTTAAAAATATAACCATACCAAATTTCAAGTCAATATATTAAATAATAAAGAAATTATTGGAAAAAAACGAAAAATAAATTTTATCTTCAACACCCTGTATCTTAGTAGTAGATAACATTTGACCCAGAGTTATTTAGTAAAATATTAATATTTCGAGGTCCTAAAGCTATGATTAAAATATTGACCATTCCTTATGATACACCCTGTATATACATAACCAAGAAATTTGGTACAGCTTTAAAGCATCATTTTCTAGTACTTGACCTACTAGTCAATTCTTAAAGTATTTGAACTAATAAAAAATAATTAAAAGTACAATAAAAAATAGATTTTATAAAATATTTTTGTATTGCTTCAGATAAAATTAGGTCATGTATCAAATGGTTTTTAAAATGATAAAAACCTACACGAAACCCCAATGAACAAACCATGTTAGTGAGTATGTGAATTATTGCAGAAAAGGTGTAGAAAAATATTGTACTTTAGAAGAATTGAAAAGTGAAATGATGTATAATAATAATTATTACTATTTAGATTATTAGAATCTTAAACTTTAATGCTTCCTGGGTTGTTTCTTTTTCATAATTATTATTATTAATATGTTTGTTGCAATAATAAATTACACAACTTTTAAATTGGGTCCTGAGGATTTTACAGTTATGACGAAACATTAGCACACATTTTGTTAAAACAAAAAACAATATTATTTCGTTTATTTTTAAAGTATGAGCGTTTGGATTTTAAAAGTAAAAAGAGTAATAATTGTTGTAATATTAAACAATAATAATTAATTTTGTTTCATCGAGTAACGTTTGAAGAAGCATTAATTCTAAAAAAAACGACATTTGACTGAAGCCTCTACCCCGACGCGATTTTAAATCTAAAAAAATACAATAGGCTTTATTTTAGATACAAAATAAAAAATACCTAATAATAGACAACTTCTTAATAAATTCCATTAAGTTTCACTACTTGAACTACTGGTTGAATCATCAGTTCCTTCGTCCTACAGTGACAATATACAGGCTGATTTAAAAAAAATCATAGTTCAAACAGTTTTCCTTTTATCTCGAAGGAATTGTTAAAATTCAAAATTTTCGATTTTGAAGTGTTGAAATGTCCGCTATAAATGAATAGAAATAAAAATGGTGCTTGTCATCGTACCCCAACTGAGCTATTTTTAGTGAGCGTACAATAGATGGAGTCAAAACGATACATTCGTTGAAGGAAGATATTTTAAATTTGCACTTTATGATTCAGGCTGAGAGATGATTTTTGACATTTTTAATTGATTAAAATTTACTAATTTTGTTTTATCACACTAAATTCACAATTTACTGTATAAAAGTATTCAAGCTGAAAGCAATACAAAAAGGAAGCTTATAGAAATCGGTTTCGATTTTTTCTTGGCGAAGAACTAAATCTAAAAAAGGGATTTTTAATTTTCTTGGAGATTATATTTACATTTTACCAGTTTTTTTTTTATTAAAAGTGCTTTTCGAAGAGTGTAAAAGCAAGGCGAGTGTAAATATTACGTGTTTTATAAAAAAAAAATCAAACCAGTTGCCTCTTCAATTATCATTATCCCCTAACATAATTTCCTAATAGTAGAGGGCATATGGAACTGCTGAATAGGATTAAAAACATTTACAGGGTGAAACAATCAAAACTAAAAGAATAATAATAATATATATCTAATAAATGATAAAGTCTGATACAAAATATGATATTTAGAGAAAACGTCATAGCTCTCAATATACTAGACGCCATTGCTCTATTTAGAACACATCTGATGGCCATTTAGAAATTTTCTTTTTTTATTAAAGGACCCCGCACCATTCTTATGGAAACGGGAGCACCGTCAAATTGTCTGAATTTTTGATATGTGACAGTACTTGATGTCCTAATCAATAGTGTCCATGGGTCCAATCCTATCCTATGGCTAGATTTCGATATACATGGCGTTAAGTTCAAGATCCCGATATTTTAAAATGTGTACCAAAAAGTCCCTGTAAAATATTTTTAAAAGTTTCTGGAGTATATATGTAGTCAAAATACATACGCAATAAATAAAATCAAAATGTATTTCCTTACAGGGCCATTCATGTTTCCACAGGCCTTTTTGTTCAAAGTATGTATTTTTAACATGCAGAAATAGCCTGAAATAAATCTTTTAATTGTTTGGCAGCTGTTTTAGATTTGTTGATTTTGTCATCTTACGAGCTCAAGTGAGATCACCCTGTAAGTATGAATTTTTAGTGTGTAAAAATATTTAGTTTACAATATTCATCACAATCAAAGTTTTTAATCGAACGCCCTTTGTATTTTAAAATCTCCTCAATGAGCTGATTTCAACGATATATCACACTTACTATCTAAGGTGTATATATAAATAGTAAAGGATCTACAGCTACTCAAAAATCACATTTCTGTAAATTCTGGTGGCTGCTGTAACTGCAAGATTAACTTTTATTAAAAAATAAGTAAAAAGTAACAATTTATTATTAATTGTTTGACAGCTGTTTTAGATTTGTTGATTTTATCATCTTACAAGTTCAAGTGAGATCACCCTGTAAGTATGATTTTTTAGCCTGCTTCCAATTAATATAACGGTGCAATATAATCTAATACAGTGTGTAAAAATATTACTAAAAGTTGCTATTGGTAAAAATTGATATTTTTAGAGTTTAATCGTTTAATTTCTCGAAAACAAGCCAGATCCAATTTTACCTATTACAATTTTGAACGAGGACTTTCAACAAAAAGGTCTGTAGAAACATGAATCGCCCTGTAAGGAAATATATTTTGATTTTATTTATTACGTATGTATTTTGACTACATATATCCGCCAGAAACTTTTAAAACTATGTTACAGGGACTTTTTGGTACACATTTTAAAATTTCAGGATCTTGAACTTTAACGCTCGGTACATCGAAATCTAGTCGTAGGATAGGATTGGGCCCACGGACACTATTGATCAGGACATCAAGTACTATCACATATCAAAAATTAAGACAATTTGACGGTGCTCCCGTTTCCATAAGAATGGTGCGGGGTCCTTTACTCAACTTGTGACAAAATTTAGAAACCCGATAAAATTTTATCATTAAAAAATAAGTGCCCGATTTTCCCAATTCGCACAGGGCTCCAGTTGGCCATGATTTTTTTTTCACGATCTTTCATTGAAGTAGACTTTTGGTAGGACTTTGAAAAGTCACCGAGGATATTTCACATGTACCTAGTCTGTAAACATTACTCAGCTGCGCCTCGGTCTTAAATAACTTTTTTCCAATCAGTTCATCAAATTAATTTATCCAAACTAATTCTTTACATTTAGTTGGAAGTGAAGGGTAGAATTTGGAAATTTTACCAAAGCAAAATAACATTTACGTATTTCAATTATTTTTTTTAACAAAGTAACACACAAAAATAAAACTAAAGCAACTGGATTGATTTTTTTTATGTTGCAAATGTGTAAAAACTTTGAGATTTCTGATACATCGATATCTGATAATGTTTTGTATTTTTTTTTTATTTCATCTGAAGAAAAATAATTCAATAATGTTGCCGAACAAATCTAAAAAAAAAACAGCCCAACTTCATCTAATCTGTAACCGCTTTTTTTAAGAAATTACACTTTCCAACCTGGTTGACCAGATAAACAATTCAATGTTTCAATAAAAAATAATATTTCATGTACAAAAATATTTTTTCTTTGAAAAAACTCAAAGTCGAGTACCACAACTAATATAATAAAAATTATATTGTAATGCAATCGCGTCCAAATCGAAAACAACTACTCCTGGGACAAAAGCCCCCACAGGCGTTGAATTACATCGATTCAGACGCGAGTTGGAAGGTTATTAACCAAACCAGTACTTTGATTTTGTTATTTGAGGAGATCGTCACTCCCAGACCGGTTTCGGCATTTTTGTGCATCATCAGTGAGATGTAGACAACCTCGACATCGCATCTCTAAGCAATGTGTGAAGACTGCATTGAATCCACCGGCTACTTATAGCCACTGATTGTGACGAAGTCGGTGTATTTTTATCCAACGCCCTCTTCACTCAAATAACAAAATCAAAGTTTGCAGGTAGGCAATCCATCAAGCATCGGAAAATATCAGCCAGACTGGCAGTTTTTGAAGCAAACAGATTTTCCATATCTCAAATGCGGCCCAATTTTTACACTGAAAAGATTTTGTAGCATCCAAACAAAAGATAGTGACATATCAGATATCGATTGTACGCAGAAATTGTGAAAACTCACGTGACAGCTCAACGTCCTGCTCTATCCTCGGAGCATTGCACCTCCTAGTGAAGACGTTCCTCAGCAGCCGGGCAGTTTCAGAAAGTCTGTAACCATTTTTTCGATACTCTAGCGCTATCTAGCGGCGAATCGACAATTCGACCACGATCTAGCGGTCGATCAGAACAAGATTGGGGAGGAGGTGGAGGAGAGAAGAAAGGTTAATACGAATAAAGACAAGCGCGTGCGAACCAAGCGATAGTATAGGGGTGAAAGTGAGTGCCATTAGTCATGCTGGAAGAGAGTAGACGTGGCAACATTGACAAATTATTGTGTGGTAGGAATAATTCACTGCTAATCACTTTTGAACGATCTATCAGCATTATTTACAACAAACTTTTACATTTTTCATTTTTTAACTTAAGTGTGAAAGAAACAATTTCTCTTTCGCACATATTTAAAAAATACCCGAAGTACAATTGCATCAATTAAGTCCAAAAGTTACATAGCTTACTTGATTGATTATGCCTATATACAAAATTAACAAATACTTCAATTCTGACAGACACTGTCACTGTCAACTGTCACTTAACCTTGATCTTTTTCTTTTCAATGCAATTCTAAGGAGAGACTTTATCATCTATTGCAAGGAATCTTTTTACTGGTGCCAATGTTGCCTAGTTTTTTTTTTAATTAGTGAATGAAAGTGTGACAAAAGAGGTTACTCAAAGTCGATAACATGCCAAATAAATATACTTACATATTGCAAATTGCTCCAACGCATGCAATGGTCTTGCAAAACAAATAACGAATTTATTACTTAACACATATACGAGAACAAAAATAAACAAATTAAACATACAAAAAAAATAAAAATCATTTCCCATAGCGCACAGTCTACATTAGAGTTACATTAAAAAAATTTCTATGTCAGTCTATCGAAAATGAGATTGAAACAAAAGTAAATACAGAAACGTTTGAAATCAAGTCAAGTTTTTTGACAGGTGATGGGTTGGCTAATGTAAAAGTATTATTTTATTCAAACCTTTACTGTAAAAACATATACGAAATATTTATTTTACTGTACACACTAATAATTTAAAAAATAGGGTGATTAGAAAACTGTGTATTTTTAAATTTACTTTTATCAACAAATTAGCAGAACACACAAAAGCCCTAATGAATAAATTAAAATTAATTACACAGTTTCTTTCTCTTCCTGTTTCAATAAACCTTTTATGTTTCTGCCCTCTATTTTAGTTTTTTTGTTTAATAACAAGCTTTTCCTCAGTCAACATTACTCAAATTTCTTCTAGAAAACCTTTAAGTCGCAGGAATTCCGTCGATTGACTGACAGCCGGTTAAATTTCTGAAAATACCTTTCCCGCGATTTTAAGATCCTCTGACTAAAAATTGCGTAAGTAAACACAATGAATTTTAGAAAAAATAAAGGTCACAAGTGAAAATAGAACTTATTATTGATAGGAAAAAATTATACAATATATTTTTAGTTATAAAAGATATAAAAAATGTGAAAGATTTAGTAAATTAACTTTTTCAAAACAAATATCTGCAGTATTTGTTTAAAAATAGTCTAAATAAATATGTCTGTTCACAAAAACTTATTTTTTTTTTAATTTTTTCGTCATCTTTTTTCAAAACGTTTCTGTTTCACTTTTGGCTTATGATAACAATAAATAAATATAACCTAGATATGATGCATGCTACATTTTCGTATGATCATTCAGTATATTGTGCGTATTTTATATGGTTCTTGGTCGTTTCTTTTATTTTATTGATTTACACTAAAAACTATGTATTTTGGCTTTTTTTATCAATACAAATTTCTGCCTTTATATATTTAAAAATCTAAAATAAATTGTGCGTGATTTTGTGCGTTTTTTTTTATAAATCAGCTATACCTAAACCTATTTTTAATTAATACTCGTTTCTTAAATTTATTATCACATCTTTTTGTGGTGAAAACACACGTGATTGGTCACAAACTAAAACTTGCTGGTTTTAGTAATTTCTTGCTAATTTTTGAAGGAGTGGAAGTTTGTAATAAAACATGCAGTTTTTCTTCAAACCTTCAAAAAGTTAAAAGTACGATACTTTGAGAAATACTTTGAGAAATACTTTGTTTCAGTAACGATTGTCTGGTACATCTCTGGCAATAAATTTTTTGCAGTTATGGGGGATATACTGAAGGTTCTATCATTGTCCTTTGTATCATAAAAATTGTGATGATTTATCCGAAATGTCGTATTTTGACAATGAAACCGGCCCTGTAAAACACACTAATAATTTACGGAATACATTGTTTTAGACAATGGAGCGGCTAGTCTGGTATGCGACTGAAAACACACTGAAAGTTCTGCTAGATTTGCGTGGCTTGTTAAGTCACGCCCACAGTATTTATGTACTGGAATGCGGAAATGTTTAAGTAGGCGAGAGATGCTCGTCTTGCATCTCACTCAAGGATAATGCTGTCTGCTTCGCACTTAAGTCGGATGAAATATTCTACCGTTATTTTACCAATACATTTGGCTAATTTGCAGCCGTATGGACTGTGACCTACGTGAGGATTTTTGATGATATAATGGCGTGAACCGGAAGTCCGTTTTGTTTCTTAGTTTCCACTAGGCCGGCTGGAATGCGAAACACGTGACTGGTACCGGATGGTACGGGCGCGTGAACGAAGGATCTCTTCGTGTTTTAATGTTGTCCTTCTCTCTCGCATGGTGAAGGAAAAGTTTTGACTTTATAATGTAATATAATTTGCATGTATCTAGCAGATTAATATTGCTGCGTTACCTATTTGTTTATTAAATGAAATGAAAATGAATTATGTTTAATTTTGTTATTGAAAATCAAACACGAAATTTCCGCAATTTACATCGTTCTTTGATTTTTTTTTGTAAATTTTAATACCGCAAATAGTTTTTATTCCTTTTTAACACCGAACAGAGTTTTATTTCTTCAATTTTCAGTGTTTTCAGCTTTTCCATTTAAAAATAAAAATTTACCGATTCAATTCAACTCGACGTCAATCGTTCTTTAGGTATTTAGGTATTTTAGTAGAATTTTACTTGAGTGCTATTTTTATTATTTATTCTTATTTTGCAATTTTTGTGAAACGGCAAGTTCTTAAATTTTTAAAACCTATCCCAAAAATAACAGTTTTCCATTTTTTTCCCATAATATTCTTCATTTTTCCGACCTTTTCGTTTTTTGAGGTCTGAAGAAAAAAATTATTACTGATGTTTCGCAAGAATTTACCTGTAAATCTAAATACGGTTTCGGTTTTTCTAAGCTAAATTTAAAATTATAAAAAATATATGCAATTTCTAATATGACATAAAAAAGTCACTTCAATATTATAGTAGAAATGAATTATTTAGGAAGTAGTTGACAGTTGACATGTTGAAATTATTATCATTTTTACTTCAATTAATCAATTAATTACAAGTGTTGCCAACGTTATACAGTATGTCTGAAAAAGTTGGCAATAAATGGGAAATTTTTTATTATTAATATTACAAATAGTTCTGCATCTGCAAATTTGTAAAATATTTACAGGGAAAATAAAAAATATTGATTTATGCTGAAGAGTAAAGTGTAAATGTTGATAGGAATTAAAAATTATGTCCAAGATTCATAGCCTTCTAATAATTTAAATAATTAATTAATAAACTTAAAGCAAAAAAATTACTAAATAATTTAACATTTGTTAAATAAATGCATTTACTGATTACACTCACCTTCTCATGACAACTTTGATAAACTTTTACTCTGTTTGATGTTGTATTTTGAAAATAAAGGATTCTAATTAGGTATTTATTATTCTTGCAAAACGAAGTAAAAGTTTATTAAATTTCCCACGAGAAGATGAGTGATGTAACCAGTAAGTGCATTTATTTATAATTTAATTTTTGATTTATCTTATGCAATAAGTAATCCAACAAATGCTAAATTATTTTTTTTACATTCAATTTATTAATTATTAATTTGAATTGAACATAATTTTTCATTCCTATCAACGTTTTTAAATGACATTTTCTCTGTGTCTAAATTTAAAAGAACTTTACTCTTCAGCATAAACATATTGTAGTAATCTTAAAATCACTTTTTCGGTCACATAAGATAGGCTTCCAATTTATACTTTCAATATAAATAGAGAAAAATTTTGCTTTAGAAAAACCACCCGCCAAATCCACACATTCTAGCTAAAACACTCTCTACCACGTTACAGTTGTGTCACAAAATCCTTAATCAAAGTCTCCTAGTTTGACATGTTGGCGTGACAGCATTAAGTCTTGACCATCTCGAACTGGTTACAGTGCTGCCTCAAAAAATTCAACTTTTTTGAAGTAAGTAAAGAATACAAAATAAAACAAATTTTAAGGCATTTGTAACTTACAAATGATCCAAGTTTAGAGGTTAGAACGATTTTTTACTGTCATTATTATTACACGTCTCCTATTATTATAATATAAAGAATTAATTATATAATAACCCTAAACTTGAAGATTTTGTTACAATTCCGTCGTTTCAAGCAGAAAACTCTTCTTTCACACTACTAAGTTGCTGATAGGTTGAAGAAACCCACACATATTTGACAGTTAAAGTGTTTGGCGTGCACAAAATCAACACAAGATGACACCATGATGTAAGTAAATTTTGTTTTTAGGACCAATCACCGTTTTGTTACTTCAGTATCGTAAATTTTAGAAACGAATGAATTAAAGTTTGTAGCTACAGTAATTTTTAATAAAGAATGTAATATAAATAAATGAAAGTAACATTTTTGTGATAAGATCTTAAAAAGAAATGCATTCAAAATAAAACCAATGAAAGGTGCTTTAGTCACTCTGAGATGGAGGTTTTTAATTTGGCAGCATTTCTAAAAACATCGAAATTACGTCCACAAGATGTAAGCATTATCGTCAATATTTAATTTGCTAACACATAGATAAAATTGACAGTTGTAGAATAATATTACCGGCACATAGGATACCCAGTAAGTTTTGGACGAGCAGTCGATCAGCACAAAATATAAGAAATATGCGCGACGGCGTATTAAATATTCAATTGAACCACTGTTCCTCTTCCTGTACTGCCTGCCTCTAACAACTGATATGTGCCACTCAGTCTAATGAAAGTCAATAGCAGTCAAATGCTGTCAAAATCAAATTATTCCAACAGTTAAGCTGCTTCCTATTAATTTTGGGGACATTTGGTTCAACTGGGAATCCTAGTCTAGTTCGGCCTAGTTCAGACCGTATAGGGCTGGATTTTTTCTTGTGAGGTATTTAAAAGAGTTTAAGAATTAACGTATAAACTTGCCTTGCATAAATTTTAGTTTGTAGCGCTTCCGACTCTTTCAAATACTTGAAAATTTCTTTACCTATTTTTTTTTAATAAAATTGACGACACACTTACATCGTTGGAAGTAACGAAAACATACAGATGAACGAACCAAAGCTTCAAAGTACGCATGCCTCTGACGGTACACTTACATTCAAGTACAACAAATTGTTCGTCACTCAATTGTGCTCGTTTAAAATTGTTTTTTTTTTTCAGTTATAAAAAATGTGTACTTACGAGTTTTTCGCTTCCCCCCTGTATACGTCGGGATCGCTCTTTTTTATTTCGCTCTCGCGTATTAGGTCCGTTAGCGACTTGAATACCGTTCCATGAATTCTGAAAAATCCAATCAAAATTGAAGTATACAAAAAAAATTAGGACAGTTACATCGGTTATAGAAGATAAATTTATGGGAGAAAAAGGAAGATTGGATTTGGTGTCCACTAGCGGTATATGGAAGGATATCGTGAATTTTTGCTAATTATACAGGGTGTTTTATTGGGTTTAAGGGTAGCTGGATGCCATCGAGGTGGATTTTTGTAATTTATAATAACTTACGAGTCGCTTATTTTTTTTATATTCAATAAACATTTGTTGTATAATAACATTTGTTGGCTTAGTGAAAAATGTAAAAAACGTCCCGGTCAAATTTTCTGAAACGGTATGTTATAAAACTCGATGCACTGACAAAAAGTGTCCATTGGCCCAAACCAACCCTATGGCTAGTTTTCGAAGTACAGGGTGTTAAACATCGGAAATTCCAGTTTTTTGTAACCATATTTCTCATAACAGACCTGTTTTATTGGCGTTTATTGTAGAAAACATGAATTATAAATTATTTATCATTAATATTTTATAAACAATCACCGTAGAATTTGGTTAGGTACAGGGTGGTTCGAAAATAAGTAAATATGGTTTCTTGAAGAAATCATTTTTTATAACAGCTTTAAAAATACAAGCAAATGTCATTGCATTATGAATATATAGTTTAAGTAATTAGTTCTTGGTGATAAATCATATTTTATACAGGGTGACTCACAAAATGTGGTTACAGAGGGCATATAGTGTTTTTAGCTTTAACGAGTCACCATGTATAAACGATGCGTTAAACTGATTGCAAAAACTTTAAAAATTACAAAAGCTGTGTCTTGTTCACTACCCTGCATTTTAAAAGTTTCTCCGTCAACAAAAGTTTAGTATTTAACTTAGCAAAATTTTGTTATAATCCTATGACCAGTTTGCCTAAAATGTGTACCCATAGATATTAAAAACATCTTTCAACTAGTAAATATGGGTACAGATTTTAGGATTACAACAAGATTTGGCTAAGATAAATACTCAACTTTTGTTAATGTGAAATGTATTAATTTGAGATATACCAGGTATATCCATCGCCCAGTATAAGAGTATTATTGTTTAAGTAAGGTTACGGTCGGTCGTGTTATTGTTATCAGCGATATTAGTCGTTCACTCAACCATTACGTTAGTGAACTCTCAGAGGGTATTCGAGGATAAGGCTAATGCCTACTATATATCCTGTAATATTAGATAGATTAAGTTAGATTGTATTATACAGCAGATGTAGATATATCTCTAACATCGTAGATGTAAGAATATATGTTATATCCAGCAATTGTAGTATTTATTGTTACGGATTAATCCCGAATACAGTTATTGTTATTGTTGAGGTAGCGTTTGATTCTCCCTTCACTAAAATGTCATATGGCGATCCTGCCACTCGACGACGGAATCTGAGACGGCTTAAAAAACCAGTATTAGTATTAATTTAAGAAATAAGTTAAGCAGAACCAATCGGTGGATCCAGATGAACAAAGAAAATATGGTTGGAACCAAAATCCATTTGCGTGTCCCAGCCAAGGAAGTATGAGGCAAGAGATATCCAGCCAAAAAGTCAGGAAGAAAGAAGAAGAAAGAAAGAAGAAAGAAGAAACAGTGCAAACACATTTAAATTAGAATAGTATGTATGTAAGTAAACTTTTCTTTACCATATTTTTGTGCATAGAGTGAATATTTTGTGGGGTAAAGATAAATGCCAGAAACATTTTTTGACCGACTACAGCAAGAAGTTACGGTAATTTTAAGGAATCTTAATAAATACCCTATAGATAGGCGTAGTAATTTAGAGAAATATTAGATTGTTCCGTAAGTTAGATTATATAGAGACTCAATTTAAATCCAAAAAAAACGTTCAATTTAAAGTCAGCCGCGGGATTAATTCCTCTACTGATTGATACGGAGTCATCCGTAAAAACGCTAATCGATGCAATCGAGTTATATGATGGGTTCCTGGATGACGGATGATAAATTTGACGGAGAAACTTTTAAAATACAGGGTAGTGCACAAATCACAGCTTTTGTAATTTTTAAAGTTTTTGCAATCAGTTTAACACATCGTTTATACATGGTGACGTAACATTTTGTGAATCATCAAATATGATTCATTACCAAGAACTAATTACTTAAACTATATATTCATAATGCAATGATATTTGCTTGTATTTTTAAAGCTGTTATAAAAAAATGATTTCTTCAAAAAAACCATATTACTTATTTTCGAACCACCCTGTAACTAACCAAATTCTACGGTGATTGTTTATAAAATATTAATGCTAAATAATCTATAATTCATGTTTTCTACAATAAATGCCAATAAAACAGATTTGTTATGAGAAATCTGGTTACAAAAAAGTGGTATTTCCGATGTTTAACACCCTGTACTTCGAAAACTAGCAACAGGATTGGATTGGGCCAATGCATCGAGTTTTCTAACATAACAACGTTTCAGAAAATTTGACCGCGACGTTTTTTACATTTACATTTAAATGGTGCGGGGTCCTTTGTCTTACCTCACTGTAACTTTTAACTTTTAAAAGAGCAGAAAAAATTGAAACACTCTGTAGTTATGGAGGTTAAATTTACATTTAAAATAAGGTTTCACTCGACGTTTTTTGAAAATTGGCAGTAAAAAAAATTTGGCGCGAATTGTAGTACAAAAAAATATATGATTAAAAATCTTACTGCAATGGTTCGGAAAAATATGTTTTCTACTTGAATGGAATCCTGGGAATTGGGAGAAAAGAGGCAGAAAACTTTGGATGATATAATTCTAAGGTGAAACTTACATCTGAAAAGGAGAACGAAATAAAAAAGGGGACTATAAATAGGAATTTTTAAAATAACTAAAAAATACAAATAATTTTAAATCTATTTTTTATAGGGTTTAAATCGTGGCGATAACTGGGAGATTTGGTTGATATAAACTAGGCTGAAATGTAAAAATAATACTTACATTTTATATGTAAAATCAGGTAGTGCAGTAATAGTTGGCACGACAAAAAGACTCAACCAGAATACACCAGACGTAAACATCAGTATGTACATCCCCAAAAACACCGATCCGAATGGAATGATTGGCCAAAAGTAACTACAAAAAAATTAAGTTTACTATTTCGTACCTCAATATCAAATATGATCCAATAAAGTTGCCTATTATTTCCATTTTTTTATAAACAGAATACTTATAAGGCCAAATACCAAATTTTTACGATTTTTTTCATACCTGTATATTACCGCGAAAATAAACCAAGCGCCGATGGATCCCCAGATGGCGCAATGTGTCAACCATGTCCAGGAATTCGTAACAAGACCAGCCTTTAAACAAACTGTCACAACCACACACTGAAACAAATCAAATTTATTATAGTGCGATCTAATTAGTGGAGTACCGTTAGTCGTAAAAAGTGAAAAACCTCTAACGAGAATGGCAGTGATTCGATTTTGATGGAGTTTTTTGCATTGTATTTCTAAAATCTAATACTAAAATGTCCATATATTAGAATTTGCCGATCTTTGTTTATTTAATAGTTTATTGCAAAATTCCGAAAACGATTTTAAATTAATGATTAATCGAAAGTAACTGCAATCATTTTAATTATATTGATGAAAAATATTATTATTTATGTTTTTGATCCTCAAACCCGGGGAAAAATCCATAGGATGTCTGCTCCTACAGACCGATAAGCTTAGTTCCATCTCTCTCAAAAATATTTGAGAAGCTGTATGTTAAAAGACTCACCAAGATAATAAATCAAAAGAAAATAATACCAGACCATCAGTTCGGATTTCGCAATAAGCATGGAACGGTAGAGCAAGTCCATAGACTAGTCAATCAAATTAATAGGGATATGAATGACAAAAGATACTGTTCTGCAATTGACATTTCCCAAGCTTTTGATAAAGTGTGGCACAGCGGACTCCAAGTCAAGCTTAAAAAACTACTTCCCCATCCTCACACCACTATCAACTACTCAAATCATACATAACTAACAGACATTTCACTGTGATACAAGGCAATGAACATACTGATATTTAACCCATACACTCTGGCGTGCCACAAGGGAGTGTCTTAGGACCAATTCTTTACCTGATGTACTCAGCAGATTTACCGACTTCAAGATCATAGCAACATATGTTGATGACACTGCTGTACTATCATCATACACTGATCCAACAACGGCCTTCAACATCTTACAAGCTACTCTAAACAAACTACAGCGCTGGCTGAAAATATGACGTATAAAAGCCAATGAAGCAAAATCGATTCACGTAATATTCACCCTACGAAGAGAAACATGTCCACCGGTAACGATTAATAATAGTAAACTTCCACAAGCAGAGAGAATGCAAAATACCTAAGCATACACTTGGATAGATGTCTAATCTGGAGGAGACATATATTTACAAAGCGTAAGCAACTAGGCATCTAACTACATCAAATATACTGGCTTATTGGCCGAAAATCAAAACTGTCCATAGATAACAAAATATTGTTATATAAAACCATCTTAAAACCCATCTGGACGTACGGCATACAACTATGGGGTACAACCAGTAACTCCAATACCGCCATCCTTCAGAGGTTCCAAAACAAAGTGCTACGTGCAACAGTCGACGCACCCTATTATATCCCTAACGAGGTAATTCATCATCACATCCCTCTGGTTTCCGTCAAAGAAGCCATAACTCGTTTTAGTGCCAAGTACAGTGAAAGAGTGTCAGGTCATCCCAATGTGCTAGCCAATCAGTTAAATGTGCGCTACAACAATGAAGTGCGAAGGTTAAAACGCCTGCTACCATCCGATCTGAACGATGAACACAGATAAGTTTAGATAGTAAGACAGAAACAAAAAAAAAAAACAAAACAAAAACTCTAGAATAAGACTTAATTTAAAAGAGGTTACTCGCTACAAGTCATCCACCCATCCATCAAACGCTTATTGCCTCAGGTAGATTGCAGTTACTCGGAGAGTTAAAAAATGTATTTGGGGTTGGTAAATATTGATTAAAGGCCGAAAATTGCAAAATAACCCGCAGTTTTTGATTCGGAAATGGCTTTCGGTGGATTTCTCCCAAACTTCGGAAATTTATTCGTTATCTCATCCCGATCAAAAGTGTCCACGGGCCGAAGTCAATAATCCGATGTACAGATTTCGAGCTTACGCGAGTTTAACTTGGTTAGAGCGATCTCGATGTATGCGCATTTATCGGTAAGTTAGGTGTTCATCGCTGCAAACTGATGACAAAACTGATAAAAATTTTATTGTTTTGGTTTTTAGAAATACATCGGTATAAGAATGAATCAAATTGGACTAGTAGCTGGTAAATAATTTATACGCAAACTAACCGCGAAAATAACTAATTACCTATGAAAAACCGAGTGTCGTTAGTCGAATCAGAAGCTTATTAACCTCGCCTTTAAACTTTAATACCCGAACAATTAATCAATGATCACGTAATGGAATGACAAGTGACAAATTACACATGACAAGTGACAAATTACACATGACAAGTGGCAGATAAACAACACTTACCGTATAAATACAGTTTCCCAACATTAAGTATCCTCCGTCTCTTCCGTTCATCCACAAAATGTCGTGTTGGCAGGCCAACAGTGGCAACCAAAACAACAAAGCGGAATGAAACATCCCGTTGATGATCCATATCCAGAAAACTTTGATATTAAACATTTCGCCGTTTTGCGACGGTTTGTACAACTTGGGATATTGCAACATTTTATCAGCGCTACACGGTTTGTCGAAGAGTCCCAGAGCCATAGGCGGCAATGCTGTAAAAATCACGTTGTAAAGGGCTATGGTCCAACGTTCGAAAATAATTTCTCCCGACCAACCCGCGTAGATTTGGTACCAAAATTCGATAACGTAGAGGCAGATATTTTTGTAGAAACTGTAGAGGATTACGTTACACATCCTAGAAATAAATAATCAATGTTGTATTCCGTGAAACGTTTTAATCCAAAGATACTTACCTGGAATAATTCCAAGCCCCGTGTACCAAAAGTAGCCTCAACAAAAACCTAAACTGTGCTATACTGTAGTCAGAAGCGCAAGCCGCTTGTAAACCTTCCGCACCGGAGATGCCTACGCCCACGTGTGCCTTTCGGATCATCGGCACGTCATTGGCGCCATCACCAATGGCCAGGGTTATTGATTTCGTGTACTTGGTCATGTGTTCTACAACCTAACATAAAAAAATAGGAAATGTTTACTGGATTAACACTATTCCGTCTATAAATACAAAACGTAAAAAAAATATTGTTCTTAAATATAGCATCCAGTGGTTACTGTTTAATTTCCGTTCATAAATTAAACATAATATTCATTTCATTCATATCAAATAAATTTACAACTACACCATTGGAATACAGAAGTTTCGAGAATAACAAATTAAATCAAACTGACCCTCGAGAAACCCTGCCACTGATAAGCACACTTTTCGTTCGCCATGAGTCGAAGTGAGACAAAGATTCCAACAGTGAGATACAACATTCTATCACGTACACAAAAACTCGCGCGTAAAATCAACCAATCCCTGTAAGCCAAGGGGACTAACATTCTAAAGGTACTTTTTGGGTACTTTTAGACGGTCAGTACAGTTCTCCGTTCAGTTTCAGTTCCGTTGTCAGTTCAGTTTTGAAAACTCTGCCGTTGTTAGACGATCAGTTTAGTTGTCAGTTGATAACCTAATTGCGGTCGCGTTGTGCTTAGCACTAAAAAAACCACGAAAAAAGAGAAGTAAATGCAGTAAAACTGATACCTGAACGGACAGGTTTGTTTATACATCCGTTTAACCGACAACTGATACAATAACTGATGGAATTCCCATCTGAACTCACCGTCTAAAAGTACCTTTAAAATAGACGAGATCTTGCAACGATTTCTGATAAAAATTGCTTTTATAATTTAGTATGTGTTTAAATTCTAACCAGTTCACT